>JBBPCZ010000042.1:25068418-25092676 GCA_037974445.1 Brycinus macrolepidotus
ATACGCAGTAATTTCAAATTCCAGTCCCTCATTATATTCACAATTATCCTTAACTATGTTTTTTTTCAGGACCGAGCCTGAAAAACAACACTGAGCGCAAGGTTTCCCTTAAAGAGCAAAAGTCTTCTAATCGATACCGTAAACCTTCTAAAATATGTGCACCGCCTCTTTAGGCGTGGCTGGCTTCACCGCGTTTTTCCAAAGAGTAGCTAGATTCACCGCAGTCAAAATTGTGCGCACCCCCTGCGATCTCTAGCGCCCCCCTAAGCCAGTAGCACAGCCATCCTGAACCCTGAATTCAGTTTATACTTTTGTTCAACACTCTGAACCTCGTCTCCCTCATGTTTTTGGGGAGTTCTCCTCCCAACGATATAAGCTCGCTAGGGGTCTGTATGGATATGATTAAACTGAATTGAAACACTCCACGTCTGAGTCTTTAGAGCTGAGGCGCCGTAAAATGTTTACTCCTCTGTGGCCAAGTAGGAGGAACAAAGGCGCTCTCACTCCAATCGTTGGATGTCGTAACAGTTTTCGCCCGCCAGCAGTTCACATTATTATTAACGAGTTGTCATGAGCCGTTTTGATACTGATAGGTCCTACGCTCAAACTCTTTGAACCCATTTCGCTCTCATTAATTATATCTCGCCCACTACTGGAGCATATTTTTGTTTGCGCTGTGGTCGCCGTCTTCCGTGCACTGCTGTTTTTGTCGCTGACTCTCTTCAGCTCCGCAGGGCTCTGGATCGCAGGGCTGGCGTTCTCGTCCTCGCAGAAAAGTGTGGATTTCTTCTGTTGCGTAAACAAAATATGTAGGTCGGGGCTTTCAAACGGAACCAATGTTTTAATGGGTACCACTTTACAATAAGACTACCCTTATAAAAGATTTATATTTAGGTTGTTAATTAGGTTGAAGACAGTTTATAAATCAATGAAATTAATGAAGTTGAACATTCTGCCTGTGAAAGAGACAAGATAAGCTCAGCAACTAGTAAGATCTCAGATCTTATTAACAGTGAGCCTGCATCAATGTATGAAAATGTTATAACTTTATAACTTCTTATTAATGTTTTATAAACTATCTACAACCTAATGAACATAAACATAAATCATGTATAAACATGTATAAACTTACTGTAGTCTTATTGTAAAGTGTTACATGTTAATGAATCTTATAAAATATTGCTATAAGCTATGAGCTAATACTAATACATACTAAAACCCCTCCTTTATAGATCCACCTTGCTAGGATGCAGTCTGAGGCTGTAGCCCATTTGATGGACCTTCTAGACCCTGTGTGGACCCTCTGGACCTTCATCAGGAGTCAGTTTCTGACCACAGAGATGTTCTTGGCTGGATGTAGTTGTGTAGTGGACCAACCTCAACCTGCCAAGAACACTGCAGTGCCTGATACACACACTCCACCACCCTCTACTGTACTGAGAACAGTCCACCTCCTAGATAATATCAGTTGAACGGAGGTCCTGTGGTCAGGAACTGAACATTTAAGACTGAGGTATAAGGAGGCCGCATTCAGAAATTGTTCACTTTTGTAGTGGACCTAATTGCCCAGCACAAGAACTAAATAGATGTTTCCAATAAAGTGGCCAGTGAGTGGAAGCACAAGGTAGGTGTTTCCAATAAAGTGGCCAATAAGTGGAAGCACAAGGTGTTTCTAATAGAGTGGAGCACCAGACCTTTTCATATAATGAAAAAACAAAAATAACAACAACAACAATGGAGATACAAGGTCTTGCACTGACAGCACATAACTGTAAGCATTTTTTAATATGACATTATTTCATTAGTAGCTGCATTATGCAATATTATTTACTTGTTATTTGCTCGCTCTTTCTTGTTTATTTATTTATTTGTGTGTTTATTTGTTTATGTATTTATTTTGTGGCTTTTGCGTGGTCAGATGGTCAGGTGACCTTCAAAAGTCCAGCCTTGTCATATGTGTGTAATGTCCCTCAAGAGTTGAAGACAAAACAAATTCTAATTCTACTTTTCCTGTATAGTTCCTTATTTTGGGTTTTATCTGTTTATTTGTTACTGTGAGATCTGCAGACTCAGATCCCCCTATCTTTCTCTCTCTCTCTCTTTCTTTCTCATTACGACAGCTTTCTTTTGTCACTAATTGATACGCTGTAACACATCGCTAATTGTGCACTCTCTATCTGTGGCTGATTTTTTCCCTTTAAGCTGTGAAAAAGGAGTCGAGGCGATTTTTGCGACACCTCAGGATGTTAATTTCAGTTTTATCACCCAAACACAGCGCCGTATAACGTTCAGAATGCAAATAATGCTTTACATACGGTTAGCGCTGTTTGTAGTTCTGCTCCATGGATTTTAATTAGCGAATGGCTTTTTTTGTTGTTTTGTTTTTGTATTTTTTTTTCCTGGATCAGTTTCCTGGATGTTTCTTTTATCAGTGATTCAAGCGGGTGTGGTTGAGTGAAAACTGTTTGTTTGATACATCTTAACATTGTGCGTTACATGAAAACAACTCGGCTGTCTGAGCAAACCAATCAGGCTTCAACTGGCCCAAAGAGAAGCAACAGTGTAGCCTGAAAAAGTGGAATATGGATACAGGGCGCTTTTCCATTGGCTCAAGGAACCGCGCCGTGCCATGAACAAATATTTTTTTATTACAAATAAAGTGAACCAAACCTGAGCCGAACCCGAGCTGCTCAACGGCAGGACTAAAATTGGGCTGCAGCCGAGCTGACTGCATCACTGCTTTCCAATTGGTCGAAATGTCATCACAACATGGAAAAAGGCCATTGTGTTTTAATAAAGATATGGAGACACAAACTAAGAACTGGAAAGTCGATGAAGTACAAGCACTACTGTCTGTTTGGGCTGAAGATAAATTTCAGTGGGAGTTTTTTATGACAAATTTATCTTTAACTCTGTGAGAAACGTGAAGGTGAAGTTAGCCGGGTTAGGTTTTCATCACACGGATAAAGAATGCAGAGAAAAAAATAAAAACTCAAGACTATAAATAATAAAAGACCACAATAGCAAAAGCAGCTCTGACAGAAAAACTTTCCGCTGGTTCGACTCCATGGACGTGGTTTTGGGACGACCGGCCATAAACTGTGAGGAGAGAATTGAGTCAGAAACTCTGTTCCCGGGCTGAGATACACTGGAAAATCAAAACGTGATACAACTTCAGTACCATCACAGTATAGTTTAGGTACACTGCAGCCTGGATAGAGTGGACACCATCATGTATGGTACAGTAAATTAGTCCTGTAGATTCTCTATTATGTAAAAGACGTTCAGTAATTATACATTAAGGCAAAAATGCAGTTTTAAGGGAAGAAAAAATATGAGGTTTTTATATATATATATATATATACACATATGCAGTTTTAAGAGTATGTATATATAAGAGACTGACAATTTTAAGACTGCACAGTTTTAAGAGTATGTATATATAAAGTTTTTTTGGGAAGGTCTACCTTAAAACTTTGCATTCTTAAAACTGTCCATCTCTCTCTCTCTCTCTCTCTCTCTCTCTGTATATATATATATATATATATCGTATTCAGCTTTTGCCTGGGTTTGTTGGTGTGTTCCTTGAATGGCCTAATTTATTTAATATACATCTATACATGTATACATAGCCTGGCTGCCGTTAAGTGTGAGTAATCTGCTTCTAAACGAGGCTGAATTACAGCCCCACCAACATGGAGATTAAAACAATACAGGACTGAATTTCACACAACTCTGTAAAGAAAAATATAAAATGAAAAATGAATGAAAAACAAAAGTAACTTTTATAGTACTAAGACAGTCTTTGGGGTGAACATCAAGAAATATCCACTAAACTGCAGGCAATATCTGCAGATGATGTTACTATGGGGACATGAGAAGGTGAACAAAAGTACATTCAGCTTGCACATGTTTAACTACATAAAAAAGAGAGAAAAACTCTGTTCAGTTCCTCTCCGCTCTGCGTGAGAGAGGTCAGACTTACGGACTTCTGTGGCCGTCACTGTGATGTTGTGCCAAGTTTCGGTCTCTCTGTCCAGCGGTTTGGCTAATGTGATCCTTCCATCGTCGACATGAATATTGAACTGCCTCTCCAGATCCGTGTGCCGATCGATGGAGTACCTGCAGAGCAAAGGGAGCAGGAAAAAAAATGGGAGAAGGGAAAGTAAATTGTGCATTCAGTTCACATCTAAACAAACAGACCCATAAAAAACACTGTAGGTGCTTTTATTTCTGACCTGAAATCAAAGCTTTGAGACACAGAGAGCCGCTCCAGGCAGTTTGCTATCAAATTAGGTTATAAATATGTAATTATATAGTAGACCAAGGTGTGCTTACTTCCAATGCACATTTCTAATGCCAAAATATATACAAATAGGGCAAAATGTAGAGATGTGCAAGTCTCACATAAAGATAAATATTAATACATTGATAAAAGACATCTTAATTAATATCACATTACTTAAAAGTAGATGCAACAGAAATTATTTTGCCTTTTTTCGGTCTTTATTTTTTACGACTTGGGTGGAGGTTGCATATCATCTCTCAAATTAAACCCCTATGAAGATACAAAATATGCAAGCAAAAAGTTCAAGCATGCTTGTTACTGCTTAATAAGCATTAATAAACAGTTATAACCAGTTACAGACTCAGTGAGGCTTAAATGACACATTTACATAGAAAATTCCCCTTTATGAAATGAAAGAGTTTAATGTGGCATGTGAGCACTGGCACCCAGTTCATATATGGAAAGTTAATCCCCCCTTATTGTGATGTCACAGAAACCAACATGTTTACATATATCCACTTATTCAGCCTAAAAGGGTTTAGCTCCGCCCACTCACAGTGAAGTTAAAAGTATTGTTTCAGTCTGGACTGCTTTCTGAATGAGGCACAGTGCACAGCAGCCAATCAGAACAGACATCATTTACATATGGGAATTGAATTCACCCCTTTTTGTGATGTCACAAAAACAAGCATGTTTGCATATATCCACTTATTCAGCCTAAAGCAGTTAAGCACCGCCCACTCACAGTAAAATTATGAGGACTGTTTTCTGAATGAGGCACAGTGCACGGTGGTCAATCAGAGGAGAGATCCTTTGAATATATCAGTCTTAAAGGCACAGTCTCCAAAACAGGCTGTTTATTTCTAAGAGATAAAGAAGAGTTGGAAAATGGCTGGACAAAAACAAATAATGAATGTTTTAGGTACATAAACCTTAATGTCTTAAGTGGACGTGAAGGAAAATATAAAAAAAAGAAAAAGAAAAAACAAGAAAATGAACATATTGAAGTTTAATAAAAGCATTACAGCGCATTACAATAGCTGTCCAAAATGAGGTGTAACCGTGTTCTTCTTTGGCAAATTTTTTTCATGTTTTCCAATTTTTGAAGCCCACCTCTGATTTGCCCCACACTGACAATGACAGACTGTTAAACAGGGGGCGGGGCCACAGGGGGTCAATCAGAAGTGGGACATAAACAGGTGAAGGTGTAAACAATCCACTGGCCCAGATTACAAATCCGTGCAATCCGCTCGAGCGTGACATCACAGCTCCTGCGGGGAACCACTGTAGATGCCGAAGCTGGTAGTGAAGGTCCAGCAGGACATGTGCATCCATACACACACACACACACACATACACACTCACACACACACACACGCACACAAACACACACACATTCAGCTCGACAGCATGCCTCACCTGGGATTAGTCTCCAGGAGGCTCAGTGTATTTCAGTCAAGCTCTGACAGCTTCGTGCACCATGGAGACACAAACCCTGGAATGTTCTGCTACATGTCAATCAAACTGACAAAGTTACAGTGGGAAATCAAAAAAGAGAAAGAAAGAAAGAAAAAAAGAAAAGAACGGAGGAGGCCGGAGCAGCGGCGGTTTGTTTAGGGCAGCGCGGAGAGGAACACATGTCAGCTTTTTAAAAACACCTCGCGCTGCTTAAGAGCTGCAGAGATAACGAGTGTGTTCTAATTACAAGCTTAATTGCCAGACTCAAGGTCAGATTTCAAAGTGCGAACGTCGACTTTTTTGATTAAGCAACAATTTCTGGAAGCCGTTAAAGGCATCTCGCCACTCCGTCTGAGGCCCAAAACACAAACGAACAGAGCAACAGGTCTTTAAAGACGAGGTGAAACGATTAATTAGTCTTATAGACTTAACGACGCCGAGCAGAGTGTCAAAACACTGAGGCTCCTCACACTTCATCAACTTCAGAGAACAACAATACATTAATAATGATAATAATAATAATAATAATAATAATTATAATAATAATAATAATTATTATTATTATTATTATTTTTATTATTATTATTTATTATTATTATTATTATTATTATTATTATTATTATCTCACAAACGGACAACAGAGTAAAATATGAGTGACTTTCTTCTTCTTCCTCTTCTTTCTCTTCTCTCTTTACTTCTTCCTCTTCTTCCTCTCCTTTCTTCGTCTTATTCTTTTTTCTTCATTTCCTTTCTCCACTTTTTCATCATCTTCTTTTGTTTTTTTTTTCTTCATCTTCCTTGTCTTTTTCTCCTCCTCCGGCTTCATCTTTCTCTTCTTCTTCTAATCCTCCTTTTTCTTCTTCTTCATCTTCTCCTCTTCCTCCTTCATCTACTCCTTTTTCCTTCTTTTCTTCCTTCTTACTATTCCTCTTCTTCTTCTGTGTATTTTCCCAGTGCTCCTTCTTTCTTTTTCTTCTACGCATTTCTTTTCTTTTTCTTCTCTGTTCTTTTTTCTTTTCTTCTTCTTCTTCTTCTTCTTCATCTTCATCTTCATCTTCTTCTTTCTCCTCTTGTTCTTCTTTATCTTATTATTAGTAGTATTAGTGGTAGTGATTTCATTATTAAAGTATTAAAGCATACTTTTTAAATCTTTAAATGGCCACGAAAGGAAAATACAGAGAACAGATGAAAGCTGATCGTTATTCTTTATGAACTGCATTTTCTCCCTTTGTTCTTTTTTTATATATTTATTTAATGAATGTTCATTAGTGAGCTGAAAATGAAACAAATACAAGTGAAAAAATGTGTCTAACTCTTACAAAGCCGACAGTTTTATTGGTGATTTGGTCATGCGGTTCATTTCGTTTGTGCCTTTCTGTTCTCTCTTATGCAGAAGTGGAACAGGATGAAGAGTGTGTCGTTTGGCTCTTTGTTATTAGGTCAGTTATTCCGCGGGGAGGGTCACAGATGCACGGTTTACTCCAGCGCGACGTCGCAGTCCAATAGGCTGCACTCAGCAACTGTGCAGATGCAAATGCTGTGGAGGAAAACGGCAAGAATGAAGCAGCACTGTGACTTTTGTGCTGAACACCAATTTGGAGCAAGCTCTAATGAGACCAGTCACCTTGTGCTGCTTCTGCCTCATGTCAGGTGACGAGACATGAACCAGGACTCCTGTCAGGAGAGGTTAGACAATCTCTGCTGATTGAGTTCTCACCACAAAGAACATCAAGAACCTACCAGAGCTGTTCCATCAGCTGACTCTCTCTAATAACACTAATTTTAACCCTCAGAACCTGAACAAGCCACAGCTGCTAAAATATCATCTTATACCAAACTACTTCCTTATTTGGAGGTTCTGTGTCTCCAGGTTAACAGTGGAGCTTTAGACGTCACAGGAAGCTTTGTTTCATGCTCATACCTTCTGTAGAATCAGAGATCTCAAACTTTTTGGAACTTTGGAACTTTAAAAATTGTGTAGATTTTAAAAACTGGTGTCATTTTAATGTAAAACAATAACTAAATATATTTTTATTTCTAGTTGTAAAATCAAGTGGTGTGAGAAGCCCAATCACATGTGTGTGTGAGTGTGTGGATGAGTGGAAGGGGTGTGTGTGTGAGTGTGTGGATGGGTAGAAGGGGTGTGTGTGAGTGTGTGGGTGATTTTAATATGTGATTTTAATATCAATATCTCTCGGTTCTTTTCTACACTTTTTACAACATTGCATGGGGTGTGTTATGGTGAATAAAAT
Source organism: Brycinus macrolepidotus (assembly GCA_037974445.1). Taxonomy (NCBI): domain Eukaryota; kingdom Metazoa; phylum Chordata; class Actinopteri; order Characiformes; family Alestidae; genus Brycinus; species Brycinus macrolepidotus. The sequence continues at coordinate 25,076,417 of JBBPCZ010000042.1, forward strand.
TTTCTATCACAATCGAATCAGAGCTATGATGACAATTTACCTTTAAAAAGCAGCGCAACTTAACATTTCAATTTTGTATAACATGCAATATGTGATTTTGTGTAAAGTGTAATATGTGAGGTGTGATGGGGCTCTGTCCTGCTAGATAACAATATACATCACCAGTAAGAGCATGAACAAAAAAACAGCCGTATAGACCTGTGTATATAGAGATCAAAGCCTCCTAGTGACTTTTATCATTTGATACAGTGTTTGGTTTCTCAGATTAGTAATTTGAATTTTTTCTTCTGCTTTTTCAGTGAAAATGTGAATAAAATGACTTTCATTATAAAATGAAAATAAAATGGAAATGAAAATGTAAATGAAATGGTTTTCATTTTTGATAACATATTTGTTTTAAACTTTGCAAATATGGCTTAGGTTCCAAAGGGTTAATGCATATTAATAAACTTTGCAAATTTGTGTCAAAAACTGATTTCACTATGATTTTGTGTAATACTTCATCAAATTATAGTCACAAATATAAAAATATGCCTACCGGGTCAGATTTAGGTTAATGCATCTTAACTTTTGCAAATTTGGATCTAAAGCTGAGTTTGAGCACAAAGATCACTTAATAACTGTGTGAAATATAAAGATTTGCTCATCAGGTCACATTTCAGCTGAAGTTCTTAAGGGTTAATAGTCAAAATGGATCTGAGGGAAGAGTAAATGAAAGCCAGATGATCTCGAGATGAAAAAATACATACTTTTTTCAAAAACAAGTCCAAAATGTTTACTGAAGTAAACGTAACTGGGTCACCACCCACCCCCGAATGCAACAACACAAAAGAAACCCCCCACCCCCTCGTCTCTCCTGTTTAAGAGGCAAACATGGCTCTAGAGTATGTTTGACGATGATGTGCAACAAGCAGAACAATCCCTGAGAAAACGCAGCTCCATTCCGGTCAGGCTGCACCTGCGATGTCTTCCGGTTCAGCGCATTAAGTGTAGCTCTGGGCTGAGATGAAGGACGAAGTAAAGTCGGCGAGGAGGGAGAGATGGAGGGAGGGATGGGGGGGGTGAAGATGGAGAGAGGGAGAGATTGAGAGCGAGGGAATAAAAAACGAGAGAGAAAGATTGATTTGATTCAGGGTATACAAGGTAATCTATACTCAAACCGAACCGAAGGAGAGCAGGATGTGTTAGTGGTGCTTTTTTTTTTTGTTCTTCCATTTGCAAAGTGCCTTTTACCTTTAAATGACATTATCTGTTCCGGCAGTCGGCGGGCGGAATGTGACTTTGCCACTTTACCGTCTCAAAATTCACTTAAGGAAGCCGTTGCTTTTGTCAAATATTGCCGAAAAATAATGTTTTTCTCGATGCCGAAGTGGGCTTGATCAAGTTTTTGGCCAAATATAATTTGCGTGATGGCCTTGGAATAACATAATTAATTTCACAAATAAAAAACTGCTCATAGGCACAATAGAAAAGGGTCGATTTCCACATCCAGCAGCCTGAAAACTCCTTAAAGTAAATGCAGCTTCCCCTCTTAGCCCCAAAGTAGATGATCCACCAAATCTGAATTCTGCTTATTCCATTTTTGAGGCTAATGTAACTAGCAATATGCCAATATCCAGTCAATTAGCATAATTACACTGGACATCTAAATCATCCCAAACACTGTAGGGTCTTGAAAAATACACTGTATGGTACACTGATGCCTATAAACATGGACAAAAGCTAAAAACCTTCCCTTTTTAGAGACACACCGGTGATGGTTTGCCACAGGTGAGGTTGTTTTGCTTTCTGGGTGCTGAATGTAAACGAGCAAACAAAAGCCACTAAAGTACATCATTACACTGGAGGCGGCATGCCTGCACTTTCAATCTACTGCACCAGCCGATCGATGCAGGTCCGTTTACAGCGGCTGTTTAAGTCACTCTCGAAGACTCACTGCAGCAGAAATGAAGTGTGTCTCTGGTTTTTACACGTGGCGCATAACCACGAAGACCAGAGACCAGCACAAAACCATTCAGATCCTCCAGTCCATTGAGGGTGGAATCTAAAGCATGCGGTAAACTTATATGAATTATTTCTGACTCATAAAACAAGCTGAAATAAATCAATGCATACCATGTTAACACTTACACAATACTGACATTTCCTACATTGACCCTCCAACTAATCAGTGGAAGTACGTGTGTGTGTGTGTGTGTATATATATATATATATATATATATATATATATATAAACACATAATGGGTAGAATATGTAACCACGATCATCACGTTGTCATCCCCAGTAAATGCCTATGTAATTTAATTTGTAATTATATAATTGCATTTGGATAGTATACCAAATCAACAGGAAGAACTCAATATATGTATAGACACAATGTAAAGAGCAGCTGCCGATGTAATATTATATATAATATATAATTTGAAACCACCATAAGGGAGCGGCACAAAACCATTCAGAGCCTCCTTTCCGCTGTGCGTGGAATCTACAACATATGGTATACCTTATACGAATTATTTCTGACTCATAAAGCAAGCTGAAATAAATCAATTTATCCCATGTTTATGCTTGTAAAAGATAATGATGTCTCCTAGAATGACCCTTCAACTCATCAGTGGAAGTACAGGCTGAGGTCCAGCCGCTGCACTTGGCTCTGATAGAGCTGTAGTTTAAATAGATCTTTTAAAGGCTTCTAAAGAGAAATTCTCAGCAGACAGCGTTCAAGAGAGACCTGTGGATAAATCAACAAGCAGCGAACTAACAAAAGCAACAGCAAAGTGGAGCTCCAGTTCCCCTTTAGAGCCTCCACTGTAACAAGAACTCCCAAGCTGCATTAATAAGAGCAGATTTTATAAATCATCAGTGTCGGAGCAAAAAACACACACACACACACACACACACACACACACACACACACACACACACACATATACATATATATATATATATATATATATACATACATATAAACACACACTTGTGCTCACTGGACATTGTTGGCTCACAGACAAACTACAAATTTCAATTTCAAATGATCAAAAAATAAACAGAATGGAAATGATTTAACAATTAACTAAAAGAGTAATAGATAAATTAAAAAAAATAATGAAATCATGTAGCAAATCAATATCGAAAAGGACATCTTAAAAGGACATCTATTTATATATGAGGTCATGCTTGACAGATAAATAAAAAATAGCAATCATGAGGTTGCACACTCTTGATGAACTCTGGAGCACAGAAAAAAAAGAAAAAAAAAAAAGAAAGAGAAAAAAAAAAAGAAACCAATCTGCGATTTCTCTCCCGCTGCCAGTTCCCCATGTAATTACACAACCTGTTGAGTGTTGTCCCTGAAACACGGCGAGTCACTGGAGAATTAATGAAATGCTGGGCTGGACGGAGAGAAATTGCCTGGATAACCTATAGTCAAGGTGCCCTTGTGATATTTTCAGGGTGAAATGCATCCGGAGAGCGAGAATCGGCCGCCCAATAAAAGCGCAGAGGTTCCGAACATAAACACCACCTTCATTTGATCAGCTGGGTTTAATGAATGTTAAGAGTGATGCCTGCTATTTAACCTACATGTGTTTGGTTTTAGCGTTGAAGGACCATTCATTAGGAGGAATAATATCAGATCTAACCATCACTTACATCTCTTACACTCCACTGCGGTTCTGGAGTTCACTTCTGTTTCAGTTCTGCTCCATCACATTCTGTAACTGTATAAAACAGTCTCTTCTAGTATCTCCCTTTTAATGCATTCGTTACTGAGCCAGACTGTGTATTCATTAAACTGTCATTTGGTTTATTACACTGTATGGTCTGTATTGGCTTGTGTATAATGTGTTGTCAGTAAACACCAGATTTATGTCATCATTATTTCAACATACAGAATTGTTCAGAAGATTGGAATCACTGGTTCTACAAACAATAATTGCTATTTATGATACAGCAGTAACACATGACTTTCTATTATCACCAAAAGGTGTTTTATTCCAGATTTACATTATTTCAGATACTTTCAACCCAGAAAATTATCAATTTATATGTTATTTTCAGATTCAGTAACCAATTTTTGACATTAATAAGATTAGAACTTCGTCATGGATATTCATTTTTGGATATTCATGTTATAAAAATCCAAACACTCCATTCTGGAGAAACAAAGTCAAAACTGTTTAAAGTGGAGGTAAATGGAACCAGACATCTAAAAACTTGCTCACAGAAAGTTACTCCATAACATGGTTATGGTTGTGCTGCCTGACACCTGAGACATTGTACTACCAGAGTTTTGCAAAGTTTTTGGCTCTAAACCAGCCAACACACTTAGAGAACACACACACACCTGCACCCACACACACACACACACACACACACACACACACACATACACACACATATATGTCTGATTTCTAATGGGTGTGTTGCTGCCTTTGGAACTGTAATGGATGAGCTCAGTAATGGTGATGTTATTCTAGGGCCTAAAAAATCATTTGTTTTCAACCAAACTGGTTCCATTCGAAAATCATCAGTTCCAGTTTTTTGAATGTTAGTGAACGGGCAACACATTTCTTCGACTCTTCATTTTGTTTCCATGGACCTTTCAGCAAAAGGTACACATGCGTACCTGATGAGGCTGCGAGTCGAGTCCTGGTCGCGGGCAGTGACCGTCCCGATGGCCGTGTTTATCGGCGCGTTCTCATGGACGTCAAAGACGTATGTGGACTTGGAGAACACGGGTGGCTCATCTGCATCCTCTACGATGACCTTGATGGTCGCCTGGTCCATGAAGGGGCCGCCAGTTGCCGAAGACTGAACGTTGGTGGCCATCACCGTCAGGTTGTAGTATCTTTTGCTCTCGAAGTCCAAAGCCTGCGAGAAGAGAAAGAGATAAATATGTTTTACTAACGACCACAGCAGCAAGGACAAACGCACCCAGCAGTGATGGATGAAAGCATGCGCAGTTTGCAAGTTCCGGCTGGGAGTTCGGGAGCTTTCACTAAACACAACGACGAAGGATGAGGAGGAGGGAGAAACATAATAACACGAGAAACAAAAAAAAAAAGAAAAATGTTATTTAGTGGCAATAACAGCGCTCTCACCTGAAGCGTCGGAAGTGTTATTAATTTGTGCAGTGAGACAGCATCTGTTTGGGATTTAGATGAGCCTGCAAATAAGGTTAATCTAATGGAATCACAACAATTGCATTGCAAATCGTTAGGCAATCATGAAAAATATAATTTGTATGTTTGTGTTTTCTGTGAAACAGAATTATCCTGGCCTACAATACCATGACGCTAACGCTGTTAATGTGTTCTCTGGGGCAGCGATCCAGAGAAGGAATATTATTGGAGAATCAGGTAAAGGTAATTTGGGAATGATTTGTACCACCAGATAAATATTTGATATTTTGAATCCACGCCCCCCTTCGGCGAGACCTTGAGGAGCTCGGGGTTTGCTTTGATTTCTGCTCCCACTATTTGCAACATGTAAAAATGTCATGGTTTTATCTTCAGACTGACACGTTCATTTTCACGATCTCCTCCCGGCTCTCACTGTAATGGTGAAAATAATGGGTAGGAGTCACCGCTGCAGCTCTACGAGCAGGATTTATGGAGCCACCGACCTCCAACCAGGTTGCAGCAGCAGAGCCCGGCGGTGGAAATTAGTGGCCATAACTGCAATGAACAATTTACAGTACACTTTACTTTGGACTGAGTCACTGCAGAACATGATTTGGGGCTTTAAACTAAAAGGCAGGTAACCCACCTGCCTTACAATGTTGACTTTATTGAACTTTAAATAATAAGTTAACTGAATATAAGGCCAGTATTCGATAGTTTTTACCACAGTGGTGGTGAATGGAACCAGATATCCACCTTTAAAAGCTCCCCCAGGGAAAGTTATTCCTTGAAATGGTTGCGCCTCCTGACACCTGAGACGTTGTTCTATTAGAATTTTAAGAAGCTTTTGGTCCTAAAACAAAACCCATTCAAACCCTCTAAAACCCATGGAGGGATACATGCAGGGGGTCGTGAGGCCAAATTGTCCCTTAAGAAAAGTCATTTAGTTCAGATTCACTATTTTACACCATTAACATCCATATAAACACTTAAAGACACTTGGAGCTTCACTGGGGGGCGATAGTGAATAAAACGGCTGGATTTGTGATGGAGACGTCTGGTTCCATTCAACTCCATGTTAAAGAAATCAGAGTCTCTACAATGAACCATTTCACAGCAAAACTAGTATGAATGACTTTGTTTACACTCAGCTGCCTTAAAGAGGACTTTTTTTAAGTCTAAGTTATTTAGCAGAGCCCTATTTCGTTTCCTAAAGAACCTTTTCAGCAAAGAACCATTTTTGTAAAAGAGATATACAAGAGTGAAGAACCTTCCCATTTAAAAAAAACAAACAAAAAAAAAAACTGCCACATAATGCAAAGCTCATTGCTTTTTTATCACGTCTAAAGCAGTTAAGCCCTAAAATTATAAACTGTGCTTCAGTTCGGGCTCCTTCACCCAAACCATTCAGAAGAGAGCTCATTTACATACGTTAGTCTTTAATTCTGATGAGTAAAGAGAGGTTGGAAAACGGTCATTTAAAAAATGAATTATGACTGTTTTAATAAAAAATGTGGAATATGAGCCCTTTAAAGGTTCTTTTTCTAGAACAATGCGCCCAAGCCAAGAGCCCCCTGAGCAGGATTTATAGTGGAGACTGAGGCTGCAGCAGGACGCGGCACAGAAAGCCTGGCAGTGGAAATTAGTGGCCGTAGCACAATGAAGAATTTACAGTGTGTGCTTATGTTTTAAAATAGGCCCTGGATCCCAGCGGGGAGGTCAGTGGATGCTGGAGCCGGGCCGAGAGAGGGCCAGCTGGGACACGAGAGCAGCTGGAGCCCCTCTACCCAACTGGAGCTTTGATGTCGCCATGGCAGGCAGCAGGGCCAGTTCATGTGTGTGTATGTGTGTGTGTGTGTGTGTGTGTGTGTGTGTGTCTGTGCCCCTCCAGCCCTCGTCTGTCACAGTCCAGGATGCCTTAGGAAGCATTTAATTTTATTAAGCTCCTTCTTCCTCCGCTGCCTTTGTGCAGAGCGCGAGCGCTGGGATACCTGCTGAAATGAACCGCCTCGCCACTGCGGCACAGTACAGTTTAAAGCAATATTTCTGGAGAAAAAAAATCAAATTTACACAACTTCCCTCCACCCATTTTTCCCAAATCCAACATGTTTGAGGTCTGAGGTCTTTAGTTTTATACCGAAGCTACAAGGTTAATGTGTTCAGTGATCTCAAATACACTTGATTATGTGGTTTCAGACACTGTACGATTCACAGTTTTCCATAAAAATGGACTAAAGTATATTAGCATGGCTAAAACTGTACTAGGATCTTGAAGCTTCCTCTTTGAGCATGTAATGAATGAGGCATGCAGTTAGCACCATGCTAAATCTATGTTAGCTTGGAAATGTTAGTGTTGAAACAAAAGATGTTAACTAAACCTCGTGGTGTCCAGTACCTCTAACAGTCTGGTTTCTGAGCCTGAGTGACTCACTGTTATGTGTGTTGGGGGGTAGTTTACATTTGTTTTGCTCCCTAAAATGGGTCGATACCCAGTAAATGGTCTTATCAGTTAAGAAAAAAGAAGTAGTGGTCTGCATTTGGCTCACTCTCTGGTATGCAGAACCTCTGAAACTGATGACTAAGAGCGCCGGGAGAGCGGGGAGCTGTTCTGGAGGCTCCTGCGCTTTGCTGCACGATTCCGATTGGGAATGTGGCATCATCACCCCGCTCTCACAACAAAAGCACGTGGCATTTGATCCGGGGAACCGGTGCCCATTTGCGGTGCTGTTCCGTCACTCATTGTTCTGCGGGGGCTAAATACGGACATCTCTTGACCCCCAGCGCCGCAATCCGCTTTTCATACGGGCCCTGCGGACGCCGCTGAAGTGTCTGCCTGCTGGCTAGCTACTGTGTGGAGTGTGTGGAGGCTGGCGTGCATTAGCTAGCCTGCTCCCACCACTTATTTATTTATTTATTTATTTATTTATTTTCCAGTCTCCGCCGGTTTGATGCTCACAGCCTGCAGCGCTGTTTGCCGAACACCACACATCCCCTCACCAGCACCCAGCACAGGGTTCTGGAGTGGGGGGCATATTTAGAGACATCAAAGATCGGCGAGGGGAAGTAGCTCGGCCCTCTCAGCCACCCCCATACCGGCCTGAGGGGGGGGTGGCGATGGGGGGAAGATGAAAGCACACACACAAACACATAGACACACACATACACACATATACACACACCCCTCAACAACAAAGCCAAACTCCACCACTGGCATGGACTTCTACTCCAGATCAATACGTTTAACCTCGCTACAAAGAGGCTTTGATAATCTGGGCTCAGTGTTTACCTTTTTTTTTTTTTTTTTAGTTTTTTGGAGTGAAATTATATAAACAAAACACTTCATTTTGTGCACAAGGAGAAAAGATTGGGTGTTATAACTTTAAAAGGCAATTCTTTTTGTTTACTTGATTTAACTTCATCCTTAATTGAGTCGCGACGCAAATCAAACTCGAGAGAAGCATAAATTAAAGTGGCAACCTTAGTACAGAAAAAAATGTCTTAAGTATGTACCTGTCACTTGAGCTTCTGTTCTGCCCCAACAGAAGAATCTGATTCGAGAAGGCTGCTGTATTCCTTTTTTGGTCACCCAATTGTCTCTCCAATTTATTTGTCTTTGATTTCACTCCCTCAATTACATGATCCTGGCAACCTGTTTCCTCACGAGTCAAAGGTAACACAATATTACTAGACAGCTCAACACACTTGGAGGAGAACATCCATCCATCCATTAATCCTCCGAGCCAATTATCGTTACTCAGAAGGAAAGGAATTTATTCCAGTGCTCATAGGGACGAAAGATGGAGAAACACTCTGGTTAGCATAACACTGAGGGATGGGGAAGGAGGAGGACCACCCTACCCACCCAGAGAGAGAGGACAGTTATACTGAGTGATGGGGGAGAGGGAGGATTATCCTACCCACCCAGAGAGAGAGAGGACACTTACACCGAGTGATGGAGGAAAAGGAGGACCACCCTGTCATAGATGGCTGTGACATCAGTAGAGATCCTCTAATGATGCATGTTGTTTTCTAGCTGCTCGCCATGTCTTTTATTTTTATTTATTAATTTATTTTTAATTTCTACTATTTTTATGTCTCCTGATTCATTAATATTCTTATTCTGTTTCTGTAAGGCACATTGAGTGACCTTTGGGTATAATAATGGGCTACATAAATAAACTTGACTAAAAACATACGTGCCTGATGCACACAATTAAGTGTAGTAGCTACTTTAGGATAAATCAGCTTCTCTGACTGGCTCTTTGAAAAATCAATTATATAAATGTGCGAATACAGTACACCTACAACCTCCACATAATGTTCTACACCATAATGTTCTAACTATCTACACCTAAAGGTTCCTCAGTGACATTTAGACATGGCACTTTTATGCAGATTTGAAGATGAATGTGGCAAATTTGGGGTTAAAGGTCTTATCCAAACATTCGAGAACTACTCCCTCACTATCTGGTTCCCTTTTTGAGTTATGGCCCCCTCAAATTTCTTCTTCCAGCTTTGGGGAGTCTTCCCTTTGGCTCACTCATTAGGGGCTCAGACCCAGATTCTGTAGGGCTGTTTTGTGAAGAAACTAGCTTTAAAAAGCAATAACTAAATAAATTTGACTTAACTTCAAAGGAGCATCATCCCCTCCTCTGTTTGACCAGGTAAGGAATGTGAGCTCCCTTTAACCCTTAGAACTCAAGAATTACGGATCTGTGCCAGAAGCACAGCCAATAGTAAATTGTCATCATATGCCAAAACAACTTCTTATATGGTTTGTGTTGATGCTCGAGGTGTCAGACGTCATGCTGAGCTTTGTTTGGTGTTCCTGAGTCACGTAGAACCAAAGTTACTGTAATTTAGAAACATGTAATAATAATAATAAATGAACAAATTTCTTTTATTTTAGGTTTTAGAAACATATATTATATTTACCAAAATCAGATTTTACTAATACACTCTGAGGGTGTTCTAAGGGGTAAGCAGGTGATCTCTTTAACTGTGCTTTTGTCCAGCCCTATGTCAGTATCTGTGCATTTGGAGGTGGAGCCTGGAGGACAGATCTTTTAAAAGTCTTTTCTAGACCTAGTCCTGAACCATTCAGACACCTTTATTTTTAGGAACATAGTTTTTTTTTATTCATTTATCGAAAGCAGTCCACTTAACCTTGCTATTTATCTCTTAAACGTTACAGCCAGTGTGTTTAGACCAAGCCAAAAGGCGGCCATGAAAAAGTGGATGCTGGAAAACAGCGACGGATGCTAAACAGGGAGGAAAAATAAAGGTTACGTTCTCCGCTCGTGCTCTCGGCTCTCCCGAACCCCCGGCTCCGTCTGGAGGTGCACAGGTGACGGAGAGGAGGCGCTGATTGCCTGTGTTTGTCATGCGGCACCATCCATCATGCTATTAGCGATGCAGGCAACAGATTCCAGGCCACGAGCTGTGGGATGAGAACGGCAGCGATACTGTTTCAAATTCAAAACTTTAGACGAAAGGAACCTTTTACTTTTTCTTTTTTTTGTCTTCGGGTGTTTCTTGGTCTCTCTGACCTTGACGGCTTTTCTTTGTTTTATTTATTTATTTATTAATTTATTTATTTATTTATTTATTTCATGGAGGAGCTTATCTCCACGCAATCCCACTCCTTGCTAGCATGCTACCATGCAGATCACGGACATCTTGAAAGTTTATATTAAATTTCTGATGGGTGCTTAATGTGGTTTCCTTTGACTTCTAGCCAAATAATCAAAAAAATATATAGGCTTCAAAAGACTTCAAAAACATCAAACCGCAGAGTGAGACTATATTCCATATGCACCAAAAAGAAACAATTATTTACATTTTGCTTGAACAAAAAGGAGTGTAAACTGTATCTAAAAACCATCCCATGTTTTAGTCATGTTATTTTCCTGCACTGAAGCAGCGTTGTGGTTCAACACTTGCTCTGTAGATGTCCTTGAGAGATAAGAGTGCTTCATTGTGCTCCAAGCCCCGGTGAAGGCTTCCCCATTTGCATACAATGGCTATTCCATATGCAAATCCACGATTGCTAGGGCTGAGCACCAGAAATACAGGCCAGTCAACAAATTGCCTATTCTAAGCACACCGGGACCCTGCACTCTCAAAAAAGAAGGTTTGCTCCAACTTTTGGTTCCTTAAGGCATAGGTTCTTGACCTGGGTCCTGGAGAACCTATTTTTTGAGTATTTTCATCGCTTCCAACACACCTGATCCAACCAATCACCTCATTAACAAATCCTCACTGAGCTGAAGAGGGCGTGTTCGGGGAGGGAACACATTAATACTGCAGACCAGAAAGCCTCCAGGACCAAGACTGAGAAATACTGCCTTAACCCTCAGAAACCGATTGACGTGCAGTCATAAGCACACCGCAGCTAAAACACCATCTTATACAATAGTATGTCCATATTTGGAGCTTCCATGTATTTGGGTCAACAGTGGAGGCTTCATACATCACGAGAAGCTTTGTTTTGTGGTCATCTGTCATGTAGAGCCAGAGATACCAAACTTTTAAAAGTTATTAATTTTATGGTTTTTGGAACTTTGGCACTGATTTTTATAAACTGTGTCATTTAATAGTGAAAATAACTAAATTTGTAATTTTTTTCTGACTAAAAAAGTGGAAAAAACACTGCATGAAGTGGCACGCTTGACTGTTTATAAGCACCACAGGCTGAGAGTTACTTTAAATATATAAACTCTGCCTGGGACAGACTTACTTGGGATTGTAAATATTTGTACATTTTTCAATTTTTTAAAACATTTTTTCAACATCTTCTATTAAAATACTAAGATGTGTATAAGCTTAAGATTTCCATATGTAATATGTATGTTTGGGGAGTTTTACATTAAAAAAGAGAAACATTTTAACAGATATTTTTTATCATATAGGTTAGGTAGTACAGAAAAAAGAATAGAATACTTGTTCACTACACATTGGGCCTGATTGGCTGGAATGTTAAGTAAGGGGGTCGGGCCAGTATGTTACATGGCAGAAATGTAGATCTCCAGGAGGAGGGTTGTTGATCATTGGTTTAGGGCTAATTAAAGCCTATGCTAGAAAGGCTAATGGTCTTAAATGTGAGATTAAAAAACAAACGGCGCTTTAATAGTTTCTAAAGCCTGCAATATCTTGCTAATGAGTTTCTTCAGAAGCCCCTGATTGGCTGGAGAGTTGAGTAAAGGGGAGGGATTGGTAGGTTGGAGCTAAAGGAGATTAGATCTCCAGGAGGAGAGTTGGGGACCAGTTGGCTATACCAGTTAGAGACTAGTTTCTGATAAAGTGGCCACTGAGTGTATTTTAGCGTTCTCTTCCTCTCTCACCCTTTTGAGTGTCAGGATTCCCTCCTGAGTCTGAGCATCAGTGACGATCTCAAACAAGTCCCTCTCATCCCCGCCGATGATTCTGTACATCGATTTGGCGTTTTCCCCGATGTCTCTGTCGTTTGCCCTCACTCTTCCTCCAGGTTTTCCAACGCCAAGGTCCTCTGGGATGGTGAACTCGTATAAACCTGAAACACAAGAGCATGACGTTAATTACAGGAATGGCAAAAAGGGCAATTCTATAAATAATCTACTGCTCACAAGCTTGAAATTGTCTGTGATGTACAATATATAGCAATATAATAAAAACTTCTGCACTGCAAATACAGTCATATGCCTCACTTTGGACACAAGCCATTTTCTGCATTTTTTTTTGTGCACAACTTCAGCTTAGTTATAAAATACAAAATGTGCTGTAGCCTTTGCACAGGACACATTTTATGATTGATTTAATTGTTTAGTTATCTTCTAAAATGTTCATATATTAAAGTGTGTTCTCTGAAGAGATACTTGTTCTCGCTTAGAAAATTAACAGAATACATCATTTGACCAGGGGTGCCCAAACTTTTGCACACATCCCCTATTTTTATTCATTCTTATTTTATTCTCCATTTCTGTAAAGCACATTGAATGACCCTCTGTGTATGATAATGTGCTATATAAATAAACTTGAACTGAAATAAACTTGAACTGAAATAAACTTGAACATCAGTATTGTATGAACCAAAAAAGCATTTTTAGATGTTTTAAAGTTTGTACGAACAACAAAAAGCTGATAAAGGATAAACACTGTAACTATGCATCTTCAAGACTTAATTACTGTTTTAAAACACCTCCCCTTATCACTTAGAATCAAACAGCCTTTTGTTACTGTGTGTTTAAGACTGACTCTTTATGTAGATGAGCTCTGTTCTGATTGGCTGCCTTGCATTGTTCCTTAAAGCAGTCCAGGGTAAAACACTGCTTATAACTTGAGCATGAATAGGAGGGGCTAAACTCTAGGCTCAACAGTGTTGGGTTTTGTGACCAAAACAACAATTAAAAATAAGTAACAGCTTGTTTTTGTACAGAGTGAAACTTTAACATGGATTACATACTAAAATAAACTCTTTTCTTAAAAACAAATAAAAAAAAGAAAGTTGCCACGATATACACGCTTGCTGACAATTTTCAACATTGTTTTTAGAGAGGTCTATAGATCCAACCATCCTTTTGAATACATCTAACACACATTTCTTCTTTGTTTTAGTTTCTTGATAATTATTTGAACGCTATGCCAAACACAACTAGAATATATTCATTTTCTAAATTAATCTGCAGCCAGTTTAGGTGTATTTGACTGAAAACATTGTAAGTATTTTAACTGTAGGGTGATGTTCGGAACGGCAACTCTTCTCACCTTTTGAGAACTTTGGTGGGTTATCGTTGATGTCCGTCAGTGTAACAGTGACTGTGGTGGTCCCTGACATGCCCCCCATGTGACCCCCCATGTCTCTTGCTTGGATGACGACCAGGTACTCCTGCCTCATCTCTCTGTCCATCCCCGCCAGGGCCACTTTAATGACAGCTGGAAACAGTATAGAAAAGATATATTGTTATATAAAATATATTTATATATATATACACATACACATAGCAACTCACAAGAACTAGAGACAATAAAGGTGCTTTTGGAGCCTTTGGAGCCTTTTCTTTGGAGACTTTGGAGCCTTTGTCTCTGAGAAACCTTTCAATGAATGTTTCTTTAAGAGTGTTCTCACACTACTATGCACAAGTACATTTCACACCCATGCTTCAGGAGGTCCAGGCATGGTTCATCTAGTCTACCAAACCTTACTTGACCTGACCGTCCCATTTAAGGCACATGGAGACAAATGGTGATTTTCCACTGACACAAGGAACCACACCATATCGCAAACAAATGTTTTTCCAGTACAGATGAAGAGACCTGAACCAGAGCCAAATCTGAGCTGCTCGAGGTTTCCATCACATGGCTAAAGAACGAAGAGGAAAAAAAGCAGCTGTGACAGAAAAACTTTCCGCTGGTTCGACTCCGTTTTGAGATGACCCGCCCTAAACTGTGTGGAGAGAACTGAGTCAGAAACTCCGTTACTGGGCTGAGATACACTGGAAAGTAAGTGTAAAGTGTCCATTTGTCATACGTGAACACACCACAGTACACAGTGTGAACTTTGCTCAAGCGTACCTCAGTGGTGAAACTGGGAATCCTCTTATTCAAACCCACGACCTTTCGATTGCAGGGCAGATCCCTAACCACCAGGCCACCAGCTGGAAAATCAAAGCATGATACAACTTCCATACCATTACAGTAGGGTTTAGGCATAGCACAGTTCCAGCAGATCTGTGGAAAAGTGCCTAAAGGGAGACTCTGGAGAGTAGCAGCGTCTGCTGTTAATTTGTTCAGACGAGAGAAAACAGGATCAACTTGTCCCGACACACAAGAAACTCAGAAATATTTGGTAACATGGGCGACTATCTTCATGCTCGTGGACCAAAGAGCTGCTGAAGGATGTGGTGAGGAGCTGAAAACACTGCGGGTTCAGGATCTGAAAGAACGGAACGCTCTGGAAATCCAGAACAAAAGGATGAAGCAGTGAGGCACTCGGGTCCAAGAGGTTAATTTGAGTAGTATCTTTACATTGTGTGGTTCCTCATCTCTTTGGCAAAAGTGATTCTTCAAAAATTGTGGTTCTTCTACGATATCTCTGCAATGAACCCTTTTAGACTCCTTTATTGCGAATTAAAAAATGTTCTCTACCAATCAAAGAGCATTAGCAAACCTAGAACCATGCAAGACCCTTGATTTTTAAAGAGTTCTAATGGCAGAAAGGGTTCAGGATATTGTTCTGAACTGTTTGAACTGTCTGAGCTTCCCTTTGATTTAGACTTTAATGATCTACTGCTCCAATTTCCCACATTTTAGAAAGGGGAGAAAAAACAGAAAATAATTCCCATTTGAAATCTCCAAAGCTGCAGCCTGAATCAATGTCTATCTGCTGTCTATGCCCGCATCTATGGGGTCTGCCCAGCTGACTAATTATCTCAATGATTAGCCTTTAGTCAAAGCTTTTTCTTTCCCCCTTGGACCTCCACCAACGACCTGCTTGCTTCATCATCTATCGAGTGTTCTGGTGAGGCTACTGCCACGCTTTTGCTGTCAGATATGTGTGGGCTCGTCTAAAGCAGAATTAAAAGAAGCACTGGCTGTAATTATATGCGTCCCCAGCCCTAATGCGGCCCCAGTGTTAAGTGATGTGAGGGGTCTGTGCCCGTCCTAATCCAGAGGATGGCATGCATGGCTTGTGGTGCTTTTTTTTAAAATTAGCATTGCAAATGAGCTTGTTTGTTTGTCAGGAGTTGTTTGCCAGCGCCAGAAGTCCAGTGTGTCCTGAATTATTCTGTCTGTCTACAATAATCTTAAATATTATATACAGAATGGACTTTCTACTCTGTCCTGGTGCTGGTGGGGAAAGTGCCGAGAGTGGATAATAAGTGCTGTAGATAAACCTTTCAAACGAAATACACCAGCAGGAAGCAGGATAATCAAAGGGTAATATTCAACAAGATTCTGGAAAGTTGTATATTCATTTGTGTATACAGTCCTGTGTAAAGTCATAAGCCACCCCTCATTTCTTTATATTTCACTTCAAATCATCTTGTCAGTGCAAAAATATTATTTTCTGTCGGTAAAAAAGGTTTTACTGTGACAGACTGCAAAGAGCCTAAAGATACAAGGAGCCTAGATAAAGGAGTTCCAACCACTCAGCATTCA
>JBBPCZ010000042.1:25108614-25121063 GCA_037974445.1 Brycinus macrolepidotus
GTGTGTGTGTGTGTGTGTGTGTGGGGGTGTGTGGGTGGGTGTGTGTGTGGGTGAGAGAGAGAGGGAAAGAGAGAGAGAGAGAGAGAGAGAGAGAGAGAGAGAGAGAGGACCTGAAATAGCGATTTAAAGGCTTTTGTGATCAGCATCTCCAGGATGGAATATCACCCTGAAAGAAGGGAGGGGAGGAGGATAAAGGCTGAAAGGAGAGTAAATCGGACCATGAGGAGAGAAGAGGTTCAGCTTGGAGATTGAGATTAAACACTACGACACTTTTATTTCCAGTGATTCAGTGCTAATGCTGCCATGGCGACACAAAAGAAGATCACAGCACCGTTAAAAATAAAGGTGCTACAAAAGACCCTTTCAAAGAGCACCATAGAAGAACCGCCTTCAGATTCCCAAAAGAACCATATTCTGGAAAGAGATCAGCACAAAGCATGGAGAACCCTCAAATTTATATCTTTTTTTCTCAAATTTCACCCTCGATTGTAATCAATCAACTAAGATGTGTTTGATGTACAAAGTTTGCTTCTTCAGGCTAATGTTGCTACCAACTAATGGAAACTTATACCCTACCAGTTAGCCATGGATACAGTACATAGTGAAATGAAACAACGTTCCTCCAGGACCACAATATTCCAGCAGGAGCACAATGTTCCCCCAGGACCACACCATTCCTCCGGGACCACAATGTTCCCCCAGGACCACACTGTTCCTCCAGGACCAAAACTTTCCTCCAGGACCACAACGTTCCTCCAGGTATATGGTATAACACAAGAACCAAAACACAAAACACCACAAGACTACACAAGTGCAGACAGGACAAAATACAGACTTAAGAGAGAGCAGGAAAAACACAACAGTAACAAAACAATAGGAGAAGACAATATTTATTGCAGTCAACAAAAGCAGTTATAGTACAGTTTGAATGAATACAGTATTATGATAGATACTGTATTCTAGCAGCGGAGTCAAAGTGTAGAGGTAGAATAGTGGTAGATAGAGCTGTATTTATTTTCAAGCATCAGCTGCCTTTGACTGGGGGAGGAGCACATGTGGGCCATCCAAAACAGCCAAACCAGTCAGTGTATGTCCATAGAAACCAGGCTAAACAAGAAAGAACTGACTGTCCTAACCTGACTGCAGCCTCGCACAATTTCTCCAAATTGAACAAAATTCCGTCTAAACTTGACTGCCCTGAGAACACCACCAACAAAGCAGTATCTGAAGTATCGGTCCATTCATTCTTATCAGAGCACCGCAGGCCGGACCAGGTGTGGGTCTGCACTGAGAGTTTGTCATCTTCATCAGAGAACAAAGAAAACTTCTGGCTAGTAGAGGAACACTCAAAGATCTGTAGACAGCATGCTTTGGTTTTAAGGTTTTCTTGGATAAAAAAGGAGAAAATGTACCTCCAGACTTTTTACCATGAAATTTGAAGGTTCCATCTTGCAGTGCTGCCACCACTCAACGTCTTTCCTCAACAGGATGTGAGACTTTTACTCTATGGTGCAACAAAACAGCTGAAACCGAATCCCCTGAGATTGATGACCAAATGTATCCAGTGAACTTAAGTTTTTATGACAAGACACTTACTTTTTTTTCATAAAAGAAAATCAAGAAAGTGTAGCCATGATTTACTAATTCCTTAAGTTTATTTATCATGTTCATCAAGGTGTTCCCCTCCTGGGTAACGCAGGTTTTGACTAATCATTGGACCATTTTCTTTTCCAAACTGTTGTTCCTTTGGCCCAAAAGAGTGTAAATGAATGCTGCCATGACAACGAGGGGAGAAAACGTTGTTCCCAAGGTAAGATCTCTTTTCCTTTGCTCCTTCAGGGCAGCAGCAGGTAATACGGTACATTTCTTCAACTTAGTAAAGAGAATACACTCATTTATTGTTGTAAACAATGTTTAGGAAGACCAGGCATGGCCTGATGTTTGATAGGCAGGGCCCAGAGCATGCTCCTGTACAGGAGAACCACACGGAGAACATCACTGACAGGTGAAATCAATAAATCCGTGGTTCTCTAGAGAGAGCTGGCTGTTAAGAGATGGATAAAGTCAAGTCAGGGCAAAGTGCAGGTCTGTAGCCTACGACGGACAACAGAGGCAAAAGGAAGAGGTAGAAAAAACAGGTATTACTTGCTTTTAAAATTCACAGTTTAACATCACTAAATAAAACAATGCACACAGAAGTTCATGTAATGCTGTCATGTGAGTTTGGCCATGATTCAAATGTAGATGAGTGGTGGGGGCATAAATGTGTGAAAGAAAAGATTAGCTTTTCTACGTTGATTCTTAAACACAGTGGTAAATATGAGCTCTTTTGGTTTAAACTGTGCTCTTTAAATCCATTGAAATGTTCTTGAAATGTCCAGAGTAGTTGTTCTGTGGCATCGCTCCAGAGAGCCCCTATTTCGGCAGCGTATGTGGCTTTGAAGCGAACTTTGATACCCCATCTTACAGCATCCCGCTGCGTCCTTCTTCCCCCTCGCCGAGGACACGCGGTCCTTTTCATTCGTTCTCCAGCAGTGTGTCAACGAAACACAGCAATGCTGACACACTGCTGGCAGTTAACACCAAACGCCATCACATGAAGCATGAGGAACACAAACCGGAACGTCAGCTCAAGTGATCCGCTCTTTATATCTGTACTGTCAGTGCCGCGTTCTGTCCTTCAGACAGCAGCCAAAAGTTTGGACACGCAAGAATGAAAGCAAGCTGTACATGATCTCTATATCACTGTCATCCAGGCTTTCGCTTAAATTCTCCAAACACTGGTGCAATTTGATGCCACCCCTCATTTCTTTATGTTTTGCTTCCAGCAATCCAGACATGTTCAATGTATAAAGTGTGCTTCTTTAGTTGTTGCAAGTAATTTTGAGCCAGTAAGATCTCAGCATCCAAAAGAACCTCCTGTTCAATACGTGTTCATGTGCAGAAAGCATGTTTACATACGTTCTGTGGGTTATATGGACATTATGTCCACTAGAGGTGCTACATCCATTTTCTGTGACAGTTAAGGTTAAACCTTAGCTTAGCATTTCTATACAAACATTCAAAAAAAAAAAAAACACTGCCTTTCTAAAATTTTTTTCTAAAAACAACACCATGACCTTTCTATAAATAGCACAATGACCTTTCTAAAAACAACACAATGACCTTTCTAGCAATAGCCCTTTCTACAATAGCCCTTAGTTAGGATTAGCCTTCATCTTAGCATTCCTACACAAACTCTCCATTTAAAAAAAAACAGAGGCAACTCTGGATGTGTCTTTAGGTACTTGTAGAACGTTCTTGCTGGCTTTCCAAAACACTAAGTTTTCTTCTCCTGCTCAGTGTGAATCCTGTGTATTTCATCGTTGTCCAAAATGGGAACTTTACAGGAGACGGCAAAAACCTGTTAAGACATTTATGTCCGAGTAAATTTGCAGCACTGGAGAAAGCTCAAAAAAAGAAGATACACATCTTTTTTGGACTGCAGCGAAGATATGCGTATCTTCTTCAAGCCTGTTTGAAAAGCATCCCAGGCGGCTCCTCATGAAGCTCCTTGAGAGAATTCCAAGGAGCATCAAGGCAAAGGGGGGCTACTTTGAAGAACCTAAAATAGATAACAGTTTGGATTGAACACTGTTTTTTGTGCTCACTGAATAATACTCTAAATAAGATCTCCTAATCTCATTTACTTATTCGAGACACAGTTAAGCTGTATTTGAAAACAGTCTAAGACTTGAGCAATCCTTTCCCATTTCTGACATTATTGGATTTTCTCACTTTGATCAAAAACGAACCTTATGCCTCAGTGTCTGACTCATCTTACAGTCATATCTGAATAATATTTACACAATTTTCTTACGTGGTACTCCTCTCAGGACTCTTTTGGCTTTCTATCAGTGAAAAAAAGAAGAACTTGTGCTTTTCTTGGTCGTCTCCCGAACTTCTTACAAGAAGATGCTAATGTTAATCACCTCTTTTCTCCAAAGGAGGGTTTAGGAGGATGAATTCTGATATCAAGGTTCTTTCGTTAATGTAATATTACTGTTTATCTTGAAACAAAGCAACACGAATCTGGAAAAAGACATTTTTCCTTTATGTTGTTGCACATGAACGATTTAACAAGACTGGGGGAGACTGGGAAATGGCCGTTAGGAGTAATGAACCGGTAGGTACAAGTATGTTATGGGTTCAAATATCAGAATTGACTGGGAAACCAAAACCTGATGCTAACCCTAAAACATTCTTTGGCCTGCAGCTCTGCCATAGTGAGTCCCAGAGGAAGATTCTGCTGCTCACAACAGACTTTTCTTTGTCTCATTTGAAATAAATCTTCTTATCTGGAGATTACTGAAGTCTGACTTGTTTCTCCTAAACCCCCTTTAGGAGAAATAACGAGCAAAAGGAAAAATTCAACTTAAGACAGAAGTTTTTTTTTTTTTTTGTTCTGCTTCTCAGTTTCTTCTCTTTAACAACCTTAGGTTGTCTCAAAACAGCCTGACTTTGGTTGTTTTGAGACAGGCTGGATGAGGAAGAGATCTTATTCTGAATTTTCCTTTAGTCTGGGGTTGCTTATATGACTTGTCGGCTGTGGAAATGTTGGCTGTGTCACGAACTGCATGCAACTAAATACTAAATAGCACACAGCCAAAAAAATGAAAGGCATTAGGAGGTGAAGAGTAGAAGTGTGTGGTTTGAGACGCAGCTACTATTTCTTCCTTGTCCATGATTTGATATCACTGGATTTCTAAATAAACAGGTGAAATGATGAATCAGAATCAAACTACTAGTTTAGAATTTTAGGGTGGCACCCAGGGTGCCCAATCAGATATCAGAAGTATCCAGAACCCCAAAATCTCTTGTAGCACCACCACTGGGTTTTTAAGCCAGATGATTTGTTTTTAATTGCCCTAAACAAAGGTGGATAACAACTGATCTTTGTGCAAAATTTATGTCATGAACAACGCAGCTATTTCTGTACAAATATACCCACTAGCTTGATGATGAGGAAAAAATGGCCCTTATTACCAAACTGGAACTTTGTAGTCATTCCAATATCTCCAATTTTACCACAGCAATGCTAATCACCTTGATGTTCTGCAACTAGATCATTCAGTGACCTGAAATGAGAGGTCAACCAGTAACGGCCAGAAGAAATTTCTTTGTAATGTGTCAATTTGTGGTGTCAAAGTTCTCGTCATTATTGTTAAACCTGGAAAACAGTGAGATCCTTCTAAGTGTGTCAAAACTTTTGACTACAAATACATGCACACATTCTGCACCTGTTCCTCAGGTGTGAATGTGCCTTAAGCTACCTTCTCACCACAAACACGATCACTGAAGCGCTAAAACTGGATTGGATTCATATCCCATTTCTGGAGCAACCATTCAACTCCATGAAACTAATCCGGTCTGGCTTTCATTAGCAAATGACAGAGCACTACTAATTAATATTTAATTGGAAAGTAATTCATTTTTAATATTGTAATGTAATTAATAATAACATAATGAATATTTCAAGGTTAAGTTATAAGCTCGGATTGGGATAAGAAGAAAATAATGTTTTCTTTCAGGGTGCTTATTTTGCTCTAATTAAAGTTCATTATGACGTTCCATAAAACAAATTTCTGCTCCTGGACTTGAAATGAATATGAGAAAGGCGTTACGAAAATAAATCCACCAACACTCAGTTCTTTGTGTTTCGGAAACAGTGGGAAAGCCGCCACCGTCAGCGTTAAATTCACAACTGCTGAGGAAGGTGAGGATTCGCTGCCTGTTACACCTGAGTTTCGGTGAAAGAGGGGGAGGAAAATCCTCAGTGTGGAGCATGGTGTTTCAGAGTAAGAACATTATCCATCTCGTATCGCTAGACAGGTTTCTGGAAGAAGCACAGGGACCCGTTGTCTGAAGGCAGATCCATTTTCTTTGCTGAATAAATAATCAAAGTCACTTTCCCTCATTCGGACTGACAAGCCCCAACATTGGTGCATTTTAGCCCTGAATATTAATGGCTTGTTATCAGCTCTCCACATACAATCCAACCGGAGATAAAAGCGTCGGACGGCGAGGAGCGGGATCTGCCGTGGACGGACGCTTTTGTGTACAGTACATCTGCGCCGCACCGAGAGAAGAATGGACTCCACAATTATCCATTCTGATGGAGCATTATGCCAAATTACCACCAGAAGAGGAAGAAATAAACGAGCATCCAAGATGCAGTCGAACTGACATTCGCTATAATCAAACTGACAATATCGAAAGTAAACAGACTCTTTGTTGTGCAAAGACAGTGATTTGTCCCTTTGCGGTTATTTATTTATTTATTTTGAATTTCAAATCAAATGAGCCTTCGCTTTGTAATCTCGTATAAACTTAAAAGCCGTGAATTAAAAACACGCCAATGTTGGAGGGCCCGAGGTAAGGAATTTGTCTCTGAAACCTTCCCATAAATGATCAGACAGGCCTCCTGCTGGGGTTAAACGGGTGCTGAAGTTTAAATCTGAACGCAGCTGATGTCCTTGCGTCACTTGCTGAGTGAACATTGCACCTCCCACTGAGCGCTCGGTGTGATTAAAACACGAAGGTGACGCCTGAAAAACAAGGGCACCGATGACTTTACAAGGGAGTACCACTCTGAACGTCAAAGCACATGAATGAACACCCTGGAATTTGACACATATCTGACATTGGGGGACTAATATTAGGAGAAATGAACCAGCAAGTTCCAGGATTTTACACAGGGGGGACTGCTGTTTGGAGAAACCAACAGGTTACAGGAGGTTATGGGTTCAAATCCCAGGACTGACTGGATATTCCTAGCTGTGCTCTTGGGCAAAACATCTGATCTTCTCCACTACCTCAAGTGGAGATCTCAGACTGGGCACAGCTGGGATTGAGATCTATCGGAACTCTATTCATGCAGGACCCTATTAATTCTATATTGGCACGGGACTCTATCAGGACTCTATCAGTGCATAACTTTTTAGGGCTCTATTAGTCCATAAAGAGAACTCATTTGTTTCTCAGCCATTTCCCAGCCTTCTTAATGTTAATCACCTCTTTTCTTCTAAGGAGGGTTTAGGAGGAAGAGCTCTGAGATCAGGGATCTTTTTTTATTGATGTTGTAGCACTAAATAGTACACATCACAGTACAAACACAAATAGTACACTAAATAGCACACAGCCATTAGAAATGTATTAGAAGGTGAAGTGTAGAAGTGAGTGGTTTGGGACGCAGCTACTGTTTCTTCCTCGTCCTCGATTTGATGTCACTGGATGTCAAAATATATATTTCTTTCAACAAGAGCGCAAACAAAAGGCCATTCAGCATCAAACCGACAGTTGACATCGAATTAAACTTTAGGGTGGCACCCAGGATGGCCAATCAGATATCGGGTGTGTCCAGCTCACCCCAGACACCCCTATGTTTCCACCACTGTGTCTTTAAAGCCAAATGATTTGAAATTTGTCTTTAAATGTCCTCAGTGTGGATAAAGGATAGTCGTCCCAGTATCTCCAGTTTCAACACAACAATGCTGGTCACCTTGATGTTCCACAACTAGTTCATTCAATGACCTGAAAGTCAGTAATTATTCATTCACACATCTCCCTTTTACCCGAAACTGACCAGGTAGGAGTGTATGCGTGCGTGTGTATGTGTGTGTGTGTGTGAGTGTTGTATGGAATCAGGTGGTCTCAAACTGAGGTCTAAACCTCCTCTCATTTACTTCTATCTCTCATTTTTTTCCCTTTCTATTTCTTTCTCTCCCACTCTTTCCATCTCTTCTCTATTTATACACCCCCCTCCCCCTCCCCCCTCCTCTTGCTGCCATGCCCAATTCTGTCTCTATGCTAACGGTTCTCTGTGGCTGGCAGCTGGTGCTGAAGGGTTTCTCTGCTCTGACAGGCAGGAGCTCAGGAACGCCATGTATAATTAAACTTCAGACTGCGGCGCAATAAAAGCTAAAGGACGGAACGAGTGTAATCTTGGCCTGAGGACGTTCGATAATCAACACACAACCACATGCCTGCTGGAGTGAGGGTGAAAAAAAATGGGCACACTGATTTGTATGACCCATTTGAATCACACACGTACACATACATGCATACACACACACACACACACACACATGTACACACCTCCCACTCCCAATTTGATTCATTTTTTAATTAGGGAGACGGAGCGAGAGAGGAAATTGTGACTGCAGATCTAAGGTGATGAAGTAAGAGAGATTAACAGAGAGAGAGAGAGAGAGAGAGAGAGAGAGACAGCAGAAGGGTTTTCAATCTCTTTCGACACTGTGACTTCCTATCTCATTGCAACATGGAACTTATCTGCTCTCTGCAAACCAGCACTTAACCTACAGGAGAAAAAAAAAAAAAACTATGAAAAAAACGCAGCTCAATCAACACCGGCCCACCAGGGTGAGCGAGCCAATCGCTCCTGTCAACCATCCTGAATCCGCTATACATGTAATTCACGCCGATAAAACGATAATAATAAATAAATAAATACATTTCAAACTTATTTGAAAGAACATTTCTATCTGAAGGCTAATGTAGCAAACAAGGAATGGAAGTTTAGGTTCAGCTAATTAGTACAAATGTCACCCACAAAAGGTGTTATTAACATCAAATAAACAAATATTACTCACTGCTGCTCTGTACAGGCATCATTAGTATCAAATAAACAAACGTCATTCACAGCTAAAGACACTAATAACATCAAATAAATGAACATTACTGACTGCTGCCCTCTAAAGGCCTTATTAACAAACATCAATTAAACAAACTTTACTCACCGTTATCCCCCAAAAGTGTCATTAACATCAAATAAACAAACATTACTCACCACCGCCCTCTAAACGTGTTATTAACATCAAACAAACAAACATTAATCACTTTTGTTCCCTAAAGGTGTTATTAACAAACATCAAATAAACAAACATTACTCACCACCACCCTCTAAAGGTGTTATTAACAAACATCAAAGAAACAAACGTTACTCACTGCTGCCTTATAAAGGTGTTTATAGCATTATTCACAAACATCAGATAAACATGACTCACCGCTGCCTTCTAATGGCATCATTAACATCAAATAAACAAACATCACTCACCACCAAAAGACATCAAATAAAGGGGGCATTTGGCTGACGCTCTTATCCAGAGCGACTTACAATCAACTGAGGGTTAAGTGTCTTGCTCAAGGACACAATGGTAGAAAGTGGGGGGGGGGGGTTTGAACCTGCGACTTTGTGGTCTTCGGGTTCACAGTCAAGAGTTTTACCCACTAGGCTACTACCACCCTACAAACCCTACAACCACCCTACAAACAAACGTTACTCACCGCCGCCCTCTAAAGGTTTTATGAACATCAAATTAACAAATGTTACCACAACCATCCTGATCATGAAATTTTTGCTCCCAATTACTTAATAATCTTTAGTTGTCTTTCTTTGGTTGGTTTTATGCAACTCTAATGCAGGCTTTGAAGTGGCTGATTAGCCTCCTTGCTTTCCAGCTGTGGGACTGACATGAAACGATGTTCTGAAATGTTGTGTGTGTCTTGAGCTGTGAGTCTGTAAGTAAAGCCTAAATGTTTTTCTGTGAAAATATGAGCAATATTAGCACTAAATACCAATTCCAGAGTCATTGATTTTGTCTCAATAAGTGTGTTTTCTGTGTTAATTCTCTTTATATTGATTGGTCTCAGCAGAGCTGCTGAAAACACTCCCAGCTCACACTGATGACTGTGCGAAAGTTAACGGCTGCGGAGGAGAAGGAAGGTCAGCTCACGTAACTGTGATCGTGCGATCGTGTAATGATGGTGATGGGCCTCCTCCAAAGGTCTTATCTGCTTGTTTCGCTGAAAATATTTTCCTCTGACTAACAGGTTGGCACCTCGTCCAGCGAGGAGAAAAGACCTCACTCAGAACACGAGTCCTCATCATGCTCCTGGAAGCTCGGCTTATTAGTTCATTTCAGGCAGCCTCTGTCACAAGTTCTGCATAAAACCTTCTGAATTTACAGTTTTAAAAATAATAAAACTTATTAATTCCTCAGTGTGCTGCTAAACCTTCACACTGTTGATTTGTTGGCCTGATGTCACCTGAAAGGTAAACCTACAGCCCTGCAGGCCATTTCTGTTCATTAACGCTTGTGGAAACCCACCCTCCATCCCTCTATCCATCCCTCCACACCCCCTTCCATCCATCCATCCCTTTATCCATCCATCCGCCCATAAAGGGGGATGAAATATGGTTATTATATTTGGTTATTACTTTGGAATGAAATATGGTTATTATAAATTGTCATTATGGGAAGGGGGGGGGAGGCAAATATGGTTATTATATATGGTTATTATAAGGAGATGGAATATGTATATTGTATACAGTAATTATATCGAGAAGAAATGAAGCTATTATCTTCAATCATTATGGGCGTGAAATATAGTTATTATATATGGTCTATGGGAATAAAGTATGGTTATTATATATGATTAGTACAGGGGGCGAAATATGGTTATTATAAATGGTCATTATAAGGAGATGGTATACGCATATTATATATGGTAGTTATGTTGGGATTAAATGTGTTTGTCTTCAAAAAAGTATGGTTATCATGTACAGTTATATGTACAATATAAGGTTATTATATATGGTTATTATTGGGGGATAAATTATGTTTATTCTATACGGAAATTATATTGAGATGAAATATGGTTATTACATACACCTATTATGAGAGTGAAATATGGTTTTTATAAGTGGTGAATAAGAGGGAACAAAATATGGTTATTATATCTGGTAATTATACTGGGATGAAATATGGATATTATATACAGTTTTATAGGAGGACAAAATAAGGTTATTATATGTGGTTATTACAGGAGAACAAAATGTGGTTATTATATGTAGTTATCATAGGGGATGCTATAAGGTTATTATTATTGTTGTAGGGAGACAATATAGATTTATTATATAAGTTTATTATAGGAGGTGAAATATGTTTTTTATATACGGTTGGAGGGGTGCCACTGAAGGGATGACATTATTTAAGAAGGTGCATCCAGCCATTGCTGCTTTAACCTGACCATCAACACTCTGCACACAAACTTCTTCAAAGTTCTGCCATATCTGGTGGCAGCTGGTGGCCTAGTGGTTAGGGAGTTGCCCCTGCAATCAGAAGGTTGTGGGTTCAAATCCCAGCACTGCCAGTGTCATCACTGAGGTTCCCTTGAGCAAGGTACCGTCCCCACACACTGCTCCCCGGGCGCCCCTCGTTGGTGGCTGCCTCCTGCTTCACTTGGTGAATGGGTTAAATGCAGAGAAAGAATTTCACATTGTTCACACTGTGTGTTTACGTGTGACTATAAGGGTTAATAAATTAATTTAAAAAAAAATCTGTCATTCTAAGCTTGGACAATCCTATTCAATGTAATGAGGATCTCTAGCGCAACTCAGTTCAGAGTGTTATTCATTTCAAATGATGTTTTATATGAGTCTGAAAGCTCCCACTGTCGGGATGGTTGTGATGTAGCCTGAGCCAAAATGGCAACAATATTTCACTGTTTCCAGTTTGAATGGTTGGAAAAAACTGAAAAAAATAAGCTTCAAACACCACAGAGTTTCAGAATATCTCTTTAGGTCAGACAGTAATGCTCTGAGCAGCTTGTCTAACCTCAGTGCAGTTGTGGGCGGAGCTCGGACAGGTCAATTACCAGGGCTGACGATAGAGTCGTTCTCGACTCTGGACTATAATTCTGCTGCCTGGCGTTTGGAGAAAGTCTTCGTTCTCCAGCAGAAGCTCCTGGAAGGAGGGATCATTACTCACTGAGCTCTACCGGCCTCTTACATCACTGCTCAGCGGCCAAAAAAGCATCGCGCAAATTCACCTACACCTCGGAGATCGGCATGGGGAGGCCGCTTATTGTGTTTGTTTATTCATTTCTGTGGATCAAAAGCGCCTGCGATCCAACAAAGGCTGTTTAAATGAGCCTCTTGAAAAATTGATACCTGAGCTTAAGGACGTTTTTTGAATTTGACACGGCATCGGGAGCCTGAAAGCGCAGGTGCAAAGGCCATACACACACACACACATACACACATAAGGGTGCATGTTTTATTCACATGCGGGAGGGGCCGGGAGGGTAATTAGCTGAGCGGCTGCCAAACTTTGGGGCTCTGGGAGAGGAGAGTGTTTTCCACCTCACCGAGGCTGAAGAACCAGCCTCAATCAGCTCAGCAGTCATCAGAAAACACCCCGAGCAAAACAACTGCACAACAAGATACATTCCAGAGCACAAACTTTCCAGCCTTAACCCTTAAAACACAGAGCAACAAACAGTAAATCGTCATCATACGGTAAAACAGCTTCTTATATGGAAGTTCCCCTGGTTTGTCTTGATGCTCGAGGTGTCAGACATCATGCTGAGCTTTGTTTGGTGTTCCT
>JBBPCZ010000042.1:25127894-25140993 GCA_037974445.1 Brycinus macrolepidotus
TGTGTGTGTTAAATGCTACTTTAGGTTAGGCTAAGGGTTAGGGTTAAGGTTAGTGCTACGGTTAATGTTAGATTGAGGGTTAGTGTTAGTGTTAATGTTAGGGTTAAGGTTAGGGTTAGGGTTAGGAT
The DNA here is from genome assembly GCA_037974445.1 of Brycinus macrolepidotus. Lineage (NCBI taxonomy): Eukaryota > Metazoa > Chordata > Actinopteri > Characiformes > Alestidae > Brycinus > Brycinus macrolepidotus. The sequence goes on from JBBPCZ010000042.1 coordinate 25,128,023, forward strand.
TAGGGTTAGGATTTTAGTTAATGTTTTTTGTATTTTTTTCTTAGTTGAACTTAATTTGCCCTGGCAACACCTAATCACCCCTAAAAAAAACTAAGAACTTTTTTTTTTCAAAAAAAGGTAAGATCAGTTGACAGTTGCAGTCGTCCTGAACCTGGAACAAGACGGGATGAGGCAAAGGTTAGGGTTAAGGCTGGGATCAGTTTTAGGGTAAAGGGTTAAGGTCAGGGATGGGGTTGGGGGTAAGGTGAAGGTTAGGGGGTAGGATTGGGATAGGGATTAGGAGTGGATTTGGGTTTAGGGCCAGGTTTAGGGCTGGGGGTTAGGGTCAAAGCTGAAATAAGAGGTCGGGGTTAGGGTTAGGGTTAAGGTTAGGGTTAAAGTTAGTGTTACGGTTAATCATAGATTTAGGGTTAGGGTTAAAGTTAGCATTGGGGTTAAGGTTAGGGTTAAGGTTAAGGTTAGAGATAGGATTAGGGTTGGGTACACATCTTGTTTATAACTGTAGTATTTATTTGTATTGTTTTTTCTCTATATATTTGTATCAACTTAGTTTTAGCCTTGTCAAATTTCTCTTTAATTCAGTTTAATTGTAAACTTTATCACACAGTCTCAGGGGCACATTTCATTACACGCTGTACTCGTATAACTGTGTATGTGACAAATAAAGCATCTCAGATCTTGAAGTTCACTCGTGTTCCGCAAGACAAACAATATTGCTCCTTTAAGGTGATCTCGGATCTGAAAAAAATAAAGAACAAAAAAGAAAAAAAAAACAGAAGAAAAATCCCTTCCTTTTTAATTTCATGTTAGAACAGAGTCATTATATTGTAATACTCACAGGAACAAGAGTGTAGATGGCGCAATTAAATTTCTTGAACAAAACACTTTTGGTGTGCTGGAAGGGTCCCAGTGGAGGTTTGGAGGGCTCCGCGGCTCCAGCTGTAGATGAGATGGTGGAAGGGAGCTGTTTTCTAATGACTTTTCTAATAATCTTTTTGGGTGTCAGCCACGTGAACCGATTATTAATTAGTGCAGAAGAATCCCGCTGAGGTTTTTTTCTCTGCAGCCGAGCTGAATTCCCCTCTGCTGGGAAAAAATCCTGCTTAAGGCTTTAGCTGCGTGAGCTCGGGGTGGGATCTGCACACACACGTGTGGGAATAAGCAACACGAGATGTTCCTGGGCTGCGGGTTTGCAGGCCGACTTTCACAGAGGATTAGATTCGCAGAATGGCGACGGTGTCATGTGTCACCGATAAAGGCTTGTTCTCTGCTAATCTCTGGTCGTACGGCATCTCAAACGCAGAACCAACATAAAAATGGCAGAAGTTCTTTTGAGCAACTTCTGGATTTATGTTTTTCTTCCTTCATCAGCATTGTTTTTGTGCTCTGCTGTGTTTTAATTAAATATCTGACTATATTTGGCTTCAATAAAAGCCATAAAACTGCTTTTCTTCTGAAAATAAATGGGCGTGATGATACAGAAGGTTAATTTCTTCTTCTGGAACAGGTAGATACTTCTTTTATTATCTTGTTAGTTCACGTGCCAGGTCATATTAAGCACAACTAACCAGATCATGTCATAAATTATGTTAAAGTGATTTTTCAAACCAAAGGAACATCATTCTCCACCAACCCCAGATGTGGTCAATCACTTGGAGTTCAAATTTTGACCCTTTTGTTCAGAACTGCAGCTGCGAGGTTGCCATCGCTAACACAAGAAGTCAATAGTCACCCAAATCTTTTTATTTCCAAAATTTACTTACCACTGACCCCAGATGTAGTCGATCAGCCAAGACATGTCTGGAATACAAATTATTTAGTTTAGAAACAGAGTTACGAGGCTAACGTCGCTAACTCCTCTGGACCCACTCAAACCACATCCATTTCTTCATTAAAGTGGATCAGACTTGTAGACGTGGTTTAGGACACAGTATGACTTACTATGAGCTGTAAAAATCAACTGAACTTCAGCATGGAGGCGAATGCTGCACTGCCTTTTTACACAACAGGGTCTGTTTTCACAAACCGCCTAAGGAGCAGGAGCGCTGATCTAGAGTCAGGTTATGGGACATCATAAATACGGAGGAATCTGATCCCAGATCAGTCCTGGTTACTGAACAGCAGCCGTGGTGTTGTCTGGAACGGCCACTCGTAGCGCTGAAGTTCAGTTCATTTTTACAGCTCACAGTAAGTTATACTGTGTCCTAAACCACGTCCACAAGTCTGATCCACTTTAATGAAGAAATGGATGTGGTTTGAGTGGGTCCAGAGGAGTTAGCGACGTTAGCCTCGTAACTCTGTTTCTAAACTAAATAATTTGTATTCCAGACATGTCTTGGCTGATCGACTACATCTGGGGTCAGTGGTAAATTATGTAAATTAGATGTTTTTGCTCAACCATTCATTTAATCGTGGGTCATTTGTTATTAAATGGCAGTGAAAGACACTTGGTGTTTTACTGTACAATGACTGGAATGGGAAAATGACTCATAGTGCTTTGACTAGGTGACCCCTCACTTTCATTCCTGCCCTGCCCACTTCATTGGAAACCCCTCCATTGTAGCTTCACCTCTCTGGTGCACAGTCTGAGACTGTAAATCATCCGCTGATGCAAAAGTTTCTCAGGTTGGAGAAACAAATATGGTTAACTTTTAATGGCATTTAATCAAGGGTGTGGAATTATGTAAGGACAACAGTGACACATCCCTACTAATAGGAAGTGACTAATGAACTATCCCTGGCAATAATTTTAAACAAAAAAAATCAAGCCGCTGTCTTAACTTGGTGTTTGAAACACAAACCATCTTCAGTTCTGTTTCTCTACTGAGAATCCCGCCTTCCTAACCCAGTATTGTTATCTGAATGGCTGTGCCATTTCTTGCTAATGTGTGATTGGCTGAAGCTGTATGCGCTTTAAGACGAGCCAAGCTCAGTCCAGTAATTGTGTGGATGTAGGTGAGACAGAGAACTTCTTTATACCAACAGTTGTGTGCTTGTTAAAAAAAAATAAAACTCATGGCATTTGGTGTTGATTCTGTAAGAGATTTGTATTTATGATGTGGATATTTTTAACAGTATTTCTAGATTGTTGGTTTGAAAAGGTAACAGTATCTGCCTTCAAATATGAACTTCAAGGTTCCAGTCAGGTGACAAATTAAAATTAGATGGCATTTCTTTGAGAAAATGCAAAGTGTGATTCTGTGGTTGATAACATTGGTGCTAAACATTAGTTTTTCACCCCTTAAAAAAGTCAGTGTTTAAAAAAAACATTCTCCTCACAGCCGGGTACTGAACCAGCACCTCCTCTGATTCTCAAAACAACAAGTGAAATGAAAATAATAATAATAATATTAAAACTTAAGAAGAGCAATACTGTGATTGCTACTAAATAATCTCTTGTGTTCTGTGATTATAGTACTTCATTATTGGTTACATGGACGACAGTTTCAGTCTTTAGGGTCACCCCCCCCATATGTACATGTATTTTGATGTTGATATATGAAAGATGTTAGTAATATTGCACTATGGTTGGGGTAAAGTTATCGCTTTTGTATCCCCATCGAAGTCAAAATCAAACATTTAATCTGTATGTCTAGTTATTTTGCAGATGTCTGTGGTTGTGTGTGAGTGTATGATTATAAAGCCACACATACAGTGTCCGGTGGTTTTGGTGGACATAAAGACTGCAGGATGTATTGTTTTCCTGATTGGGAGCGAGGGAGTGCAGTGTGAAGAGTGAGAAAGGCTCGGTGGTGACCTTGGCGCTCTGTTTATTTTAGCACAAACAAATTCAATCAAATGTCATTGCTCGTCTGAAAACAAACATGTCAAGTTGACGCGCTCAAAGACAGGCGCTCCTCCGACGGCGCAGACGCTGCTGTCTCCTCCCGTTTCCGTCTCTTTGTTTTTCTGAGAACTTTTCTTTTGACAGACAATGACGGTGCTGATGTTTCAGAATGGAACCTGAGAAGCTGCTGGTTTCTCTATAAAACTGTATTCAGCAGCTTAGACCGATCCATTCATCCTTTAGTTTTACTAAACAAAACAGATGGACATCAGAAAACACAGCGACAGACACATTTTGTCAAATGGTCTAAATGCACTTGTGGTAACAAAATTCTTGGTGTGAACATAAAGACCTTTCAAAAAGTACAAAACTTCTTTACATTTTAAAACTGTGTGTTATATACTTGCAAATTGCATTTAAAAATGAAAAATGCACAGCCTAAAATAATTACATTTCATTGCATTTCTGGCATTAATCTGGCACACTGAAGGGACTTGCTCAGTAGGGGCTAGGGTCCTTCTCCCAACTGAGACGGTCCTGATACAGGTTCTGCTCCTATCCAGGAGCCATGAGGAATAAAAGGTGAGGGAGCTCTGCCACATGCAGAAGCCACAAGGGGTAGTTTCAGCCTGAGGGCACTTTAGCCCCACTGGTCAATGCTAGAGAGACACAAGAGACAAAGATTGCCAAATCCAAGTCCACTGGCATACATCAATGAGGAGAACCTCTTACTACCAAGAAGACCAGGGTTCTTCCTCAGTCCGTGGAGCCAGTGCAAAGACAAACACAAGAGAGTAACATGAAGAAGCATGAAGGTCCCAATAAGGAACCAAGCTGGGTGACCGCAAGCCAGACTGCTGGAACGGCTGGGGTTTTAAAGAAGGACACACTAGGGGGAGGGAACACAGACACCAATCACAGACACAAGGCAATAATCACTGAGTTAGTATACAAGGGGAGACACCTGGAGACACAAGGGAAAGCCTAACTAAGTAATCAGGGGAGAACATGAGGGCTGAACCTGAGACAGACCAAAACAAAGCTACACATGGACAGGAGGGCGTGGCAGGGAAACCCCAGCTCAGTAGTCTGGTGAGTGCGACTGCTGGGGGCATGGCAGAGGCGGCACGTATGTGACAACTATTACTTTATTACTGTTAATAATAAGTCTCATGTAGGTCTCAGGGCTCACTGGTTCATATTGTTTGTGTGATGTAAGGTTGCCAACCTTTTTAATCTGAGGTGAGTCCAGAGAAGTTTGGAAATGAAAAGTTTTGGATGACTATTGACTTCTAGTGTTAGTGACATTAGCCTCACAGCTTTGGTTCTAAGAAGCTAAATTTGGACTCCAAACACTTAACTATTTTGCATATGGGGTCAGTGGAGCATTGTGTAGATTTTTTGTCAAACTATTCTTTTGAAATATTTGTTCTTAAAATGCGAGTAGCACGGATCTGTGCCGGAAGCACAACAAATGATAGCTTATTGTCATACAGCTCCTTATGTGGTAAAACAGCTCCTTATATGAAAGTTTGTGTTGGTGCTCGAGGTGTCAGACGTCATGCTGAGGTTTGTTTTGTGTTTCTATGTCACGTAGAAACACAAAACAAAACAAGTTATTATAATTTAAAAACATGTAAAAATAAAAACCACTACTGGGGTTTAAAACAGCATCACACACAAATGATCATAAAGAACAAAAATGAACAAATTTCTATTATTTTATGTCTTAGAAATGAACAGAAAAAAATACAAGATCTTTGAACCCGGGAGAACTTTCAGGATAGTCTCCGCCCACAAGTAGGTGGGGAAAACCAGCAGAGGGAGGGGCTCCGGAGAGCGGCTGAGTGGCAGCGGCTGAGAGAAAGAGCAGCAAAAGGCAAGCATGTAGGAGAACAAACACTGGTTTTAGACTGATTTGCACTGATTATATTTACTGAAATCAGATTTTACTGATATCTCCCAAGTTTTAGGGGTTAAATGAAAATTGAACTTTTCGCCCATTGAGACATGGTTATATTTATCTGTGGAACCTCAAAATGTGGGTCAGGTGGTTACCCTTACCAATGTTGTGAATATTAGGAACACCATCATCATTACTACTGAATCATCTGCACAAAACACACTAAATCACCATGACTGAAATATTGCACACTACTGTCTTTGTTATTTTGCATAGAAATGTAATTTATACAGCATTCAATTAAATGTAATAAGTATATTTGGAGTCTTTTATTCAATATTTCAGGAATTCTTGGAGCAAAAACTGACAATAAATGACAGTATACTTTAATTATGTATTCATATATATTAATTTATCATTTTTGTTATTTTTTCTGTCTTTGAAATTTCATCTCCACGTTTGAAATGTGATGAAATCTTGATATAATTTCATTTTTGATGTCCCACGATAGTGGTCAACGCCCTGGAGATCTTCGGCTCCAACCTGCATCCGATATGCTGTCCCTGCCCTCTTACTTAACGCTTCAGCTAATCAGGGGCTCCTGACGAATATGTAATATTTGTCATTAGATTGTTATAAGAATGTTGTAAGATTATTCAGCCTATTTCCTGACACATTTACTTGCAAAAAGTTATTTGACCTACTGTGACTGACTTTTGGCACCTAATTTAGGACAGAAAAATGACAATTTTGCTTGTTTTGGAGAATATTACAGATAATTTTACATGGTTCATGAAATATTGCAGGAAGTTTTAAGACATGATGTAGATTTTTCAAGAAAAGAATGCAGATAATTTTGCTTTTTTACTTCTATCATCCATTCAAATGCATCTATGTACAGTATGTATGGATGCGTTTATGTATTTACTTACTTACTTAATTCATTTGTTTCATTTTTTGTCAATTTGAGGTCCAATTTTGAAATGTGATGGATTCCTTATACGCCTATTCATTCGCCTTCATTCTTGATGTCCTAAATTAATGGTCACCAACCCTCCTCCTGGAGATCTACCTTCCTGCCACGTTCAGCGCCAATCCAACATGCTGGCCCCGCCCCTTACTTAACACTCCAAACAATCAGAAACTCCTGAAGAAGCTCATGGGCCAGAGTAGGTGTTGTAGACTGTGACTTCTCAAGAAGGAGGATCTCCAGGACCTGGGTTGGGCCTACAGCTTCCTCAGTCACTGTAGAACCTTCTTCAGCCTTATTTGTCATTCTGGAAACATCCTACATATTCTTTATTTTTATTTACAGCTTCCCAGTGTCCTCCTTCCTCCTAATGAAGTGAAACCTGTGAAATTATACAGGACAAACTGATTAGAATAATTTTATGCAACCAGATTGATTTTATATTACTGGAAACATTGATTCCAAATCTGTGAAGAGTCGTCTTCTTGCTGTTCCTCATTAAAGTCAGATTGCGGGCTTATTCCTGCTTTCCTCACACAGATACACACACACACACACACACACACACACACACACACAGTCTTCGCCACAGGGGCCAACACTATGTGTAAACAGTTTCCAGCACAGGTTCGGAACCATGATTAGCATATTAACACTCTTAAAAGTCAAATTTTAATTGGCAACAAATTAAAGTTAATTGGTTTCTACGTTGATGATTTTAAAGCTCCACAGATAATTAAGTGCAGTGTTCGGAATTCTGATATGTTGACATTTCCAGAATGAACAACCTGTATCGTAAATGAACAACATAACTAAGATGTTAATCATGCAAATTGGAAAACACACGGCGGAGCTGATTATCATCGCTTTCGAATTGGTCGCAGTATCAATTACACATGTGTTATTTATTCATATCCACCAGCAGTTTTCATGCCTCTGCAACCCAAACGGGGCTCATTTGACGTACAGACTGATTATATATCACATTTCTCATTTACATACAGCGTTTAATACTGAGGTTCTAAAATCTGGCTGTTTGACTGAATGGAACTGGGGGACAATTACATGTAGTGCATACATGTTTTATTCTCAGTAACAGTAACTGCTGCTATACCATAATCCCACTAAAAAAAGCTTAAACATAGACATATATTTAATCATTGTCATTTGTTTGTTATCATAGTAGTGTCAAATTAGATACATTTACTTTTAAAAAGTCATTTTACCTGCTGTGATTGTATTATTGTCAGATAATTTGGGTTGCTTCAAGGAAAAATTATGTAATTGCCCTCGTTTCAGTCAACACCGAAGGTAATTTTGCATGTTTAAAGAAACACTGTGGATAATTTTGCCTGTTTCAAGAAATACTGTGGATAATTTTGATTGTTTCAAGAATAAAATGAAAAAACAATTAATTTGATTATAGTTTTTTTCAAGAGAAAAGTAAATAATTGCATTTTTTTCTTATTTCAAGACACTACAGATCATTTTTTGTTTTTCATTTTTATTACACTTGTAAATTAAGAAATAATGCTTGATACAAGGTGATGTCAGAATTAGAACCAGAAAACTTTATTGATCCCAGAGGAAATTGCTTATGTTACAGCTGCACAGACACAGAGAGACAGAGACAAGGTCAATAAAAATATATGTTAGTATAAAGTCAAAATAAAAATGTGCAATTAATCTTAACATTCTTACCACAGTTTCACCATGAGAGAGTCTTGATTTTCTGACTATGTTTAAAATGAACTGAATGGATGGGGTGGTCTCCGCTCTGCCGGTGGTCGGGATGCATTTGGGATGATACATGACTGTAGGACTTTAACTCTAAACAGTTGAGGATGAAGATCAGACTAGAACAAGCTTCCAGAAGGTCACAGGCTCTGTTCATGTCTACTCAGAGCCAATGGCTTGTCTCCAAACACAGAGAACCACAGAGTGTCAAATCAGTCCCTGAAGGCCCAGTAGCCCCGCCCACCTGTCTGGATGAGTGATGCTGGTTGACAGGTACAGGATACAGCAGCACATCTTCGGAGGAAGCTTCTGGACGTTAATAGCTGTTCTTGTGGATTTATTTTGAGCAGCCGCGCTAAAAGTAGACTTTGATGATTGCGATAAATAACGATTATGACATGAGTTACCTTTAATAGCACTCATTAAGACTGACGCGCTCTCCGTTTGGGAGGAGATGAGACTCATTACAGTGTTCCTTCATGCACTCGAGGCGAAGATGAGGTGACATAAGGTCATTACGCCAAATGAACATGTACCATGATGCATACAGTGTGATTTATGCATCAAAAATTAACATTATTAGTGTTATTATACACACACACTACAGGCCAGAAGTTTGCGCCCAGCCTTGTATTTAAAAAAAAATAAAAATACCATAAGCTGCTCTTTCAAAATTCTATTACAAGAAACTACTAAAAATACTTAAAACAAATGTAACTGACTGGTTTTGAAGTGAAACAACATACACTGTAAGTGCAGTTTAATGGCTGTGAAAGTTTCAAAATCAAAATAACCGCCCCTCGCCTTTATCACAGCAGCACAGATTCACCACATCCTTCCCAGCAACTTTCGGAAATAACTTGTGTCCAAAACCTCCCAGCACCTTTTCAAGCAGCAAACAGTTCTGTCTGATTTTCTGGAGCTCATTTGGAGCTTGTGGGTCCAGCTGGTCCTGCAGCTCAATGGGAGAAAGATCTGGAGACTGAGGAGGACGAGACATCACTCTCTAAACTTTCTGCTTTTCTTTGGACTGCATACAATTTTGGGACAATTTTGAATAAGCTTGGGATCATTATCCTGTTGAAGAATGAAATTGTGTGATATTTTTTTTTTTCCTGATCAACACAAAGTGAATGTCAGTCACTAAAGACAGACCTGATTTGTTTCTTCAAAACCAATAGTTTGAGCCATTGTGGCTGAATAATGTGTTACTACAGACTATAGAATATTCAAAACCAGTCAGTTACATTTGTTTTCTTCTAATAAAACACCATATCATTTATTTTTTACAATATCCAAGGGTATACCCAAACTTCTGGCCAGTAGTGTATGTTACACACACCACTCCTGCCAGTTTATCAAAAAACTGCTTCCCTAAACATTCACCTTACTGGTGCACAGATGGACACCGTAGCTCTTTGTTTACAGTCTAATATAGTGGCCATTCAGTGGAAGCACTAGATAGGTATTTCTACTGAAGTGGCCATTCAGTGGAAGCACACGGTGGGTGTTTCTAACAAAGTGGCCATTCAGTGGAAGCACAAGGTATTTGTTTCTAATAAAGTTGGCATGGTGTGGAAGCACAAGGTAGGTGTTTCTAATAAAGTGGCCAGTAAGTGGAAGCGGTAGAACGTAGGTGAGTGTATACATGCAGTGTTTCCATAGAAATGATAAGATAAATCTTGTATATTCAGTCCAACATTTGAAGTTCTACTAAAGGTGATGAACCTCTGACCTGCAGAAGTGATGAAACTCCAGTCTTTTTGTGTTTTTTGGCCTCCTGAAGCTGCATTGGAGGATCTGGGTTGCTTTGTTTGCCTCGAGCCGACAGCGATAAGTTTGTTTGCTGTTCCAGTGACACTTACTGTGCTGCGCTGAGCGAACGCTCGCTTTGCAGAATCGTTCACGTGAAAAAGTTATTACACACGTGAGATTAGTCTTTAAAGAACAGTCTCTCTGGGTTGCTTCAGCCGAAGTGAAATCAATAAACACAGTCTCCCGCAGTTTCGTCTCTCGGAGCCGAATCTGAATGGAGCCGTGGAACCGATTCATCATTCATAATATAGAACTGTACATGCAAAGGAGACAGATCTAATCAATACAGTCAGACGGGCTGTAATCAGACTCTACAACTCAGATTCTTCTCCTTCTTCTCTTTTTCCTTCTTCTTTCTCCTTTTTTTCTATTTCTCTTCTGCTTCTCCTCCTTCTTTTCTCCTTATTCTCTTCCTCCTGTTTTCCCTTCTTCTCCTCCTTCTATGACCTCTCCTCATTATATTTGCATTCTTCTTCTCTTCATCCACCTTCTTCTCCTCCTCTTCTTTTATCTTTTCTTCTTGTCTTCCTCCTCCTCTCTATATTCTTCACCTTCTTCTTCTTCTTCTTCTACTTCTTCTTATCCTAACCCTCCTCCTCCTTCTTCTTTAGCTTATTTTATTTCTCTTTTTAAATCAGTTTCTGGGGGGTGTATGTATGTATGTATATATTTATTTATTTGTTTATTTATTTATTTATGTCATTCAGCCTCTCTGTATTAATAATCAGACTGTAACTAAGCCTCGTTTCCTAAGATCCTGAAACTAAGGAACTGGGTGATGCAGCGGGCAGTTGCTGGTCCAGGCTGTATAAATAAATCAGGCGTGATTTGGAGTCTCCGGGTCTCCGGGTCTCTGGGCAGCACAGGGCTGGTCAGGCTGATCCGCTGGGAGACCTGCAGAAGGCCACGGCATGCTGGACCTGTGATTAATTTCTCTGACAAAGCAGTAACTGATGATCGATTGAGGAGCCTGGGCTGCTAAAGAACGTTTCCTCTTCAGTTGCTCCGGTGTTTTCCAATGCCGTCTGATATTTTGATCACCGGTGAAGGCTGCGTTGGTGGAATTAATCAATGACAGGCAGAGGAATCCGCTGCAGTCAAAACTTAACAAACTGCACGACGGAACCAAAGAACGAGTGTGACGCTATTCGGGAGCTCAATTGTGTTCGACTCTTCACACCTGCAGAGCAGGAAGGCGTGAGTATTGACATGCTGTGCAAAGCAATCTAACCTTACATCCGAATGCTGGATCTGATGTGTGGAACAATCTGTCTGATCAACCCTCAGCATCCCAAAGAGGAACCGCCGCATCTCATCGTCTTCTACAAAAGTTCTTCCTTATTTGGAGCTTCAGACATCACAGGAAGCTTCGTTTTGTAATTGTACGTCATGTCGAATCTGAGATCTCAAACTTTTAAAAAATATAACCTTTATGGTGTGTGAGTGTGAGAGTGGGTGGAAGGTGTGTGTGTGAGTGTGGAGGCGGGGGGGAGGGGTGTGTGTAAGTGTGGGGGGTGGAATGGTGTGTGTGTGAGAGTGGGGGCTGGAAGAGGTGTGTGTGAACGTTTGGGCGTAAGACAGAGAAGAACTGTAAATAAATAAACTCTGTCTGGAACAGACTTTATTTACTTGTGACTGTAAATATTTGTACATAGTTTGATTTTTTAAACATTCTTCATCATCTCTTATTATAATACTAATGTGTGTGTAAGCTGAAGATTTCCAAAACATTTAATAGGCATGTTTATGGATTTTTACTGTAAAAAGAGTGAAATTTCCAATGGATTTTCTGATTTTTGCTCTTTTTTGGGCCACGTGTGTCCAAACGGTTAAAGTATAAAACCAGTCTTTTTATCATATTGGCTGCATGTGATAAACATGAGAATCTTTGTTTAAGTCATAATTAGACTAATAAGCTTTATTAGGTTAATATTTGAAAAATAAATAAACAAGTAATATGTAAACAGGAGGAGTACCCTCAGGATTTTAAGGGTAAACCCTTTAAACTAATGACTTATAATTCAGTTATTCTTCTTTAAACTCACTTATAGTTTAATAATATACACAAAATCATATGTGAGCCATGCTGAGGAAAGTAAGGAGTAAGGGTGTTAAGTTTAAGACTTTTCTGGAGCCCAAACTATTTGGCTAAGGGGATGTATTTGTTCTGCTGGTCCATCACAGTAGTCCAGAGTCCAGTGTTTGTGGTGACAAAAAGACAAATAAATAGCATTGATAGGTTTCAGATTGATTTTTTTTTTTTTGCACTGCATTTTGTTACAGCCAAAAACTTCAAAAATATAACATTTCAAAGAAAAAGAGAATTAAACATGTATTGTATACATTCGATTGTAATGTATACAATATATGTTTATTTTCATTTTTAGGGTGAAGAAGTGGAAGGTGAGCCAAATCAGAGGTCTAAAAGTGTTATAAAATGCCTAAAAATAACTTAAAAAAATATGAAGTTACTATAAATGATTTTTTGTTATCTTCTTTGAAACTAAAATGTAACTTATGTAGAAATTAGTATGTCAGTGGATCCGCCCACAAATGAATTAAGATGAGCAATACAGACTGTTGGAAAATATCTCAATATCAAGGTGCAGCACATAAAAATAAACAAATACTGAGTGATGGGGGAGAGGGAGGACCACCCTATCCACCCAGAGATAGAGAGGACAGTGTGTGTGTGTGTGTGTGTGTGTGTGTGTGTGTGTGTGTGTGTGTGTGTGTGTGTGTGTGTGCGTGCGTGTGTG
>JBBPCZ010000042.1:25159378-25173964 GCA_037974445.1 Brycinus macrolepidotus
TATGATCTAAACCAGGATAAGGCGGTTCCACTGACTCCGACAAGGTTTTCTAGTCTGTCTAGTAGAATAGAGTGGTCGAGGCTTTAAAGGCCCCGTTGTCTTTTTCCTTTCCTTAACCCCGCCCACTGCGCTTAACGTCCTGGACATCCCAAGTGCTCTTACTTCCTCACATCCCTCACTGGTTTCTAATTTTGTTCCAGTGAGATGCAGATTTACGGAGTGTCCTTTGCCTTCAGATCCTGCACCCCCAGTGTTTTCAGTTCCTCACCATATCCTCACCAGCATTTCGTTCCACAAGTGTGAAGGCAGACACCGTTTTACAAAATATCCCCAAGTGTGTCGGGCCCAGTTGGTCCTGTTTTCTCTCATCTGAACAGATTTCCAACAGACGCTGCTCCTCTGTAGATCAGAATATCCTTTTGTTTCCATGTATGCTAAATGAGACAGTCGGGTTTGAGTTCTATGCTCAGGCACAAGTCCCACTGAGCCTTGTCCAAGACCAACTGAACTGAATCTGAACTCAACTGAACTGTGCCCAAATCAAACTGTATTGTGTTCAAGACCAACTGAACCAACCCTAAGCCTAACTGAACTGTGCCCAAATCCAACTGAACTGTGCCCAAACCCAACTAAACTACCCCCAAGTCCAATTGAACCATGCCTGAGTCCAAATAAACCTTATCCAAGTCCAGTCATATTGTGTCCAAGACCAACTGAACCATGCCTGAGTCCTATTGAACTGAGCCTGAGTCTGATTGATCTGCCCCTGAGTTCGATTGAACCATGCCCGAATTCAACTGAACCAAGCCTGAGTCCAACTGAACCTTGTCCAAATCCACCTCCTCAAGCCAAACCAGTCGTGGTTTGGGGCTCACACTGGTTAAATGAAAGGGGCATCAAGGGTCAAACATGTTTTGGGCAGTGTTAGTACACCTTTAAAATGTTTCTTTCACTTCCCACTCCATACAGTCCATGAGCTTTAAAAAATTTGAATTCACCATTTTTGTCATGTCAAAAAAAAAACTGACACATCTCTCTATTCAGCCTACAGCAGATTAGCCCCACCCATTCACTCTAAAGTTATAAGAAGTGTTTCGGCCCAGGCTGCTTCTTGCAAGAAAGCTCATTTACATAGTGAGGCATGCCAGAGAATCAACTTGCACTCTTTACAGTTATAATTTGTACCCTGTAAACTTAATAGAACTAACTCTGTTTTCGGTCTCCAATAATTGTTTTTGGACAGTTTTTTGTTTTTGGTCTTCTCTCAGGGGAATTGCTGCACATCTGTCTAGCCCAAATGATCATCATCGGAGCTCCAGATCACCAACTCATCCCAGATCTGCAATCGCTGGGATCCCTTGCCCAGGTGTCCTCGACAGGTTCAGCTACATTCAACTCCCCACGTGCTCCTCCCCCAGCCAAGGGCAACTTCTGTTCAAAAGCTCCGGCAGAGACTGTTTCTGTTGCTGTGGACTAGAGTCTGTCAAACTACTCCTCACACAGACTGCAACAAAAACTACCTCTACTGACTGAAACTGTACTCGCCTCTGTTGCCCTTGGCACTCTTGGGGCTTGAACCTGGATTCTGTCAAGCTGCTTTGTGACAACATCGGTTGTAAATATATGACAAATATAATTAAACTGAATTGAGTTTACATATATCAGGCTATCAGTAATAAAATCAGCCTTGTGGATACAAAGAGGTCAGAAAATGAGCATGTAGTTGATTGAACTGCATAAACACTTATTTTGTGTTGATTTTTTTGGCCAAAAGATTAGGGGTGTGGAATATATACCATTTTTTTTACCTTCTTACCTTTTTACCTCTTTGAGATTCTGTAGCTACTGTAAAAATAATAATAGTAATAATAATGTTATTACTATTATTTGTATGTAAATTCCACCATGCCACTAAGCTTTTCATTGTTAACTGTTTGGTTGAATTTTTTGTCATTTTTGTTCAATTTTATTCTAAAGGATTCTCCCCAATGTCCACATTTTACATATTGATGAAAATGATAACAAATAGGCAATTTTAAAAGATTATGGCCTAAATGAAGACAATCATTTCACATTCTACTGTAAAAAAAAAAGATAAGCCACGGAAAGCAGACGGTTCAATCAGGGATGCTTACTGTGCACGTCCCAGAGATGGCAGTGTAATAGCCTGGACGCTGCAGGGTCTCGAGCAGGAGCAGGAGTTCAGCCAAGTGCAGAAGTTGGCCTGAAAGTGCAACATAAGCTGCTGGGAGAAATAAGACTAGCTTTTAGTGCAAACCCTTTAATCCTATTGATCCTAAAGCCCGAGTCCGGAGTAACTATGCCACTCAGAGGGGTATCAGCACACTGTCTGCTATCAGAACAGTGCAACTCCAGACCCTTCCATCATCAATCTGCCACCGCTGGCTTTTCCCCCAAAATCAACTCCGGCAAGCCCTCACCTGCCAGCGCCCATCAATATAAACCGCACACTCGCTTGGTCCTCCACTCCCACACACTTCTTCGGTCAATGCCGCGACTGCACTGATTCTTTTGGTTATGATCCAACACCTCTATACTGTATGTTCAAATGCTAGAAAGGACTTGTTCATCCAACGTTTCTTCTGAAATTAATGTTGGTTATATGGACTTTGCTGCAAGTCAATTCAAGTCTTGTCAAGTAGGTTTATTGTCATTTCAGCCATATACAGACAGTACACAGTGAAATTAAAGAACGTTCCTCCAGGGCCACAATGTTCCTTCAGGACAACAACATTTGTCCATGACCATTACGTTCCTCCAGGAAAACAATGTTTCTTCAGGACCACAACATTCCTCCAGGACAAAAACATTCCTCTAGGGCCACAACATTTCTCTAAGACCACAACAGTCTTCCAGGGCCACGATGTTCCTTCAGGGCCACAACGTTCCTGCACGGCCATTATGTTCCTCCAGGTCCATTATCCAAGCAGTGTGCGCAGCAACTGAACACCTGAGTCATCAAAGGGTGCACCTTAAAGTAGCTGAACTCATTAGAGAGACCGTCTGGATACTTTTGGCCAGATAGTGTAGGTGGGATTACAGTTACAGACCATAGCCCATCTGCTGCTGCACAGTTTATCAGCCCCCCTCAAAGTAGCAATTCTGTTCAGAGAGATGAGCTTCACAGGGGTTTAGGGCAGCGCAGATGGGTTTATTAACAGTATGCAAGCAAGTTACCTGTTTCAGCCGCATGAGTAATGTAGTGAGGGTACAAAAATATTTGAAATAAGAGAAATATATCATCTTTATTCTACTAACATTTCACAAAAAAAAAAAAAAAAAATCAACAAAATTATCTCCCCCAACCGACAATGTTAATTTACTGTTTTAAGTTCAATTACATCATGTTTACACAAGGCTGTCACATATGTACTACACTGCCCTGATTTCTCCTCAATGCCTCCAGCCATTGCATGGATTCGTGAAATTCCATCAACAGCTCCTGATTTAATTTACTGAAGGGCTGATTTTATTTAGCATATTTAGTAATATTAATGCGACAAAAATACTCACTGCTCATCCATAGAGTTTTTAAACATTATTGCAGGTGCCTAAGACTTTTGCACAGTACTATATACACAATCACAATAGTAAGTCGCAGATAGTCAAGTTCTTCCAAACTCATCCAGCCATGTCTTTATGGACCTTGCTTTGTGCACTGGGGCACAGTCAAGCTGGATTAGAAAAGGTTCTTCCCCAAACTGTGTCCACAAAGTTGGAAGCATGGCATTGTCCAAAATGTCTTGGCCTGCTGAAGCATTAAGATTGTCCTTCACTGGAAGTAAAGGGCCTAGCCCAAACCCTGAAAAAACAGGTGTGTCCCAATACTTTTGTTCATATGGTGTATGTATAGTATTAGAGGGAAAGAGAGTCAGGATGTTTATAATGATATTTGTATGAATATTTAAGGGGATTTAGCCATGATAACTCTGCAAAACTCTATGGATTAAAGTGGGTTAGGTAACTCCAGCCCAGGAGATTCCATCCCAATTTGATGATGTTCCTCAAACACGCCTGAATTAATACGCTAACTGCCATGTTTAACCGCTTACGTGTTGTATTAATGTGACGCAGGTGTACAAAACACTAAAATATCATTACCTGAATTCTACCTGCTCGCGGTTCCCTCAGAGTAAAAAGAACACACACACTGTCTCTCTGGTGCTACCGACAGCAGCCGGCAGAGCTGAGAAGCACGTTTGTCCTCATCTGTCGAGGTTCAGATCTGCAGTGGAGGAGCAGGAAGGCAGGTGTTAAAGAGTTCAGCTCAGACTGATGTGCCATAATGTAGATGAAGTCGGCTCCAGTCACGAATACCTGAACTTCTGCACCTCGGCTGTGCCTCCCGTTCAGCAGCACAGACCAAAGAAAAGAGTGGACACACTGTTCAGCACACAGAGCTGAAGATTTCTGTACTCTTACAGAGCACTTTATTGCAAAACCCTCCTGTGTATCTCCATCTCGCTAGGGTACAGTCCTCTAGTTCTTCAGGGGTCAGTTTCAGACCACAGAGATGGTCCTGTTTGGGTGTTTTTGGGTGGAGGACCAACCTCAACCAAGCAGAGACTCTGACATGTGTACAAACCATAAAGTACAAGTAATTAGGTGGGTGTATCTAATAAATGGCATTTAAAATGTCAGTTTAGCACATAAAAAAGAGGAAATAATATTATTCACATTCCAACTTTGACTGAGAGAAATGCATTCCATGTATTAATTTAGCCCACACAGTGTGAGCCAAAAAACTGGCCAAATAACTTTAAAGAAATATTTAGGTGGGTGAAGTACAAAGTGTCAGCAGTTGTCAGCAGTTGTCAAAGTCAAAGTGAACTTCATGTCAACGATATACAGTAAAAACACAGCAAAACTCAAATATAAAACATCTAACACATAGTGCAAATAACAATACAAGATTGAACTAAGACATACAGGACAGTGTAATATAGACATCCAGGATAGAGCAGTACAGACATACAGGACAGTGGTAGTAGCCTAGTGGGTAAAACACTTGCCTGTGACCCCAAAGGTTGCAGGTTCAAACCCTCATTTTCTACCATTGTGTCCTTGAGCAAGACACTTAACCCTCAGGTGCTCCAGGGAGACTGTCTGTGTAACTAATGATTGTAAGTCGCTTTGGATAAGGGCGTCTGCCAAATGCCCTTCACCTTTACCTAATACAGACGTACAGCACAGTGCAGTGCAGACATACAGGACAGTGTAACATAGACCTTCAGGACAGCGCAATACAGACATACAGAACAGTGCAGTACAGATATACAGGACAGTGTAATACAAAAGTAAGCAATCGGCCAGTAAAACTAAACCACTATAGTATTCAAGGACATGTGAAAGGATGTGATGACCAAAATGTTCTGAGAATGTGGGCAGCTTTGGCAATATATATGAAATGTGCAATAAAGCTGAATATAGCAAAGAAGACCTAAGTATCAATGTGAATTCACAGTTTATAGCTGAAGGCCTTTCTGAGCACATGGAGGAGAAGGTTTTTAAAAAGGAAAAATTAACACATGGAAAATAGGTAAAAGCAGGTATAACCTTGTATTTTGCATCATGATAGTTTTAACACTCCTACTGGTGCCAGACATGCTACCAAATCAGTTTCACTGATGGGTTGAGAAGGTCCAGCAAAATATCTGGTCAGATGTGTTCCTGTATTGGTCCCTTTCCATTGGCGAAAGAGTTAAAGGTCGGCTGATAAACTGTGAACCTATAAATTGGAGGAAATTGCTTATGTTACGACTGCACAGACACACAGAGACACAGGGACCAATACAAAATCTAAAGTCTAAATAAATCCAATAAAACTCTGCAGAAAGTACTCTATATGATAAATACTATGCTATTTACACAAATGCTGGGGTATAAATACTATAGATAAATAGCATACAGTTAAGAAAATTCCTAGTAACACAAAGTGTTTAGGAGTCTGTTATTGCACATAAAGTAGTGATATTTCATATGGTAAGACTGTTGCACATAATAAGATATTACACATAATAATAATGATTTAAACCCAATAAGAAATTGCACGGCAAAGTAGCATCAGGTAATTGCACAAATTATTGTGTGGATGTGTGCCAGGGGGAGGAGTAATAGAGTCTGATGGAAGGATTTTCTGTGGCATTCAGTGGAACATCTTTATGCTGATGAGTCTGTGGCTAAAAGTACTTCTCAGTTCAGCCAACAGACTGTGGAGTGGGTGATCAGCATTGCCCATGATGGACTGAAATTTTGTATATTTGGATATGATATTACAATCAAATGTATAACAAAAACTGGAGAATAACAGATACTAGTTCAAGACTCCTGTGGAATTTTGTATATAAGTCCAGCTGGAGGCTTAAATTACTCATGTCTGGTTTTAATTGATTAAGTTACCTTCCTTTGTATGTTATAGCACTTAATAGGGACCAATACTAGATCAGTAATATTGATTTTAACTAGTGATATTTCACACTGTAAGACTATTGTACATAATAATAATAATAAGAAGAAGATATTGCACATAATGAGATGATTAGTACTCAATAACAAAACTGCACGATATTGCACATGGTAAGGCTATTGCACATAAACAGGTATCTCAGTGTTTGTGAGTTTTCTCTTGGCTGTCTCAGTCATTGCACCAGCTTGTTGCAGAGAGACTGTTGCTGTCCCGAACCTGAGTGGAGAACCTGACCCCCCATCACCCTCATCATCTATGGATGAACCTCAGTCAGGCAACAGACGGAGGGCCTGGGGTTGATTCAGCAATGTGACAGTATGTACTCTCCGTAACTTTCCGTTTGAAATGCTAGGTGCTGGTCCTGTATCCCACCCTGTCGATCCCACCTACTTCCATCTTGGTATTTCTTAAATGCCAGTGTCAGTCAGGAATAGGTCAGAACAACAGGCTCTTGGAGAAATGCTTTGTCGCTAATAAATGGAAGGTGGGTGGTAAAAGGCTGGAAATACCACTTGGCCCACAAACACATCCGTTTTTTGTCCCAACATCCACGGGCTCAGGTCCGCGGCGGGACAAGCATCATGTCGAGTAAGTGACAGCTCCTTCAGGGAGTGTAGAAACACATGTTTCTCCAAACGCAGCGCAGTCAAATCTAATTTCATACCGAGGGGACGGCTTCAGCACAGAGTGCCAATCTGGAAGTTTTAGCTGCACATTTAATGGGCTTTGCTGTTGGGAACCAAGCCAAAGGCTGAGTGGCTGCACCTTAATTCCGCTCCATACTTTCTGAGTTCTGTTCCAAATAGGTCACAAACAATACACTCCTGAAACAAATGACACACAGCATGTTCAGTTAAGCATGACACGTTTTGTGTGGTGGCACTTTTAGCCCAAACTGTGTGTCCTCTTTTTCACTTTATTATATATCTGACATATCATATGCCAAGTCAAATCAAGTTTATTTATGAAGCTCATTATCATACACAAAGGTCATTCAATGTAGAATAAAATAAAAGAATGTAGAATATGTAGAATAACAAATATATATATATATATATTAAGTATAAAAAGGGCTCTTATAAGGAGTTCTATAAGGAGTCTACTTATAGAAAGTGTCCAAATATTTCAGATTTTTGATTATGTAAGAGAGATATGCTACTTTCTTGTAGCCTGAAACAAAATGTGTACAAATAGTTAAAAAGGAACCCATTAAGGACTAAGCCCATAAGTGGATGCTTGGATATCTCACAGCAGTAGTATTACACACTAACTACAAGTCTTATACAAGTCTGATTCAGCACAAATTCAGCTCTGCAGTACCAGCTCCTGAACACAAATATTACATTTTAAAGATAAAAACAGTAAGCCAAGTCAAGGCAAGGATTTTTTTTTTCACATTTTGGTTATAAAAACAACAAAAACACCATAGAATAAAACCATTTGAGGGCAGAATTTGAACAGTGAAGTTCTTTACTAAGTTTTAAAGGTCAGTTAGTGTCTCTACTGTGTATATTTACAGATCTGTGATCAGCTCTGTCAGGAAGAGTTTTAAGTGTATGTTGATGGGTACTGATGTATAGCTGTGCAGAGCCACATCTCACTCATGAAATCTTTCAAGTGTCTTCAGCCTCATCACTGCCCTTGTAAGAAAATTTTGCTTTTGGGAAGTCTTGAGTGAAATGTTTTGAAATGCTCTAGAGGTTTTCTACTGGGCCACAGTGCACATTTTAAAGATAAGTAGTATACCAACGCAATACAAGGAATTTTTCACATTTTTACCTGTAAAAAATAACAAACACAAACAGAACAAAACTATCTGAATGAAAAACCTGAACAGTGAACTTATTTACAAAATTATAAAGGTTGCTTGACATCTCTACTGTTTATGTTTTCAGATCTGTGATCAGCTCTGTCAGAAGACACTTTGAGTTTATGCTGGTGGGTGTTGCTGCATAACTGTACAGAGCCACATCACACTCCCAACAATTCTCAAGTGTCTCCGGCCTCATCACTGCCCTTGTAAGAAAATCTTTCTTTTGGGAAGTCTTGAGTAAAATGTTTTGAAATATTCTAGAGGTTTGCTACTGGGCTGCAATGCGCTAATGGTGTTCAGGAGTGAAATGTGGTGTGACAGTACCCCTAAAAGTAAAACCTTACTGATTTGATCAGCTCAGGTTCGTGCATTTGATCCTTGGATTGAGTACCATGCAGTGACGAAACAAGGCAATGAATTTATTTGCAATAATTTCCAGTAAACTTGAATTTGAATACACTGATCTAATAGACAGGCAGCACATATGATTCTGCAGATTGCTTACCTCTGTGCTCAGATTCACAAGGAAGCACAGCACTCATAGAAAGCATATTGTCAGAAGACTCCTCTTCTCTTCTTTAAGGTGAAGGTGAAGCCTCTAAGGGTGCACAATCCAAATTAGATATTGATTTTTGCCAATTCATTATTTTGGACAATCTCTGTTTTAGTTTAAATGAGCCAGGTGAGTGCACTCATACCATATTTTAATGCCACTGCTACACCTGTATCAAAATGTCACATCATTTTATCATTATAGCAAATAGATAGTCTCATCTAAATTTTGATGCAGGGCACTATTTGATTCAATTGATTTAAAAGTAACTTGATTTTTTTTATTTACAAATTTAAAATGTCTGTTTAGCCCATAAAAAGGGGAATTAATGTTATTTATGTTCTAGTTTTGGCTGATAGAAAGTGCTGGACATGTGCTGGTGCATTTCATGTCTTTATTAAACTCACAATTTGGCTGATTCTTTTGGCTCACACTGTTTGAGTTTGGCTGTAAAGAAATCAGAATCTAAATCAGCCAAGCAAAAAAAATGTACAATTAATCCTTTGCATATGGTCTGAACTTTGGGCTTTTGTGTTTCTGTGATGCTTTCATTTTTTCATGCAAAGATATTTTAAATATGTTTTTAATGGTATGTCACTTGTGGCAAGAGGCAAAAAACAAACATGAAGCATAAAAGTCATGTACACACACTCCCTGTGTCCACGTTAACATGACAGGCAGTCTAAATGCTATGATTGCAGATACATTTTCAAACATGCCTATGGCAGTGGCATAATCATAACACAAGAAAAAATGGACATTTCGAACTGTCCATTGCAATATACTTCAATAACACATCACCAAAGAAAACCCACTGGTTTGTGTGACACAAATGTGTTGCCCTTAACAAGACACAGTACAACCATCTCATATATATTCCCCATACAGCAACATCAGCCATAAAAGTGAACGTGCCTGATTTTATTAATTGTCTGCCGTGCGAAAAACAGAATGCTTGTTTAAAAAACTGCCCTTAGAAATTTGACTAAAGGCTCAGTAAACAAAATGCAAATGAGCGGAGCCAACAATGAATCACCGCGGCATCAAATAATAAATCCGAAAAGGTTAAGGACCAACAATTACGATTATGACGAAACGACACGTGTGAAATCAATCAAACCAGAGCCCGGTATTTCAAAGCAGCTGGATCCTTTTGATGTTTTTGTTTTCATTTGGCTGTCAACAGTGTCAGAGCCGAGCCTCTCGAAATTGGCAGTGCGGCATGAATAAAGCAATTGACTCTGGAGCAGCCGCGAGTTCCATGCCGTGGCTAATGGATTCACAAAAGCCACTCGCTCTGGATTAAGAGAGGCGAGGTGTGAGCAGACTGCTCTTGCTAATGCTAATTAATAGCCATTTAAGGAAGACACCGACACATACACACACAGGCACACACACACTCCAGCCAAGTCAATTACAGGATGGGAGGGGAAGACGCAGGCAAGGTGCTGCCGATCATTCATACACACACATTTACTGGAGCTGAGGATTAGGGCTGAGTTTCTAAAGCGCTAGCCACTGTGTTATTGTTATGTCATAAAAAATCCTTAACCCTCATGTTCTGTTCAAATTCACTAAAATCCTTTATGCTTTGGGTCAATTTGACCAGCAATTTAAACCTCCAGAAAATGATTGAAATTAAAACTGTTACCCAAGTTTATGTGGTGGTACTCTGTGTTTCTTCATTGACCACCTACATAGTGCTTTAAATAAAACATGCATGTAATGGCATATCAAAGTTCTGGTGAAAATATGTTTCCATCCATGTCATGTGACCCATCAGTGGTTCTCTCACTCCTACAGGTCTGATTATGTTCAATTATGGAACTAAAGCAGAGGGAAGTTTTTAATGAAGATTAGTTTTGGTTGTTTTGGATGATATTGAGGACACTGTGATATGTACTTTTATAATGTGTGTAAAATGTTGATATTTTTTATATGTTTTATAAACAGATAAAACAGTTTGGAGTCACACTGCCCCAAAGAACACTGATGTACAAAATGTGTACAGACACTGAAAATACACCATCATGTTCATTAGTGTTTATACACTTTGTCCCCATTAATTTATGAAAAGTCATTTAAAAAGAAGCAAAAAAAATGATGTTAACATAAAAGGAGAGTTAAATGATGCATTCACGATTCATCTCTGTAGTTGGGTGTCCAATATTGTCCAAAATGATCTGCAAATCATCTCAGAATTCTCTTAACTGACTCACAGCTCAACTTGAACTCATCTTAACTGACTCGTGGCTTGACTTGGACTCAACTGACTCAAAAATTGCACTTAGAAAAACGATGAACATTCATTCTGGAATCATATTCTGTTCAGATGTACCTGTCTCGCAACTAAACCTTAAATCATCTTAACTGTCACTTAACTCAGACTGATCCACGGCTTACCTGGAACTCACCTCAACTGACTCGCAAATCTGCTGTGACTCACCCTAAAATTATTTGCACGTCAACTGGGACTCTTCTTAACTGACTCACAAGTCAGCTCGGACTTACACTTACCAGACTTGTGCCTCAACTCAGGCTTGTCTTAACTGTCTCACAACTTGACTTGAACTCATCTTAACTGACTTGTGCCTTGACTGAGGCTATGACTTAGTGCTTGACTGGGACTCACCTTAACTGACTCGTAAGTCTACTCAGATTCACCCACAACTGACTCACAACAGAATTCAGACTCGTCTCGATTGAATCATGCCTTGACTTAAGCTCTGACTTACCACTTGAATGGGACTCACCCTAAATGACTCATAAGCCTACTTGGATTCATCCACAACTGACTCACAACTCAACCTAGACTCGTCTTAAATTACTCATGCCTTGACTTAGGCTCTGACTTACCACTTGACTGGGACTAACCTTAACTGACTTGCAAATCTACCCAGACTCACCCACAACTGACTCATGACTCAACTCAGATTCATCTTTACTGACACATGCCTTGACTCAGGCTCTGACTTACTGCATGACTGGGACTCACCTTAACTGACTCGCAAGGCTACATGAACTCACCCACAACTGGCTCACGATTCAACTCAGACTCGTCTTAACTGACTCCTGACTTGACTCAGGTTCACCTAAGCTGACTTGCTGCTTGCCTCTCCTTAACTGACTTGCAACTCGATCGTGGCCAGTACTGTTTACTATCATCCAAAAATATTATCAGAGCATTATCCAATAGCCTACTTTGTCAAAATACAACTTTTAATTCATTCATTCATTCATTCACTCATTTATGCATTTATTTTTTGTAAATAATTAACTCTGACATGCCTCATATCATCTTATGACCCCAAGCCATACCGACTATGAGTCCCTGGAAATCGGTTGAGGAAAGGCAGGATCGGTTCATCCCAAAAATAAACACATATGGTTGGTTGGTGTGTTATAATGTTCACCTGCTCCACCGTAGGACCCCCTAATTAAACCCAGCAGGACGTCTCTTGGCATGTTGAGTTTGGATCCTCCATCGGGGAGTTAAGAGGGAACTTCATTACACTGGAAAGCGGCGGCCCCGTTTCACTGATTCATTCTCCAGGTCCGCCTGCGTGTTCTTGGCGACGCAGCCAACGAACACAACATTCAGAGAACTAAGAGGATCAGGCCCCTCTGAAAAGCAGTGGGGGCAATGGCGACACGCACCCGGGGGAATCGCTGGGGATTAGAATGGATTTTCATTCTGGAGAGCCCTACTGCACTCGAAGCTCTATTTTGTTTAGACTGATATTGCCGTGCTATTTTTAGGCCCCGAACACTTGAAGTGTGTTTCGGTGCGAGTGCGAGAATGCTTTAAATTTGTACAGCCTAAATCAGCCCGGTGCAGCGCTCTTCCCGTGCCCAGCCTTAATTCAACATCTTGATTGACTCAGGTTCGTAATGTGCCCATGTTCCTGTTGTTAGCGCGCTCCAGAAATGAAACCCATATGTCTTCCCATCACCATCTGCACACATGTGTGCTTGTGAGTGTGTATTTTTGCTTTTTGTACATTTTTAGAAGAAAAACATTCTAACTATGAAGTGGAACCAGCGGAAATAATGGATTTACCATCAGGACCAACAAAAAAGTGTTTTTTA
Source organism: Brycinus macrolepidotus (assembly GCA_037974445.1). Classification (NCBI taxonomy): domain Eukaryota; kingdom Metazoa; phylum Chordata; class Actinopteri; order Characiformes; family Alestidae; genus Brycinus; species Brycinus macrolepidotus. The sequence continues at coordinate 25,172,321 of JBBPCZ010000042.1, forward strand.
ATAGAGTTCTTAGTTCCCAAGTTTATGACTGGAGTTAATTTAGAGACAGACGATTCACCATATTCCATATATTCCTTACACTCACTGTATTCATTATATTCCCTAACTTCTCTATATTCCATATATTCACTATAATCATTATATACCATATATTTCCTATATATACCTTATTCCCTATATTCCGATATCCACTGCATTTCCCATATTCTATATATTCACTATGTCACTATATTCCCTACATTCCCTATATTTTCTGTATTTACCTTATTCTCTGCATTGTCTGTATTTCCCATATTCACAATGTTCACTGTATACACTATGTACCATATATTCACTATATTCACCAACACTTCATTTGAACCTACATAGGGCCTTCATAGTACAAGCACAGAAGTGTCAGATTTGAAAATAAAATAAATAAATAAATAAACAAGTTGCAGAGTGCTGTATTAGTTGGGACAATTTGGAGAACCTGGTGTTAAATAAAAAAGGTGTGGTTATTTATTTGGTTTTCTTATCAGTATTTAAGCTGCTTCAGTGCAGTATTTAAGGTGTAACATTAGTATTTTAAGATGGCTTCATTTCAGTATTTAAGCTGTATTTAAGCTGCCTCCACTGTGGTATTTAAGGTAAAACATCAGAAAAAGGATCATTATTTATAATAAACTTGTGACTGTTGTGTTTTTAGAGGCTGGTTATTGTTGCTAGGTTACAAACAAGTAAGGCGGAGTGATACTAAAAGAGATACGTAACTGAGATATTAGCCTGTCAGCCAATCAGACTGCGAGGTCAGAAATAACTGCCGTAATAATAAACAGTTTAACAAAATCGGCATAAGGTTTTGCTTGCAGGGGTTAAACTGGTCCCCAATTAAAAGCACGCTGTGTAATTAATTATGCAATTACATTTAAATAGCACAGTTTAATGACTTAAACTGCCAAAGATTAAAGAAGTTGTCAGCGTATTTGTATTAAACACACGCCGCTTTCACACTGAAGAGCAGCACGAGAGTTTGTTTTGATCCAACTGCTTAATTTTTCTCAGGGGCTTCAGAGTTTCATCTCGTAAAGAGAGCATCAATCGCCGACTCCTCTCGCTGCCAAGAAAGCGATGTCAGTCACATCAATCAAGGCCGCGGGAGCCGGAGCCGTTTATTAATGCGGAGCATTATGTATATGAGCTGTTTGTCTTTTTTTTTTTTTTTTTACACCAATTGTGTAAGTTCATCTTACCTTTGACACTGAAGGAGCACCATCATCGTGTTGTTTATGACGCAGTGATAGAACTGGCCTTAATGTTAATTGATGGCGCTGTTCCTCATCGGCTAAAAGCCGCCCGTATTTATACGCTCCCCCGCTCTACTCAGGCTAATAGCGATTGCTTTCTGCCACCCGTCCTTGGGAAGATGCCGGGAATGCAGAAAGAGGGGAAGAAGTATCATCGTAATGCCTAAAAAGCCAAGCTATATTTCAGCAGGAAGGACACACACGGGCTTTTTACGCATTAGGGAACCAGACAGGTGAACACACACACACACACACACACACACACAGCACACTCGGCTTACACCGACGTCCAGAGCATTAAGGACAAGGCCGGAATTATAATATATATTGGGGGGGACATGTATGTTATATATATATA
>JBBPCZ010000042.1:25186161-25199779 GCA_037974445.1 Brycinus macrolepidotus
TGTTTTTGTGGAAATGAAATTAATGAAGCTAATTAGGTTAATTAATTCTATGTATTTCACTGCATGAACTCCATACAGACAGCCAACACTGAGGTATTGTGCCCAGGAATGTGAGCATGGGCGTTTATGCAGTGTGTGTGTGTGTGTGTGTGTGTGTGTGTGTGTGTGTGTGTGTGTGTGTGTGAATGGTGTTTGTGACAGTGAGGGAGGGAGCTTTCGAGAGGTTGGTGAATAATAGGTGATGGTATTTTGCCAGGCTCTTACTCTAATGTTCATAAATTATAGAGCAAGGAGCAATTATAGCTTTTTACAGAAATTACCCAAAGGAAGTTGTATGTATATTGTAATTGGGTCAGCGCTTATTTCCTGCCCCGCACCTGGGCTTCCAGTAAGCGCCCGGTGTCAATAATTAATGGCTCTCTGTCCTGCGCCGGGTGCGCCGCACCTCTGCCCCGGACCTGTGGATTTAAACACATTAGCATAGCGCTGGCGATAATGGCACTGATGAACTTCCTAATGGACGGAGCGTAGCCCCGGCCCATCGGTTCCTGCCCAAGCCGAGGTTGCTGTTAGATGGCAGTTCAGTTCTGCATCTGTCACAGCTGTGCAAAAAAATCTGGATGAAGTAGGTCTACCTTTAACGTATCAGTGCTTTCGGAACCTCAAAAAACATCTCCAGAAAAAAAATGAGAATAATCTACATTAATGTGCAAATATTTTCCTAAAAGTTATCTGGGACCACTTTTATTGATCATCTAAAAGGCAGCTGGTGGTTTCAAATTATGTAAAAGTAGTTTAGAGTATGATGTTTAGAACATACATATATTTCTAAATTTGCAGACAACATCATGCAATTAAGAGTTTTATAGGGAAGTTTGCTCTTAACCCTTAGAACACGAGCATTAATATTTCCGTGCCAGAAGCACAACCAATGACGAACTGTAAAACAACTCCTTATATGGAAGTTCCCCAAGTTTGTGTTGTTGCTCGAGGTGTCAGATGTCATGCTGAGCTTTGTTTGGTGTTCCTATCTCACGTAGAACCAAAGTTATTCTAATTTAAAAACATGTATTAATAACCGCTACTGGGGTTTTAAAAATGGTTTCACACACACATGCCCATACAGAACAAAAATGAACAAATTTCTTTTTTTTAAGCAGTGGCATACTGAGCGAAAAAGCAGCGTGTAGGAGAACAAACACCGATTGTAGACTGTTTTACACCGTTTATATACACTGAAATCAGATTTTACTTATACACTCTGAGTTAGAAGGGTTAACTCTAATCCAAACCTAACCCTAACCTTAACACTAACCTTAACCTTAACCTTAATCCTAATCTTAATCTTAACCCTAACCCCAAACCCTAACCTTAAACCTAACCCAAACCCTAACCTTAACCCTAAACCTAACCTTAACCCTAACTCTAACATTAACCTTAACCTTAACTTTAACCCTAAATTTAACCCTAATCCTAATTTTAACCTTAACCTTAACATCGAAGAAATCAGTGAAGCGTAAAGACATTGTGTTTATAGAACGGGGACGTTTGTGTAGAAATGTTAAGCTAAAGGCTAACCCTAAGCCCAAAAGAAAAAGCACATAGTGCCTCTAGTGGACAAAGCGACTTGATAATCCACAGGACATGTATAAACACAGGTTTCAAATAGGAGGTTGTGTTATATTTCCAAATTGCAAATTGAGGTGAAAAATGCCAAAAATTGATATACAAGGTTTTGTTTTGACAGCAGTGATATCACGAATATGCATACAGTGTACATATGTATGGCAATAATGTGTTCAGTTTTGTGAGCTTATTCTCTTCAACCATTAAAGAGAAAACAAAATACTTGGTACTAAAGTGGTATCGCCTGGTAAAAACGATACTACAGTGGACAGTAAATAATGGACTGATGTCTGTGCTTCATGAAGTTGCTGTTTAAAAAAAAAGGCCTTTTACTCAAGAAGCATTTCCAGCGCTGTACACTACTTTCCTGGGTGGAAAAATGTATTGGAAATCTTTATCTTTTGCGGACTGGATATCACGATGCATGTTTCTTCGCCGTGTAATGAGATGGGCTCTGACAACAAGCAGGAAAACGACGCTGGTGCTGAAATGAAAACTACCTAAGGACACATTATCAAAGATGGAGTGAAAAAAGATCTTCCAGCAGATCCACTAAAAGAGATGTATGTTCTGTCTTTGTCTCTCAGGAAAAAAATAGCATGTAATGTTATTAAAATTTCAAGATGGGCCGTATTTCATTCCGAAATGCTAGGAGAGCCTATTGTCCAAATAACGTTGTGTAGATCTGGTGGATGGAGTACTGATAATGTCGCTCTTTTCAAGGCTTGGGTTTTGTAAATGCAGTGGCAGGAGAACAGGGTGCACAGAGAATGGATGCATTGTGCCTCTGTCCTCCCTGATAGACAGAACAATATGAAAGAAAGAGTGGTTGTATAACCCATCTCAGTCGGGCTGCTATAATGCAGTTTCTAGGGCCACCGTTGAGAGGTCGTTCTTTATGACATCTATAGGCACTTTCAAAGACCCCTGCAGGGCTGTGGACTTCATTTTTAGGTTGTAGCAGTTATGCTAAAGGGACTGTTAAGGGGCTAAAAGGACAATTTTGGAGCGTAGCTAAATGTGGATGGATTTTGAGCTGGACTGGGATGAGGCTTGAGCATTTGAGGCTGAGCTAACACTAGAACTGACCGATTCATTTATAAAACAAACTCATTTTCTTCTTCATGGTGTTTTAGCAAACATCACCTAGTGCATCTTTACACAGGAACATTTTAACCCTTAGAACATGAGCAGCATGGATTCGTGCCAGTAATAAATGGTAAATCATTGTCATACAGGAAAACAATCCCTTATATTGAAGTTTGTGTTGTTGCTCGAGGTGTCAGACGTCACACTGAGCATTGTTTGGTGTTCCTATGTCATGTAGAACCAAAGTTATTGTCATTTAAAAAACGTAATAATAAAAACCACTGCTGGGTTTTCAAAAACGGTGTCACACTCAAATGAACATAAAGAACAATAATGAATACATTTCTTTTATTTTAGGTCTTTGAAACAAACAAATAAAACACAAGATCTTTGAACCCGAGAGAACTTTCAGGATAGTCTCCGCCCACAAGTGGGTGGGAAAAGCCCGCAGAGGGAGGGGCTCCAGAGAGCGGCCGAGTGGTGGCGCGCCGAGAGAAAGAGCTGCAAACGGCGAGCGTGTAGGAAAACAAACACCAGTTTTAGACTGTTTTACACCGTTTATATTTACTGAAATCAGATTTTACTAATACACTCTGAGTTCTAAGAGTTAAGGAGCTAAAAGGACCATTTTGAAGCGTAAATAAATGTGGGTGGATTTTGACCTGGAATGGGATGAGGTCTTGAGCTAACACTACAGCTAACTGGTTCAACTCATTTTCTTCTTCATGAGGTCTTTTAGCAAATGTCAGCTATTGCGTTTACTGAAATCAGATTTTACTAATAAGGGTTAAGGAGCTAAAAGTTCTAAGGGTTAAGGAGCTGTGGTGTGTTCACGTATGACCGAATTATCACTATCACTCACTTATCACTATCACTCACACAGGTTCATTTTTAATCACAAGTGGTCTCACTGTGCACATCAATAATATATAAAAAATAGAGCTTTCCTACGATGCATCTGTGATCTGCACTTTTAGTTCACTGAGTTGTGCTTGTGAATCATGCAGTACAACATTTTCCACAAAAAGTCTAATCCTGGAGGGTGTCTGCACTTCAAAGGTGTCTCAGTACACCTGATTCAATTCATTATCTGATTAGCTACTTTATTATTTAAAAAAAAAAAAAAAAGAACTCCAGGATCTCCAGTCTTTGAGTTCGAGAAAGCCTGGCCTATAATGTTTCACCACAAGAATCAAACGTTTGCGAGATTCCTTTCTGGCTCTCAGCAGCTCACCACCATTGATCTCCCAGCTTTGAACTGAACTGAGATATGCTAACATTGATCATTGCAGGGGTTGCGCTTCTTTTTTTTTCCTGTAGTGTATTAACCTTTATAGTCAATAACAAGGTCTAACGTAACCATTTTAGTGCAACACACAACGCTCTCATCACGGAATCCCTTTCTTTGCAGGAAAACTGTACAACTGTTCCACTGGAACTTCAAACAGCAGGCTTGAGAGTGTCAGCAGGAGATCGAGATGATTTAATTGGCCCATGAGATTGACCGAGAGTCCACTGGCCATCAGTTCACCATTTATTGTGGTCCAACGAGCCTTCATGTCCTCCTCCCTTAATGATAAAGGATGATCAGCGAGAGCCATAGTGGAAGCCTCACCAAGGCTTCTTTTCTCCTTGCTCTGCAGGACGTCCTGGCATGTGGTAGAAATGAAAAAAAAATAAAGCAAAAAACTAAACTGAAAGGCGGAATGAAGAGTAGATGGTGTGTGATGGGTATTTTTGAAAACAAAAAACAGTATCAGTATTTTTCAAAAAATCATAACATCATAAAAATTGCTCATGTTTGATGAAGTTAATGAGCCTTAACTTTAAACTATGAATGTTTCATAAATTTCTGATTGGACTGCTTTGTTCTCCATAAAATTACACCAAGCAGAATTTTCCCCATTCCTTCAAACATTAACCAGACAAAAAAGCATGTTTACATAAAGCCATTTATTTTATTGTAAGTGATTTCCTTCTAAACGATTTCTTTCTCAGGCTTACGGCAGATGACGTGATTTTTAACAATAAAGCTAAAACATAATATCCATTTTTGGTGGGATGCCAGTACTGGTAAACTGGTATAGATGATTTGTTGTCCAGCAGTGATGATACCAAAATGTAGAGGCTTAAATATCAGCAGAATGTTCCTCTGTGTCTTTGCTAGTATTGTATCAGTTAAAAATAAATTGCGTTTATAAGAGTTTGTGAAAGACCCCTGCAGAGTTTGAGGGCTGGGATTGATGTGAGCAAAAAACTCATTTAAACTTGAAAGGCAAAAATTGCTTGTGGTTGCTGTTCTTCATCTTCATGCTAGATCTTTAGCTCGTACACCTCTAGTAGAGAGTTTATCCTCTCTTTTGTTCAAAATTGATGCGACTCCCTGAAGCTCCACCCCATCCCATCTTCTATTGGCTGACACATTTTCCTAACTGAAATTAATGATGAGACGTGCAATTTAGATGGATACAAAAAGGTCTTAGTGAACATGGCTTTAAATTAATCAGTAAGCTGATGTACAGAGCAGTCTGCATCTCCAACCTCACAACAATTCACTTGATTGCACCTTTTTTCAGGGTAAATTATTCCATGTATCATTCAATTTAAAATTTTTACATTTTCAAAATTTAGTAATTTTTGGGAAACGGACGAATCAAAATTAAAAGTTTAGTTGATGGGAGCGGACTGACTTGGGGAAAAGGACAGATTTCTTTTTTGTTGACGGGGGTGTGATTGGGGACAAACAAAGCAAAACACTTGTGGAGCCAAACAAGTTGACGTGTTGATCATCTCATTTCAACCATTTCTTGTCACTTATAGTTTGGAAAAAATTGTTTTCGGAGACCCACCTAAATCAATCAAGCAGTCTTGGACCCCAAGGGACCCACAGTTTTTGCACCTTAATTCAGAATTACACTACAAATACACTGAACAAAGTCAAACAACCCACTTGCACACCAGATCACCAAGATCCCACACCAAGTCACCATTTGACAACAGTCTTCCAGTAGTCTTTTAGCCTCGCATTAGCTTTAGCTTCGGGTTTTATTAGAGAATGGCCAGTAACTCCCCACAGTGCTCCCTTTAGGACAAGAGGATAGAATAACAGGACTCCTAACCTATGACATAATCACTAAACATAACACTACATGTGCTCTAAGACCACTGTGATACATAAAACGATAAACCAGTGAGATCAAGAGCTTCTTTTCGGGTGAGGCATGATTTCCGTGAAGAGCTATTCATGAGGAAGAATCTGAAGTTGCGTGTGAGCGATAGCTTTCTTCTGAAGTGTTGACCTGCTATAATTCATTTGGGCAATGCAGTACGCTTTAGAATCCCAGTTCCACTTGGAGATAAATGGTTTAGCGGGGTCTCGGGCGAGATATCAATCTCAATTTTAGTAGCTTGGATGCACGGATTGTCACATTCTGCAGTTTGAAAGAATTGATCTACCCTTGCGGCTACTGGAACACATACATCAGCAGTCCTTCACCCAGGAACGTCACTCAGATCTCCTTGGCCAGCGTGTGGTTTCGAGTCCAAATAAAAGTGAAGGACGGGCCGCAGTACATTTACTAACCAGCCTATTTGTTAGAAGCAGACTGAAGCAGTTGTAGTCATGCCAGTTAGAGGACACCAATAATTTCTAAGAGCTTTCAAGAGGTTGTTTCATCCACTCAGAAGGTTTCCTGAACATTTGCAGAAACATTTACGAAACACTCATTGGTGACTTTCTCCGTTAGAGCCTGTAGCCCATCTGCTGATGCACAGTTTGTGTGAGCTCCTCCAGACCTTCACCAGTGGTCAGTTTTTGACCTTAGTGAAGCTCTTGGCTGGAATGTTTTGGCTCCTCTATCGAGAATGATCCACCATCCAAATCATATGTGGTCAGCAGTGCCCCAGTGGGCAGAAACTAACCAGTGATGACAGAGATACAAGGAAGCTGACACAAATTGTGCAGTAACAGATGGGCTACAGTCTGTAATTGTACACCTACTGTATATAGTGGAGCTACAATGTAGGTGGAACTACTAAAGTGGCCAATGAGCAAAAGCACAGGGTAGATGTTTCTAACAAAGAGGCCAGTGAGTGGAAGCACAAAGTGTTGTTTCTAATAAAGTGGCCAGCAAGTGGAAGCACAAGGTCTGTGTTTCCAATAAAGTGTCCAGTGAGTGGAAACACAAGGTAGGATTTACTAATAAAGTGGCCACTGAATGGAAGCACAAGGTAGATGTTACTAATAAAGTGTTCATCAAGCTCAAGTACAAGGTTGGTGTTTCTAATAAAGTGGCCACTCATTGGAAGCACAAGATAGATGTTTCTAATAAAGTGGCCATTGATTGGGAGCACTGGGTAGGCGTTTCTAATAAAGTGGTCAGTTCGTGAAAGCATGAGGTGCGTGTTTCCAGTAAAGTGGCCACTGGATAGAAGCACAAGGTAGGTGTTTCTAATAAAGTGACCAGTGATTGCAATCGCAAAGCACGTGTTTCTAATAAAGTGGCCCTCGAGTGGAAGTAGTGAGCTATCCTCTATGAATGCTAATGCTAATATTAACAAGCCATACATTGGGAGATAAATAATATATCTGCAACTTTGTTGTCATGACACTGGTCCGTCTGAACCTTCCCGTTTCATTGTTCATTCAGAACTGCGATGCCACATTCATTACTGCTTAAAAGGCTCGGCTGTTTTAGGCGCGGTTCAGCGCGGCCTTGCTCTCCTGCAGCGCTGCCCAGCGTGTGTTTTGATTAATGGTTCTTCGGTTCACATAGGTTACAATGAAAACAAGAACATGGAACACATGCGAATACTAATGCAGCTTTAACGTATTCGTATATTCAAAAAAAAAGAAAACATACAAAAAATCCGTGCACTATATCATGACCTAGAATGTGCCTTTAGAAAAACAGAAATAATAGTGCACTTGAGAGACACACGCCGTGGGCCATCTTTATTGCAAAATTGATTTGCGTGCACTCCAAGACCTTATGGCAACTTTTCTCTTGTTTTGCCTTCTCTGTTTCTTTTTATTTTATTTGCAGTTCTTTTGTGAAACATGTGACTTATTTGGATTGTTCATTGACAAAATATACTCTGCTATAACTAATATCAGTGCTGTATATAAAAATGTAGGCTAATTTTAATTCCATGACTGGCTCGTTCAGCATGCACACAATGTTTTTCAACAAAATCAGTTATTATATATTATTATTTATTATTTTTTTATGGACTAGGTCATTTAGTGGCTTCTGTATAATGTTTGAGCTCCTGTTCTATGAGCAGATGTTGGAAATGTGGAGTCTAATGAGCTTTTTATTGATGTCTCTCATTTACGTAAACATGTTTTCTGTGATGCTGAGGGTTAGTGACCAGCAACAGCTATCTTAGTTGGTTTCCAGAGCAACAACTTCAGGCTGTAACTCTTGGGGTTGGTTTCCTTACCAACAACCTTAGATTGGATACTTATTGCTTAGAACATCTCCAACATGGCAGGTCTTGTAGGGGGTTGCCGGTGTGCAGTGGTCAGAACCTACCAAAAGTACTCCAAGAAAGGAGAACTGGAGAACCGGTGACAGAGTCCTGGATGCCTGAGGTTCACTGATGGTCGTGGGGAGTGAAGACCAGACCATCTGGTCTGATCCCACAGAAGTGCTGTAGAACAAACTGCTGAAGAAGTTCATGCTACTCTGATAGAAAGGGGTCAGGACACACAGTGCAGCGCCCCCTGCTGCGTATGGGGCTGCGAAGCTACAGAACAGTCTGAGTGCCCATGCTCACCACCGTCCACCACTGAAAACTCCTATAATGATCAGAATTGGACCATGGAGTAATGGGAGAAGGTGGGCTGGTTGAAGAAAGAAGAAAAATGATCCATCACTTTTCTTCTGCATCATGTGGATGGCCATGTGTGTGTGTGTGTGTGCGCGCGTGTGTGTGTGTGTCTCTTACCTGGAGAAGAAATGGACCAGGATGCACTATGGGAGGAAGGGGAGGCGGCGGATGATGTTCTGCTGGAGAACCTTGGGTCCTGCGTTCATGTGGACGTTACTTCGACACCTAAACACTGCAGTCCAAGTTCACCCTTCATGGAGACGCTGTTCCTAATGGCAGTTCCTCTTTCAGCAAGATGACCCTCCCCACACTGCAAACACTGTTCAGGAACCATTTGAGGAGCTGTTTTAGAGGCACGAGGGGGATCATCAATTTTAGAAGGGTTTTAATGTTATGGCTGGTCAGTGTCTATATATGCCAGTACCTGGTTTATCAAATCAGTTCTTCATTAAATTAAATCAGGAGCTGCTGATGGAACCGGACAAACTCATCTGACAGCTGGAGAGCACCGATAAGATCAGAAACCAAATCTACATTCTCCTAACTATGTTCTTCATAACTTTACTGAAACACATTGTTCTTCACTGTATTTATGTTTGTTTGTGTTTATTCTCATGCCAAATAACGCTTTTACTGCATTTAAATGGACATTCTTTGCCACGGACTCTAATATAGCATGTTATTTTTATTTCTGTGTCTCTTCCAAATAGCTGCTGGTCATCCTTGCTATTTTTTTTTTCTTCCGTTCAAGGATTACTGTTAAGAGGATTTGGGAATAATACCATCCAAGCAGAATTGAGTCTGCTTCAGGTTTCTGTAAGCAACAAAAGGTGAAAACTCTTGCTTACTTTCACTCGTCGTTTCGTCAGTCTGGGCTCTGCAGAGATGGGTTTCGCTCTCATTTACATTCAGAAGTGGGAGAATCTCGCAGGGTCCCCGCAGACTCTCCGCCGAAACGAATGGAACGACCCTGGGTCAAAAATTTAGTGAATAACTTCATACCAGGTTAAAAGGGATCACTGGTTTGGTGGCTCTGTGTTGGGTTGGTAAAAATTCTTGGATTTCTACGTCCTGCTACTGTTTACAACAAACCTGTGGGGCGTTTTCGAGGGGATCCATCTGCTATTTAGATTAAAACAAAAAAAAAAAAAACTAGATTAAAAACTTTAGTTTTAAATGTTTGATATTTATTAGCATTTACCATTGAATGTTATTCTAACATGAACTTATTCAATTGTAAATTCTCATAAATATCAAACATTTAAAACAACTTTAAACTGTAACATTATTCTTACAGTCCAGACTAATTTTTCTTTAGAGACAACCTTACACTGAAACACTAAAGGTGAGTTACCAGTTTTCTTTGTTGATTTCCTTAGCAACAACTTTGGCCTGTAACACTAAGTGTTGGTTTCCTTAGCAATAACACCTAATTTGACCATAACATTAGGGATTGGTTGCCTTAGCAACAACCTTAGATTGCAACACTAAAGTTTATTTACCAGCAACAGCATCCTTAGCAACAAGTTTGGCTTGTAACACTCAGTGTTGGTTTCCTTGGCAACAACTTTGCGGTTGTTTGGAAGAAACCTTTAGCATTACAGTCCAAAGTTGCTTCTAAGGAGACCACTCTCAGTGTTACAAGCCAATCTTATTTAGTTTCCTTATCAAAAACTTCGGACTGTAGCACAAGGGGCTGGTTGCCTTGGCTACAACCTTCGCCTTGAATCCAGTCCTGGACTAAACTGCATTAATGATAATAAATAAATAACCCCGTAATAAGTATATTATTGGCTTTAAGTTGTGTCTCTTGAGTCTTAAAGTGCTGTGAAGGGAAGCACGGGAGGAAAACATCGGTTCAAGAACCTTTTACTGGATGGGTCTTTAACATAATGTAAGGACAAAGAACCTTTAAGATCTCCAGTATGTAAAAGTTCTTTACCTGTGAAGAGTCTTATTTTTCCAGGAACTGCACTGTATTTTTGAGGGTATTCGATAACAATCGAGCACAAAGGGCTCTTTTGTGTGGACTTGAGTCGAATGGAGGCTTGTGGAGCATTAACATGAGGGAAATGAAAATGCGGCACGGAACCGCGAGCTCACCTTTTGTGAAGTGCTCTGCTCCATTAGATGCTCGGAGCTCTGCGACTCTGCGTGTCTCTGCCTCTAAAGACTCCATAAGAGCCGTTCCGGGCTTATTTTATGCGGTGCCTGCGTCAGAGACACAATAACGGCCTTTGTCCCTCCAGCACGCATTGTTTCCTCCATCAGGAGAGAATCATATCTATCTCACCTTGAAGAGTCTGTCAGTTACTATGGTGATGGTGGCCTTTGAAGTTTCCACCTGTGCTCACATTACACGTTCTTTTATTTATTTATATATTTACATATGCTTTTCTGCATCTGAGGCATAAACTGTACTTCAATTCTGTGTTGGATATTAGGATTCTGATGCTCGTTTTGCATCTCAAAATGCAGATTATTTCTCTCTGAAAATTGAGCTAAACGAAACAGAGAAACCAAAAGGTTCGCCTCGGTTACGCAGCACATTCTCAGCCTCCCAGCTCAGCTTTTCTTTAGACATCTGGAAATGTGTTTAAAAGGGAAAAGAGAAAGCCTTGCATTTCTTTTTTCTATTTTTTTCTTTATTTTAATATTATACGTCTCCTTATTTTCCCTAATCCCCATGTGCTGCTTTTTTGCAGGCTTGGAAATTCACATCAGGTCTTCTTTCGCTTCTTTTCTCTCTCACTGCCCAAGGCAACCCACTGGCAACACTTCACAGGCATTCAGCTATCAGGGAGAATTTCCTCTCTAATTATTTGATGCGAGGCAAGGAGAGGACGTCCAGGAAGCCTCTCGGAGGCGGCGGAGAGGTGGGCCATGTTTACCTAAAGAGCAGAGATGTTGTTTCACTCAGGACACTGAGGGTCTTATTTCAGCTCTGCAAACGCTGTCCGGATGCCTTTTCTCAGGGAAACAAACACAGTTTAGGCTCCTAAACGAAACACTGGTCAGTTTGTGCTTATCATGATTCATTAATGCTTAGAACCCGAGCGGTACGGATCTATGCCAGAATCACAACAAATGGTAAATTGTCGTCATACGGCCAAACAGCTCCTTATATGGAAATTCCCCGGTTTTGTGTTGAAGCTCGAGGTGTCAGATGTCATGTTAAGCTTTGTTTGGTGTTCCTATGTCACGTTGAACCATAGAAGCAAAGCAATTTGAACTTCTAGTATATCAAAGTTTAATCTTTTATTGAGGTTTCTGTAGAAGGAGAATCACTGTGCCCTCTAGAGAAGCATCCTCTTAAAAATAGTGCCAGAAAAGGTTCTTTATATTAGATTTCCTAAAGAAGAGTTCCATTTATGGTCCTAAGCTAACTTTTTTTCTAAATGACATGAGTGAGTTTGAAGAGCCTTTCAACAGTGTAAAGTGTAACACATAGATGTAGGCATGAAGCAGGATGTTAATGTGAACAGGGATTTATTAACAAAAGCAGGAAATGAGATGCTAATGAAGAAATAAACAGAAATGCTGGACCAACACATTGAAATGACCAAGAATAAAGTAAAACAAAATGAAACAAGACAATGCAGAAATAGAGACTAACAAGGATAGATCAGAGCTGAACACAGATAAATAGAGAACAAAAACAGAGCAGAAAAACACATAGTCCAAAACTAAGACCAAGCACAAATAGAAACAAGAAAATCTGAGGCAAAATCACAGAGAACCTACAAAGACAGACTGAAACACAGTGGTTTATAAACTAACTAAACAAGGGGAACACCTGGACAGGGGAGGAGACAAGAACAAGACAGAGGACGAAACACTGAGAAGGACAGACTGACATCAAAATAACAACAAACTCACAAGGAAACACAGACACGTTGCGACGTAAACAACAACATAGATGAGAAAAAAGGGGAAATTCAGGAGAAGTTCCACATAAAGTAAAGGTTCATAGAATAACTTTTTAATTGGTAAAATACCATTGACATTTTGTGAAAGTTTTTTGAGCCTAAAAGGTTCCTCACAATCAAATATTTCATTAACAAAAATGACTCTTACAAAAACTAAAATGGTTCTTCTTCTAGATGATCTTTTGAAAGAAGAAGCAGTTTTATTATCTATAATGTTAATAATAACTAATTTAAAGTATTGTTTTAAGTATCACATACAAATATGCTCTAAAATATTCAAATTAACCCTCACCTGAATGACAGTCCCTCAGAAAAACATGGCGACTGATTAGGAGGTCATTGTGAGAGCATGTGCTGAAACCTGTAAAGGCTTGAAGAGTCCCATCTGTTAGCGGTGGTATTTTAACGGCTCCCCAAAGCCTGGTAAGGAAGCATTGTGCCATCCAAAAAAAAAAAAAAAATAGATATAATAGCATACTTCAAATAATGCTGAGATGGACACAGAAAAGTGAATAAAATTCCATTAAGATCTCAGAGAGTTTTGGTGGTGCAAACTTTTTCATTTCTTTTTACTTTAACCTTACCAAGCCATTAAGAGGAAATGTCACCTCTGTCCTTTAAGACAAGCTCTAAAATAGCTATGCTTTCTGCAACATGCTTCCTACATCCACATCATATAATGTAACGTAAAACTTGTAATGTAACAAGATTTCTATTGATCAATTAATTGTGAAATTTTTAAACAGTGCAAAAGTCAGACCTGTATTTGTCAACCTTGTGGCCTGGGAGAATGATTCAAAAATTTACTCATCTTTCAAAAAGTGATGGGGACAAAATAGCTCTCAACAAACAATTGTGGGGATGCAGAGGCCTTTGGTGAAAAATGGTGGGGACAAAATGGTCCTCAACAAAAAGTGGTGAGGACAGAATTGTCCTTTACAAAAAGTGATAGGGACAAAATGACCATCGACAAAAAGTGGTAAGGACCTGGGGTGTCATTTATAAAACTTTGCGTAGAACTCATACTGAAATTGTATGTATGATCAAAAGACGAAAATGACATACGCAAAGAAAAAGTCAGATTTATAAAAACGTGCGCACGCACACCTGCAAGCAAAATACGCTTTATAAATCGCACT
>JBBPCZ010000042.1:25226055-25241574 GCA_037974445.1 Brycinus macrolepidotus
TATTATTTATATATTTTTTTGCGGTGTGAGGTTTGTCGGGCGTGTGTCTGTACTGTAAGGCCAGTGGACCGGCTGCAGTGTGTTGATGTGTGTTGGAGTTTTACATTAATCATGAGATGCGGAGCAGCATATGCAGAGACTCGGTCCTGCTGCGGCCACGGGCGGCTTCAAAGGCTCCGGAGGAAACGCCACGGCAGATGAATGAGAATACCAGGAGCAGATGACCACCATCTGGGAAAAAATCTGACCGCTCTGCACAGACCTGGGGCGCCGCCAGCGGAACATGATAAACAAGCTGATTAAAGGAGCGGCGAAGTCCCGGACATCCTGCTAACGCAGAGACTTTGCAGGGAAAAGGCGGAATGCTAAAAAAATACTGGACATTTTTTTTTAAGAAACGATGGTCTGTTCACTAATCGTGCCAAGCGACTGGCACCGGTACGGAAATGGGTCATGCTCTACCTGTTCAAAAGGAAAAATGGGGGCTAGGTGGTGCTTTTCCATCTGGTGAACGGGCACCTCATGAAAAAAGCCCTGCGTACGTGGCAGCCAGGGCACGGCGGCGCAAACGGTGGCGGCATCCGCGCTGCTGGCAGCCACACTGCAGGAGTGTAAGAAACACTGCAGGGGCCAGAAACGGTGTGTGTTCTGCAAATACAAGTAATTCAGATGCACCTTAAACTGATAAGAACAGACAAATAGACAAAAAAGAGCATTTTTTCAGGTTTTATCTGCCAGAATTAACTTCTTTCTTAAATACTTAAACACAAAAGACCACATAATATACTGTACACCAAACAAAACTAGACAAAACAAACTCCAAAACTTAACAAACTGCAAAACAAAGTAAAATAAATTCTGAAACAAAACTAAAGAAACTCCGAAACGAAACAATATACATTCCAAAACAAAACAAACTCCAAAACATTCTCCACAACAAAACCTCCAAAACAAAACTATTTTCAAAAGATCAAAAAACAAACTCCAACAAAATTAATTTTCCAGAACAAAACAAAACAAAATCCAGAACAAAGCAAAACAATCTAGAAAACAAAACAGAATGAACTGCAGAACAAAGCAAAACGATCTCCAAAACAAAGCAAAAAAAAAAAAAAAAAAACCTCTCTGACCTCGGTGATGATTTCGAGGTGTCAGAATGCTGATTTAGTTTCAGATCCTCATCAAGTTTTCCGGTATGGGTTGCATGCAGCCATTTACTTTTTCAAAGCATAAACACAATGAGTCTATAGCACTGAAGTTGTTTGGTGGAAGATCTAGAAAGATCTGTGTGTTGTCTGCATACCTATGAAAAGCTACCATTTACTCTTGGAGCATTTGGCCAAGAGGAAGCATGTTTAGATTGAACAAAAGGGGGCCAAGAATGGATCTTTGAGGGACACCACACAACATATTCTCTGGTATTCTCAGGTATTCTCTGATTTTTGAATGTCTATAGAGACAAAATAATCCCTGTCTTCTAATCATTGCCTTTTGAGGACCGCCCTCAGAGCCCAAACCAAATTTCTAAACTATCTAGCAGTATTTTATGATCGACCATGTCAAAAGTTGTGCTAAGACCTGGCAGTACCAGGACAGCTATCTTACTTGAGTTTGTATTCAGATGAAAAAGTCATTTAATATCTTTATCAGAGCTGTTTCAGTACTATAATGTTGACGGAAGTCTGACTGAAAGTCATTGTAGTAGCCATTTGAATTGAAGTAATTACTGATTTGATTGAAAACCACTTTCTCATTGACTTTGCCTCTGAGTGGGAGATTTGAAACAGGCCTATAATTGTTAAGTGTGGAGGCGTCCAGGTCTCTCTTTTTCAGGAGGGGTTTTATAACAGCCGCATTTAATGATGCTGGAAATGTTCCTGAGAGAAGAGAGCCGTTAACAATTTGCAGAATTTTGGATATAGTACGGCTGAAAACGCTTTTAAAAAAGAGTCAAGACAGCAGGTAGACGGCTTAAGGCACAGTGCTAGTTGTGACATCTATACTACAGTACACTACACTGCACTATACTCCATTACACTATACTATACTACACATTTTAACATATTATGCCATTCTATGGTCCATTACACTGTACTGTAGTATACTATACTATTCAGTATTATACATTACATTACACTATACTATACTACACTATACTATACTGTACTACACATTATACAAAGCAATAATATACTACACTATGCTACACTGTACTCCATTACGCTATACTATAGTATACTGCACAATTCAGTACTAAACAACATTACATTACACTATACTATACTATTCTACATTACACTATACCATGCTACACTATGCTCCATTACGCTATACTGTAGTATACTATACTACTCAATACTACACATTACGTTACACTATACTATAGCATCCTGTACTACTCAATGCTATGCTATACTATACTGCACTGTACTGTACTGCACTGTACTATACAATACAATACAATACAATACAATGCTATGCTATGCTATGCTGTGCTGTGCTATGCTATATGGATTCTAGATTAGACTACAGTGCAAAATAATGTGCTATACTGTGCTATGCTATGCTATGCTATACTATACTATGCTGTACTATACTGTACTATACTATGCCAGATTGTACTACATTACACCATACTGCACCATACTACACTACAGATTTGTGTCACAACCCAAGTATCCTGATATCTCTTCAAATAAATGCAGTAAAACTAATAATAATAAAGATAATAAAATAAAAATATTAATAACAGCCAAACGGCATGACCAGACGGCTCGACTTCTCCACAGTGTGCATTCTGTGCCCTCGTAAACACTACGGCTCAGGAAACGGTGGCGAACGGTGGACCATCTGCTGCGCCGCTTGGCACCAGTGCCCGTGCCAGAACCTCCTCAGGTGGGAACTGGAGAGGCTCCCTCAAGTGTGGTGTGAACATCGAGCACAGCAGAGCAGAAATCTGCTCAATATTCACACTTTCCTCAACACTCACATCTCCAGATGTGCTGAGAGCTCTCTCTCTCTCGTTCTCTCTCTCTCTCACTCTTGTATCTGATGAAGGAGCTGTTGCTAATCTATTGCGAGTGCTGAGCATCACTTACAAATCAGTGGGCAATGAACTTTCCTGCCTGTTTTTTCCTGAACAGCTGGAGTCTAACTCTTCGCATGGCAATCTGTTAACTTCAGCATGAAGGATAAAAGAAAAATAAAGGATTTCCTGACTGTTTATTCATTCAAACTCTTAGTATTAGTGATGATTTGTTTGTCATTTTGCAACTTTACACATTTTGGTGACTTTATAGGAAAATAGTATCATATGTAAATATTTGTGCTTATGTTAATGACAGTACCACCGTGAGAGTTATTTTATCCTCTTTTCAGTGGTATAAATATTCCGGTCATCGGTAGATAAATGTGCTAAAAATGACACGTTGTGTAGAACCTCTACACTGTAGTGTTTTTTTTTTTTTTTTCCAACATGATCTTATTTTTTTAGAGGTCAACACATAAACCTGCAGACTAATGACACTGCTGGGATGAAAACTCAATTTTTGTCTTTTTGTTTTTTTGATTCTTTTTTACATTTCAAAAAACACCTTTACATGTAAATGATGCCAGTTTTATTAGGGAAAACATCTTTTTTTTATTATTTTATAATAACCAAGATTGTAAGGCAAGAAACTGATTTTGCTTGTCCTTTGAGAGACATAAGGTTTAGTTGTAGTGTTAAAAGCATCTAGAAGTAACACAGAGCTTGTTAAAGTGGTCCCAGCTCAGTAGATTTCTGCAAAAAATGACAGATCAGCTCTAAGGGTGTGGTGGGTACAATTCCTTCAAACAGACACCATCAAATTCTTAAAAAAAATATTCATAAAAATCCCAATTATATGTGGGATAGGCTGCAGCAAGCCCCCGTGACTGTAGTTAGGATAAGTGGATTGATGGATGGATGGATGGATGAATGGATGGATGGATGGATGGATAGATTGATGGATGGATGGACAGACGGATGGACGGATGGGCAGGCGGGCAGGTAGGCAGGTGGACAAACAGATGGAATAGACGGATGGATGGATGGATGGACAGACAGATGGATTAGATGGATGGATGGTTGGATCCATTCTTTAGTTTTTGACCCTGGGGCTCATAAGATCCCGTTTATGTCCCTTGTTGCCCACTCATCAGCCCAGCGATGAGGTTTGGTCCCAAAAAGTCTCAATTTGAACTTCTACTAAATACAGTTCCACTATTATTTCAAACCTGCTCTTCATACCAAGCAGGACACTTTGGTTTTGATGAGATTAACCTTGCTGCTTTATTCCAATATAAACCTCCAACCACTCTTACATTCCAAATTTGCTCTTGGCTTCTTGGCAAAAACTTTAACTGGTATAAAACTATTTACAAAATTCATCCACTGAAAGGTTCTTCAGTGAACCAATGGAACAGCTTCACTTGGTAAGAATTTCAAGGTTCACGGTTACTTTATTGCCATCAGCAGCTGTGAACATGTACATAATGTGATGAGACATTTCTCTACGGACCACAAAGCAACATATAACAAGTTACAACAGAAACAATTCAAACAACACAATAAATGAACACCACAACAATGTACAGTAATGTAGTGTAACAGTATAGTGTGAACGGGATGTGAACCTTCCAGAGTGACTAGTGTTGCACCATAAGTGTGATTATTATTGCACAGGAGGTAGTTACAGCACTGAACAAAGTGCAAGGAATGACAGGAACAACACAATAAATAGGTAACACAACAATGTACAGTAATATAAGGTAACAGTATAGTGTAAATGCTATGATAATTTCACTTCTTTCTTAACTGTAATCAGATTGTAAAAGAAGACAAGGTGTCCCCAGACTTTGGATGGGTATGTTAATCGTGACAGACAAATTTATTGCGCCCTGACGCTCGATGGGTCCTGATCAATGGACCGGCAGGACTAACGGATGGGCTTAAAGAGGTGTTCTGAGTGCCGCTGTGTTTTATCTCGGTTTAAGTGCAGCCCTCATGTCCTTGGCTGAGGAATATAGCAGCGGTGACACGGCGGATGAGGCGGATAGAGCAGCGGTCAGGGGAAAGTCATTTATTTCCTTTGACCCGTTCGGTCAAGTGGATTGAAGCTGAGCCTTCCGTTCCTCTCTCTCTCTCTGTTTTTTCCTCCCTTTTTTTGCGGCGAGTGACCATGCCATATCTGCAATTACTGCGCACGGCTGAGGGTGATGGAGGATGTGATTTCGCTCTGAAGCCGGACTCTGGACCTTTTTTCCCTCATGTTGACACCATTAAGTCGTGGGTTTGAAGGTGTCAGCCTCGTCCGTTAGCTGCCGAATTCGCTTCTCATCAGCTTGGATCTGCTCTCAGCCCGGCCGCCCCTAACCCGGCACGACTCTTAAGGTGTCACAGGAGGAAATTGAGAGGTGTGTGTGGGTGGGCAGCTCTGGCCCTTGCGCAGCCCAGCCAGCACTTAATGGCTTCGGCAGCCACAGGACTCCACTGCCCAGGAGAGGACGTTATTAAAGTTCCATTTCATCTCGAAAGGCAGCGACTGACATCAGCTTAGTCCAGTGGCTCCTGACGCTGGTCCTGGAGTAGGGCAGCACTGCACTAACACACACACACACACACTCTCTCACACACACAAGCACAAAGGGTTTGTTAATCTACTAATTAGCTGGATCAGATGGGTCAGAGAGCAGAGAAAACACCAAAATAAGCATCACATGGGGGACTGAAGGACACTGAGAAAAACACTGGGTTAGGCCAAGTAATAAAACAGAGACTGATTAATTTACAGACTGAATAAAATACAGACTAGGTAAATTACAGACCGAATAAAAAACAGACTGAGTAAATAGATAATCTACAGACTTAATAAATTATACACTAGGTAAAATACAGACTGGATACATTACAGACTAGATAAATAAGCAAACTACAGACTGGATAAACCTAAGACTGGATAAACTATAGAGTGGATAAATCACAGACTGGATAAATTACAGAGTGGATAAATCACAGATTTATCTAATCTGTAATGTATCCAGTCTAAGACAAGATAGATTACATACTAGGCAACTAACAGACTGCTCAGACACATAAACTTGGGTTTTTAATTTCAACCATTTTCCGAAGGTTTAAATTGCTGGTCAAATTGACTCCAAGCATAAAGGATGTTAGTAAATTTGAAGAGAACATGGGGTTAAGAAGATACATTGGCTGATTTCATATGTTTTGAGGAAGGACCTCTTTGCCCTTCTCCTTTCTCCATGCGATTGGAGGAGACCTCTGGTGGTCTCACCCTCAAAGCTTTGGACACTGTTGGATTGTCTTTTCCAGTAGTGTCTTGGTATTCTAAGAGGATTCATGCTTTTAAATTGTTCAAGAAGGTCCCATGGCCAAATGTTGGACATTTCTCCTTTTTATGTGTTGATTTTAGACTTTCCATCAAATTGTGCCTCAACAGTGGCTAAAAAATAAAAAAAGAAAAAAAAAAAGAAAAAAAAAACCCTCAAAAATCCAACTCAAAGCATTAGAGAGATTAAAGCTTACCAGTCCTGTGAAGAGCACCTGGAATGAATAGAGAGTGTGATTTCTCTCCATCAGAACTCCAAAAAAGCATCAAACCATCAAGCTGTGCGTGGAGTATCTGCTTTAGAAGGCTAAAAGGAGCGTTTCACAAAAGGTGGAGAATGCGGGATCAGAATGAGCGTCAAAGTCGCCGAAGAGGCTGTTTAACAGGGGTTTATTCCGGCTTCTGGTCTCCGCCTGAACTCCTAATCTCTTTATGGTAAACGTTATCGCGTGATGGCACAATCTTCACCGATGCATTTCCCGCAGTACAAATGAAAGAACCTCAGTATTTCCATAACCATGCTGACTTCTTTCAAGTCTCTTTTCAAGTAATACCTCAAATTATCTGCTCCGCCGCTCACATTTCATTCCTCTTCGGCAGGCTTGATGTTCATTCTTTTAAAGGTGTTCAGTCTTTCACTTACGGCTCACCAGGAGCAGAAATGATCTGAGGCCCAACAGAACACCTGCAAAATGACACGCCTGTCAAATCTGGCTGTACTAATTTTTTTAATGCTTGATTTAATCAAGTTGGGTTTAGAGGATCTTAAATGGCTGTTGTTCACTTTATAAATCAGTTGAATCAAATCGGTGCCTCGACTGACCTTGACTCAGTTTGTGCTGCGAAATCAATGACATTCACAACATAAAGCTACCTTTACTTCTTCATACAAAGTAGAGATAATATGAAATTCCTCCTGTTTCATTTGTTGCATTTAAATCTTATAAGTTCAGATCTACAGTCACAGAAAAATCATTCAATTTATCCTCAACAGGACCATGAAGGTAATACTCTTTACTTATCTAAAGGTGTTTTATGTTTGTTCTTGTTTCAGGGAGAGTTAAGGATGTTTCGATACTGAAAGAAATGTTAAATGTTTTGCGATGTTTTAGAATTAATAGTCTAATAATGAATCACATGTGGATCTCGGTTTTGTCATCGTAAGTTTTCACAAAGGACTAAAAAGCCACAACTTGTGCAGGTTAGAACAGTCAGGAGTGACTCTATTAGAGTTAAAATTGAAAGAGCTGAGAAGTTTTTGCTGACTGAACTGTTGGTTTGGTTTTGTGAGCTAAAATAATATTATGGTTTTAGGAGCTAAAATTGTATTCTAAAATCCTATTTTTTTTTATTTATTTTTTTGGAGCCAATATTGTATTCTATTGTTTTCGCACATGCCGATGTGTGGCCCACTAGGGGGCAGGCAGAGGATTAAGCAGATACTGATGAGTTTTTGCATCTAATTAATATACTTGATCATTATTACCATGGAAACACTTTTTACATAAAACTAGTATTTGTGGAATGTCATCGCCCTCCAGGGAAGGGAGGTATTTTACAGCTGTTTTATGGAACAGCCCCTAACCTAAAGACAGCCCAGGAACAAGTAAAAGCATCGGCAGACAAATAAACAAAGTCCCAGGGAAAAAAAAAAATCCATGCAGGGATAAAAGTGAAGGCCATTTGTATGAATGAGGAGAAGGAGAGGGAGCAGGTCGGCCTGTCTGCCTCGGTAATGGCTGCTGAGCCGTTGCGAGGCAGGATGAGCCCTTTCAATCTCGCCTCTAATAGAGAATGACTCCGCCGAATTGCGTCGAGCGGCAGCATCTGAGGGCAGCCACATTGCTATTCCGGCGGCATCACACATCAGCCCTAACAAGTCCAGACCTACAGTGTGGTTAGATTGCAGACGTCCAAGAGTGGACTCTACTTCTTGCATTCTCTTTTTCTCTCCTCCAGAGCCACGGGGAGGGGCAGATTAATCGTGTTCAGGGGTTTTGCACCGCTGCCACCGCTGCTTTTTCATTTCTAACGGCTGACAGGATGCCAAATGTTTGCCTGCCACCACTGGGAGAACTTCCAGTAAGCATAAAGTGGCATTTTTATCTGACAGAGCCTGTCCTGTTCCTTTTAGAAAATCAAAATGTTGGTAGTTAAGCTCATGTGGGACTTTCGGCCCAGCTCCTGAAGACCTGACCAATGGGAGAGCTCACTTGGCTTCATGTGACTAGAAAATAAATGGATAATTTGTTATCTTCAGCTACCACTTATTTCTTTCTATTTTGCTTTGAATCACCTTGTTGATTCTAAAATGAAATTTTCTGCCTGTCAACCTGTCTTATCTTTGGCATATTGAGTAGATTCAATGAAAGAAATGGGAACAAATGGAATCATCTGCACCTATTTCTTCACTGATTCAGGCCTTAAGTTAGATGTGACTTGTTCTGCTTGAATGATTCATACGTAGGTCACTGTGTGTCTTAGCAAACAAAAGCATTCCTCTGAAACTGGTCAGGTTCAGGAACTGGACTGAAAATGAGAGTCTTTGAAAGTCCTTCAGGAGACCTGAAGAACTGTTATTTAAGACCACATTAAAAATACAAGAAGGTCTGGATCTTTGGAAGCAAAATATTAAGAAATGGGGCTTTTGAACACAACTGTATTACCGCCAATAAATCATTGTGATCCTGAGAAGGTTCCCCTCTGGCCTCAGAGTACTTTGGACACCAAACACCTTGGGGTAAAAAGAAAATATGCCAAAATATCACTTTATTGGACAAGTCTTCATCTGCAAGCCTCAATGAGACGATCTGGCAGGAACAAAAAGGGTTTAAACGTCACTTTCGGATGCAGAGGGGCTTTGCCACGCTATTGTTTTGTTATTGTTTGTTAATTCTCCCTATATGGAGACCTTGCTTTACAGTGGTACCAGTGGCTAATAACACCGACATTAGGAGGGATGTGTGGCAGTGAAAACGCCGCCGTCATTAAGTTTTATGAGAGCACTTCATATATTATCGCCTAAAAGGATGGGAAGCCATCTGCTTCTCGAAGTCCAGGGCGAAAGAAAGAGCACCCCCCACTCACCCAACCCTTTTCATCCACCCCTCCACCACCCCCTGTTTTCCCCTGTTTACTTCTCTTTCTCTCAGCCCTTCATTCTTTCCTTCTTCTTTTATTTATTTCTCAGAGACCTCTGACAAAAACACGGGCTGGTATTGAGAACATTCCACAAAAGAGTGCTACAAAAAAGACCGGATTTCATAACAAACTCTCGCTTCCAGAGTTGCCAGCGTGTTGAAAGATAACACATTATATCTATTGGCATCAGAGCTGAATACACAGCAGAGAACGCTTTCAATGCTAGACCTTCTTGAACACGATATAAAACAGTGCTTTGCACTTGTGCACTCCAGTCTTATTCACTCTTTCCAGTAAGAAGCACGCAACTCTGGCTCCATCGCCCTTGAAGAACTCACATTTCCATGGTTATTTCGCTCAAACAATGACAGGAGAACGAAACGAAACAAACAGAATAGAAGTCAATGGAACCAGACCGTGTTTTTATTCTGATTTTCCATCTAGTGATTCTAATAAGACTGATTTAAAAAGGCAGCCTTCAAACTCCTAGAAATCCTATTGAAAATGTGATAACAGTTATATTTAGTATTATTTTATTCAAAACATTCACCTGTTTTTTTTTCACTGAATGGCCACTTTATTGGAAACACCTACCTTGTATGTCGGTCTGGAGGATCTAAAACACACTGTTCAACTGGACACCAGCAAGGTGGAGGTACAGATGAGGGGTTTCTGATAAAGTGGCCAGGTAGTCACTTCTCGTTTATTTCAATGTAATGAAAAGTATGCCTTTGATTATTTTTTGATATAAAAAGTATTTCAAGAATATCATCGAGATCTCTCACGTCCTCAGACTTGCGCAGAAAGGAGAAGACAAGTGAAGAACACGGGTGCGAGTGTGAAGAATGGAGCGGCTGTGAAGCAGCTGTTTGTTCTGGGTGAAGTGTGAGGTAACTTTGGCTTCAGGGTTCAGCTGTGCGTTCTCTTATAGAACCGAACGGCTCCTGAAGGAATTATGTGTGTGGAGTTTCTTCTTCAAAGCAAAAAATCAATGAGAGCAGATCCAATAAGCTGAAGAGGCAGTTTTGTCTTATTTTCTTTTGCAAAACTGTTACTGGGATATGCGGCCATATGCAAAAGTTTGGGCACCCCCGGTCAAATAACGGGGTTTATTTTTAAGTGAAAATCAGAAGTGCATTTACTGAAGAAAATACAGTGTTTGTGCAGCAGGGGTTCCCAGGTGGTTGTAACCACCTGACAATAGGTCACTAGGTACACTATATGGACAAAAGTATTGGGACGCCTGACCATCATCAACAAGGACTTTAAAGACATTTCATTCAAATACATAGACCTTAATATGGAGTTGGTCTTCCTTTGAAGCTATAACAGCTTCCACTCTTCTTGGAAGGCTTTCCACAAGATTTTGGAGTTTCTGTGGGAATTTGTGCCCATTCATTCTGTAGAGTGTTTATGAGGTCAGGCACCAGGGTTGCCAACTTTTCAAAAAACCTTGGAGTGAGATTTTGGGACGGATGGACGGACGGAAGGAAGGAAGGACGGGGGGATGGGGGGGGGGGGTTAGAGATACCTTGGAGTGGGATGTGAGATATTGGGGTGTGTGTGGCCGATGTCTGGAGCGGTGAGCGGCGACGGACGCACGGACGCGTGGGGGGGGTGCTGGAGATACAATCTCTCTCACTTTACGTTTTACACATGCTTATCATCTATGCGTAACAAATAAACATCTTTGAAACCGGTGCTTCAGCGAATCATTTTTTACATGAGTGAAAAAAATTACAACACAGAAGAATGTCAGATTTGGCGTGAGATTTCTTTCTTGAGCGTGAGAGTGTGAGATTGAGGCTGAATGCGTGACTGTCACGCCGAATGCGTGAGAGTTGGCAACCCTGAGGCACTAATGTTGGACGAGAAGGCCTGGCTCACAAGCTCCGTTCCAGTTCATCCCAAAGGTGTTGGATGGGGTTGAGGTCAGGGCTCTGTGCTGGCCAGTCAAGTTCTTCCACACTTAAGTCATCCAACCATGTCTTTATGGACCTTGCTTTGTGCACCAGGCCACAGTCATGCTGGAATAGAAAAGGTTCTTCCCCAAACTGGGTCCATAAAGTTGGAAGCATGGCAGAATATCTTGGTCTGCTGAAGCATTAAGATTGCCTTTCACTGGAAGTAAGGGGTCTAGCCCAAACCCTGGAAAACAGGCGTGTTCCAATATATTTGTGTCATGCCGATATAAGTGGTGTGCACAGCATTTTTCCAGCTATTTATTACTATGGGAAAATATCTGAAAGAAAGAAACAGTTGCTATGTAAAAGTCATAGATCCAATCAAAAAGCTGTATAAAAGCACATCATTACCGATCAGACTGAACAGTCTAGAGTTGGATCCACACTGATATCTTGAAATTGTGGGATGAGTTAGAAAACAAAAAATTGTGAGAAAAAGAAAGAAAGCAAAAAGGAACAAAAAGCATTTATAAATCAGATTACAAATACACATTCTTTGCAGAGAACACACTTCTCCAAATAAATAAATAAATAAATAAATAGATAAATAAATAAATAAATAAATAGATGATCTGTGCAAAAGGTATGGCATATTTGACATTTTAATTTGTTGAATTAAGTAAAATTTTGTCCTAGAAGTTGTATGAAAATATCATATTTCATTGTATTCTCTTTAAGAGGACTTATTTTTAGACATGAAAAAATCAACAGACCATGTCATTTCATCATTTGCAACTCAGACTTACCTACAACCCCCCCCCCCCCCAATAATTCTTATTTTTATATTAGTATATTATTCCCCTCGCCGTCTGTGGCGTCTCCATGCATGGATAGTGGAGATTGCCAATGCTGCAATTTTTACATTAAAATAATTTGTGGGTTCACACAGACATCCGGTGGTATATTAATAAGCCAGCCTTTAAAATATAAACATCCAACTCCATGACGAATGTAGCAATGGTGTAAAGATACCGTAAATATATATATATTTTTTGGAAAATACTTTTCCTGTCCTCTCAATACTTTTGTAGCCCAAAAGTGTTGGCAACATCCACTTCAGTCAGCAGCTGGCTTCTTTAGCTTTAGTGCTACTGTAATGATTTGATGTAGGTGCAGGGTGTAAATGTGAACTGTGATTTATTTTTAAAAATGGAAACAAAATAAAGAAGAAGAGAACAGAAAAGAACCTACCAGGATGGACCAGAGCTGAACCGAGATACGAAGAGAACAAAAACACAGCAGAGAAACACAGACATGAAACACAGAATCTAGAACAAAACACGGAGGAAAAATCGAGCCGAGAAATACTGAGGCAGAAACACAAAGACCCTACAAACACAGGCTGAAATATGGAGTTTTAATTTCTAACTACACAATGGAAACACCTGGACAGGGGAGGAGACAAGAATAAAACTCAGGTGAACAAGATAAGAAGGAGGAGGGGCTATAACCAAAATAACAATAAACTCACATGAAAACACAGACACATGGTAGGGGTAAACAAAGACATAAACAAGAAAATGAAAAAAAAAAAAAAACCTGACACCAAGCATGATGTGACTAACTGTCTACATTTGAGGTAAACGAGAAAGCTATGTATATTTAGTTTTTGGCCAAAGTATCACTTTAATAAGCTCATAAGGTGATCAAAGATTTTCAAAACGATTAAGTGAACATTCCTCTGTGGATTTTGCTCATAATTAGTTATATGGGCTTGTTCTGAGCCAGACGCACAAGGTTGCGGTCCCGAATCCACTGAATCCCCTCGCCTGGCAGGTTCATCCTATTTACGTCTCTGAAGGCACTTTGGAATTAAAACCATATGTTCATCTGTGTCAAAGATAGGAGCTCCCTAATTAATTCATTTGGCTTTTAGCACAGCTGACATTACCTGTCTGTTGAGGGTGTGTGTGTGTGTGTGTGTGTGTGTGTGTGTGTCTGTGTGTGATGGGGAAGGGGTTGGGGGGCGCTGTAGGTGTGTGTGGTAGTTGGATGCTCATCAGAGAATCTTCCAATAAATACTTTCTGTTCAAAGATGTTTATAAATAGTTGGTTTATTTGCCTAAACATGTTAAAGTGAAGCAGGTCTGATTTCATGGAGGAACTACACTGGAGGTTTCAAATATCACACCCCACTCACACAGGAAGAAGGAGAAGAAGAAGAAGAAGAAGAAGAAGAAGAAGCAGAAGAAGTAGTAAGAGAAAGGAGGAGAAGAAAAATAAATTAAAGGAGAAGGAGAAAAAGAAGCAGATGATGATGATATTTTGTTAATCTTCATTGTCATAACGAAGTGCTTCATCCTTAAAATGGAAACTTTATAGGAGAAAAAAAAATGTTCTTAACTTTAATGTAACTGGAGCTCGAATAATTTTGGACCTGTTTTTGGCCTGTTCATCATGAAATGTTTAAACAATAGGAAGAACAGCTGTTGTAGAAAATGTTGATAATTAAAAAAAAAAAAGTGAGGTTCTGTATATCATGACATGCACTGAATGTACTAAATTTAGGGCCACGTGAAATATAGAAAAAGGAAATGTTATTAAAACAAGTGACTAAAACAGCAGCAGTGTAAAAGTACAGACTGAAAAAGTACAGTATAGTTCCACTTTTAGTCAAATAAAACCTGAACCAACCAAAGGCACTGTCAAATAAGTAGGTCTTCAACTTTGACATCTTCTGGAAGGTTCTGTCAGCCATTTCCCTGGTTCCTAAAAATTTAAGAGGCTTGCACACTAAAAGCAGTATCTTAAAATTTTACAGAGGAAGCCAGCACGGTAGGTACTCTGGCAGCAGCATTTTGAATGACTTGCAACAGCTTAATGACCTTTTTGGGCCGGCAAGAGACTGTTTCAGTTTAGGTTTTTGGTCCAGTGTTCAGTTTTGGTTTTGGACAAAAACTTAAACTTTCAGTGTATTATGTTTTTAAATGTTTTGTATATGAATCCGAATAAGTTAAATCACAATTTCCATGTGAACACTGAGCTCAGACATTGCATGAAATACACATAAATGCCAATCATTTATGCTCTATTTTTGTTAGTGCTGGCACAGTGGCTTGTAATTATTTTTATCTTGTTCTTGTTTACATGACTCTGGAGTTCTAGAGTCATCTAGGTGATTCGAGGCCTTGCCTGGACAGATGTTTCTGCAGAAACATACCAAAAACAGTGCCTGCTGTGTCAATTGAGACATGTTAATGTAAATTATTGCAGCATTCAAAGCTGAAGAAAACAAACAAACAAAAAAAAAATTGAATAAAATATAGTAATACAATTTAATGAAATGAAAATGAAATATTAGGTTTATTTTGTTTATTATATTTTTACTCAAAAATCAATGAGAGTGTACGGATTTGTTCACGTAGGCCAGACTGCGGGACAGTGGGACCCCGTGAAGTCCACTCAGGTAACGGGCTTTTGGCCTTCACCATTATTTGCATAATGGAATTATGGAAGCTGAGCTCCGTCTGCAGTGGACCATTAGGCAGGACTTTGCTGGACTGTAATTGGTGGCTTCTGCCCTTAACCTTCATTAACATGCAAATGGAAGTCTTGCTCACCAAGAAATATAAGGAACGTTGAAGGAAAAATGCCAAGGTGATTAACAGGAACCCCAGTTTTAACTGTCTATTGTATATCTGAGCGCTCTTGATTTTCAACACCTGGTTTCAGGAATCGATTCACAGAAAAATCCCAATGATGACTTACAGGCGAGCCGACGCTACCATGGGTCTCATTTCAGCTTGAGGGGGGCAGAGCTTGTACCACCTGACTCATCACATTATAAAGGAATTATAGTAATAAGTAATATTACGTTAGTAATGATAAATGATTATTAAAAGGAGTACTATGGAAAATGCCTGAGCCATCCCTTGTTTCTTCATATTTTTCATCCAAAGATCCAGACTTTCTTTATTTTTGATGTGGTCTTGAGGAACAGTTCTCAAGTCTTCCTGAAGAACATTTAAAGACTCTCATTTTCAGTCCAGTCCCTGAACCTGACCAGTTTCAGAGGAATGTTTTTGTTTGTTAAGACACACAGT
>JBBPCZ010000042.1:25241674-25253037 GCA_037974445.1 Brycinus macrolepidotus
AGATGATCAGGCGGTGATCAGTATACTGGTGGTGCTGAATGCTGAGTGGTTGCAACTCCTTTATCTAGGCTCCTTGTGTCTTTAGGCACTTTGCAGCCTGTCACAGTAAAACATTTGTTCCCATCTTCTACGACTTATAATTTATTTTATGGCTCTATAGCCAGTGGAATATCTAGAACTGACTGAGACCTAGTTATATTACAGACCTACAGTCAGTTCTAGATATTCCACTGGCTATAGAGCTGTAGTGTAAGCAGGTTTCCTACAGTTCTAAATATGTCGCTGACTGTAGGGCAGTAATGTAATATAAAAAAAAAAAAAAACTGACTGAGATCTAGTTATGTCATGGATCTACAGTCAGTGGCATATCTAGAACTGACTGAAACTTGGTGACACTACAGCTCTACAGTTTCTGACATATCTAGAACTAAAGGAAACCTCGTAACACTATGGCTCTACACTCAGTGATGTATCTAGAGCTGACTGAAATTTGCTTATATTATGCCTCTACAGTCAGTGATGTATCTAGACCAGACTGAAACCTGCTTACACTATGGCTCTACAGTCAGTGGCATATCTAGAACCTCCATAGGGCTCAGAGTGATGTTTTCTGCTTACTATAAATCAGAACATGATTGGTTGATTCCTTTTCTTAAACATATTACTAGTTAATGTGACCAGTCCAGCTCCTGAAGACCAGACAAATGGAAGAGCTCACTTAGACATATTTACATTGATACCACCAGGGACAAAAATCTTGACTGGAAATTTTTTGGACAAACAGAGTTTAAGTAAGCCCAGGATGATGATTTTATTCGAGAAAAATACATTTTAAAAGAAAACAGACATGTATTTTGTAGTTCTCAGAAATCATTAGGCATTCTACCAAGGCCTAAAAGGCCCTGAGGGTTCCTCTTTGTTTTGTTTTTTTTTTACTTAAAAGAACCTCCATATAATAAAAAAAAAAAAAGTTTTAAACTAAATGAGTGAAGTCCAAAGCACCAATGTTTGAAGTGTGAATGTGGAGAAAAAAAATGCCTCTTTTTTGTTGATGGACCTGTTTGTTGATCACTGTCTACTTTCTTGTCTTCTAAAAGTTCTTTTACTGCCGCGTAATCACAGCAGTTCACTTCTATTCGCCCAACTGCCAAACACTTGATAACCATCATCAGTCCTGGATATTAAATAACCGTGTTTTAATGTCAGTTTGGGACCGGCATTGACATTTAGTGGATCAGTAAAGACGGGCCTTTATTTGCAGGGAGCAGCGTAAAAATCCACCGGCTGCCATCTTAAACGCACAGCGGAACGCCGGCCTCTCAGAAAAAGGGCCAGGGAGTGCAATATTCATCACAAGATAACAACAGTGTGCAATTTACATTTTGATTAGCACGGAACCGCTTTGCAAAGTGCTCTACGGGGGCCCCTCATCAGCAGGAGGAATAATGCTGTAATGTTGTTTGTACCTAAAAGCACTGACGGCTGCATTTAACACTGATCAATTGCCTCGCACTTCTGATCCATTACACAACCTTTAGGAAATATCGGAACTCCAGGGGAAAATGCCAGGCGGAGAACACGTGAGTGCCGTGTAAATTTTTCAGTCCTTCCTAACTACACAAACACTCGTAAAAAATAATTCCTAACACTAGAAGTCAACAGTCAACCAAATCTTTTTTATCACCAAAACTACTCTGAACCCTCAAACCACATCCAGCGCGAGGTAAGCAGAATGTAATTACAGGATCCAAAAGGTTTAACCCTTAGAACACATTGGCCAGAAGCAAATGGTAAATCGTCATTATATGGCAAAACAACTCCTTATATGGAAGTTCCCCCAGTTTGTGTTGATGCTCGAGGTGTCAGACGTCATGCTGAGCTTTGTTTGGTGTTCCTGTGTCACGTAGAACCAAAGTTATTGCAATTTAAAAACATGTAATAATAATAAAAAACACTACTGGGGTTTTAAAAATGGCGTCACATGCAAACAAACATAAAGAACAAAAAGGAACAAAACACAAGATCTTTGAACCCAGGAGAACTTTCAAGATAGTTTCCGCCCACAAGTGGGTGGGTAAAATCCGCAGAGGGAGGGGGTCCGGAGAGCGGCCAAACAAAAAAGCAGCAAACGGCGAGCGTGTAGGAGAACAAACATTCTTTTATAAACAGATAAAACTACCTGCAGTCAAACTGACCCTAAAGAACACAGACATACAAAACGTGTTCAGAAACTGAAAACACACTGTCATGTTCATTTACTGTTTACACTGTTTGAACACATTCAATTAGGAAAAGACAGTTAATGAAAAGCAAAAATAATGTCGATTATTTGTTTAGAGACATTAAACATTGAAATGGGGCTAAACTGACTTCAAACATAAAAGGAGGGTTAGGGTGGAGCGGACGTGGTTTAGGACACAAAATGACTTGCTGTGAGCTGTAAAAATGAATTGAACTTCAGCGCTACAGCAAGACCAGGGCAGCTGTTCACAAAGCAGGACTGATCTCAGATAAGATTCCTCTGTATTTAAAACTAAATTTAGATTTCTTTGACAACACAGTGAAGTTTAGAAGTCATACTGTGTCCTAAACCACATCCACAAGTCTCCTCCACCTTAGTGAAGAAGTTCAGTTAATTTTTACAGCTCACAGTAAATCATACTGTGTCCTAAACCACATCCACAAGTCAGTGATGTATCTAGAACTGACTGAAACCTGATTACACTACAGCTCTAGAGTCAGCAATGTATCTTTAACTGACTGAAACTTAGTGACACTACAGCTCTACCTACAGTCATTGACACATCTGGACTTGCTGCATGTGGTTCAATTTTACAGCTCACAGTAAGTCATACTGTGTCCTTAACCACGTCCACAAGTCTGATCCACCTTAATGAAGAGGTTTGAGGGTCCAGAGACGTTTCGGGGATGAAAAGATTTAGGTGTTTGCTGCCTTGATGGCTGTTCTAAACTAAAGAAGAAAAAGCAGGTCTCTGCTATTGGCTGACCTGTTAAGTGTGTATGTGACAGGCATGCATACACACTCTCCCATGAATGTAGACACACATGCTTAGCAAGCACACACACACACACACACACACACACACACGCTTACTCTGCTGAACTTTGTTCGCTTTCAAACAAGCCCCTGCTATTTGCAATTCAGATCAGCTCATTTGAATTAAATGCTGCTCACCATGAATACAGTTGAACTTTCCAGACATGTCAGACAAGACCCTTACAGAATTACCCGTGGACACGAACACATTAATCAAACGCCGGATTGGCCGTTCGACAGCCCGGTGAATTCCTCCCTTCGTCGGGGTCAGTGTGGATGGAGGTGCGGTCCGCGGGTCGCTCTCCTTTTGTTAACCCTGTCTAATTAAAGCCCAAACCCGGCCAGGATGACAGGCCTATTATGGAATTACTTTATTACAATGAGACTTTCAGAAAAAAATAATTGATTTGCGGCCTGCGAGGGCAGTGGCGTGTTTTGTAGCAGATGGCAAAAACCATTCCAGCCGAACACTCTCCAGCTTTAAAAACTGCGAGGTCAGGCCACGGTTGCTCATAATTTCATAATTCATAACACTCAATTAACAGCGTCCTCCCATCATTGCTGTGTGTTTACAGATATGCCTGTGATGTTCCTTTAATTCATTCATTCATTCTTTTAGCTCCATTGAATTTGGGGTGAAAAAATTGTAAACATTTCATTTGAAACAGTTCTATGTATCTCAAAGGAAAATCCTAAAATTAAGTAGTTATGATGTAAACAAAGTTATTCAAACTAGATTTTGGTGTGAAATGCTCTCAAACTCACAATCTCAAAGTCAGAATCATCCACAGTGGTGGTGAATGCTTCTGAAAACTCCTCACAGAAAGTAATTAATGGTGGAAGGATACATGCAGGGCATCGTGAGGCAAAATGGTCTCCAAAAAAAGTTCAGATGCACTATTTTACCATCATCAGTATCCATATAAACATCCATAGACACGTGGAGCTTCACTGGGGGGCGATAGTGTATAAAATGGCTGGATTTGTGTTGGAGACGTCTGGTTCCATTCACCTCCACTATAAAGAAATCAGAGTCTCTATAATCAACCATCTCACACCAAACACACTCTGCTTACATCAATACTACTTACATAAAAGAAGAAAGTGATAAAGTGTCCATTGTTGTTGCTTAGCAACCTGTGGTCAGGGAAATGATACAGAACTAGATCAGAAAATGGGTAGAACCTCTTTTACTTTCTTAAAATATTTTTACTTACTCGATATTAAAGCTTTGAAGAAAACTTGAAATGACCTCAATGATGAACAGTGACGCTGGTTTGGTGGTGTTCTGGATTGGTGCTGATGTGCTGTGAATATTTACAACCCGCTGGCGTCTGGTGTCTTGAGAACAGTGTGGGGTAAAAAATAAATAAATTAATTAATTAATAAACTGGGGAAGAAAAGTAAAAGGACAAGTAGACGTATGCGGAAAAAACCCGCTGCACCATTCCTCAGGAGTGACAGCTCGCTCAATAATTCATACAATTAGTTTCTCTCCTTAAGCAAGCTCTCTTGTTTCAGTAACCCACTTCGACCTTAGAACCCTTCCCTGTCTTATTAGTCAGCCCACATTGATTTTGTGTAGAGTGTAATTAATGTGACGACATGAGCGGTTGATTTTGGACATCTGTATCTGTCAGGTATGCAGCTCACACCTCCGGCCTGGCTCGCTTTCTCTCCCCGCGCCTTCGTCGGTCAGAGCGGATCAACTCACTTTCCGAACGGGTTCAGCGATGGAAAATTAATGGAATGTTAACCTTCAGTGCGTTGACATCTCTCAAACTGGCCTCTCAGAAGTCAGTTTTAGCCTCATAGTCTGCGATGACAAAGTAGCTTTTTGGATACATTAATTATTATAATCCTCATAGTTCACTGAGACAAATGGAGAATTGATGTAGAAAGTGTGGATTCTGAACTTTCAAATCAGAAATCAGAGTGCATCAGTAAAATCTGATTTCAGTAAATATAAACGGTGTAAAACAGTCTAGAACCAGTGTTTGTTCTCCTACACGGTCGCCGTTTGCTGCTCTTTCTCTCGGCGCGTCGCCGCTCAGCCGCTCTGCCGCTCTCCGGACCACCTCCCTCTGCGGGTTTTCCCCACACACTTGTGGGCGGAGACTATCCTGAAAGTTCTCCCAGGTTCAAAGATCTTCTGTTTTTTTCTGTTTGTTTCTAAGACCTTAAAGAACAAATGAACAAATGAACAAATGTTCGTTTGCATGCAGTGACATTTTTAAAGCGGTAGAGGTTTTTATTATTACATGTTTTTTAAAATTACATGTACTTTGGTTCTATGTGACACAAGAACACCAAACGAAGCTCAGCATGACGGCTCACACCTGGAGCATCAAGATAAACTAGGGGAACTTCTATATAAAGCGATGTTTTGCCTTATTACAAAAATATAACCATTTGTTGCTCTTCTGACATGGATCTGTGCTGCTCAAATTCGAAGGGCTAATGTTAAATTAGTAACCAAGCTGGCTTTGAGTTTGAGTTCATTTAACTTCTCACAGTCTTACCTGTCTTATCTACGTTATAGTTTAACACAGTGTTTCCCATCCCTGGTCCTGGAGAACCCCCTGCCCAGCACATCTGAGTGGTTTTCCTGCCTGAACACGCCCACTTTAGCTCAGTGAAAGTTTTTTAATGAGCTAATGGGTTGGATTAGTTGTGTTGGAAGCAATGAAAACACTTACATGTGTAGGAAAAGGGGGTTCTCCAGGACCAGGGTGAAGAAACACTAGTCTAACACAGTTCCGGTTCGAGGAACAAAAAAGAAAACCAGAAACGAAAGTTATTTTGGTGGGAACAAGGAAACAAAACCATAACAGAAACTTTGATTAATACGTTTCGGGATCAGACATGCTCAGAGACTTTGATGTGTTTTCTCATTCTTGTGTCACTTTGTTGGTCCGTCTGTGTGTGTACAGATGACTTTACTACAGTGAGAAATGTAAAGGTGAACCAGGACATCACTAACAAGTTAGCTGGGTTAGGTTTTCATCATATGGATAAAGAATGATGAGAAAAATTACAAGACTCAAACAAGACTATAAATAATAAAAGTCCACAATAACAAAAGCAGCTCTGACAGAAAAATTTTCCACTGGTTCGACTCCATGGACGCGGTTTTGGGATGACCAGCCATAAACTGTGTGGAGAGAACTGAGTCAGAAACTCTGTTACCAGACTGAGATACACTGGAACATCAAAACGTGATACAACCTCAGTACCATCACAGTACGGTTCCTGTAGACCTGTGGAAAAGTGCCTTAACAGGCTGAACAAGCTGATTAGAAAAGCCAGCTCTGTCACAGGAGGTGGAATTTAGCTGACACTCTTATCCAGAGTGACTTACAATCATTGAGCTGGAGACAAGGATGCTTGACAAGCTGGTGAGCATGGTGAGGTGGTGAGCATTCTAAACTTCACCTCCCATCTCCTTAAAGACAGGCCTGTCATGCCGCACCTTGAGCTGCAGCCTGATCTCCTCCAAATGGTCCACTGAGAGACAAAGAAGGTCGTTTCTGCTGGTGGCCATTAAACTTTACAGCTCCTACCCTCTTTTCCAGCAAACAGGATTATTGGACTGAAGCCCTTCATACATAATCACGGCACAGTGGATCCATATCTGGTTGAGAATCGCCCTGTACACTTATTATTCAGAATCAGAATCAGATTCAGAAAACTTTATTGATCCCAGAAGAAATTGCTTATGTCACGAGTGCACAGACACACAGAGACAAGAACAATATAAAATATAAAGTCTAAATGAATCAAAAAAATCTCTTCAGAAAATACTCTATGCTATATACACAAATGCTGGAGTATTAATATTATAGATAAATAACGTACAGCTAAGAAAATCACAAATAGTGGTTAGGTGAGTGTTACTGTAGATCAGTAATATTGACACAAAACTATTGTACATAATAAAAAGAAATTGAACATAATGAAATGATTTATCATCCAATGATTTATCATGCAAAAAAACTGCATGATATGGCACAAGCTAGACTACTGCACATTATACTAAGTTTCATTTTGGTAAATAACAATAACAATAACAAAAGCGATGTTTTATAACATTTTATTTATTTATAATATTATAAGTCTTGTTTTGTAGAACATTGGAATAACTACTTCTGTATACCTCACTATTCCAATTTAACCTTGTTTATTTTTATATTTTTATTTGACTTTTGACATACAGTATTTATATTGTTCTTGTTTCTGTGCCTCCGTGTGTCTGTTTAGTCGTAACATAAACAGTTTCCTCCGGGATCCATAAAGTTTTCTGATTCTGATTCTGATACTTTTACTGGATTACATATTATTATATTTGATATATTTTACTTATATAATTATTACACAGTGTAGAACAGAGAGCAGCTTCTTTGATATTTAAACACACATACACACTTTTTCTTTCTATATCTATCTAACTATTTGTTTATTTTTATTTATTTAGTTTCCGAGACTTGGTTTGCAAGAAAGAGAGTTATTTTCATTATTTTATTATTGCTTATTGTTTTTTTTTTTGTTTTTTTTTTTTGCTTTTTATTGATCATTTAGGGCAGTATTTATTCCATGTTTTTCTGGTCATTTTTCAAATGTAAAAAGTCTAATTCTTTCAGTAATGCAAAAAGAAATAGACAGTATATAATTTATCCCACAGTAATGTATATTTTATATTTAAAGCGTATAGAGGATTGGCATTGATAACTATAATAACTAATAAAGAGTCACAAACACATTAAGCTAAGCCAATGTCGCAGACAGTCCTTATTTACTTTAGTTCTCCCTTAATTGTCTCATGTAGATCATGTATTTCTTCACTTTCTTACTGATGTTTTTTTCCACACATCCTGTGAAAGATCTCCACTCTGGTTTTGATTTCTTATGATTATGAAATCGAGGGGTCACATCATTTTAATAATGTTTTATATTTCATTATTTTCCGCTTGCGTAAAAGCTCCCTGGAGGATTTTTTGGATGAAGCTGTTGGAGAAGGTCACTCAGCAGGAAACGTGTTGAGAGGAGCAATAAGAGGAATGGATGTTAGAGCTGAAAGGCGCCGGAGATTATTAGCAGCATCGAAGAGAAAATATGAAAAGGGCCAAATATACTGAAGGAAAATCACATCTTCCGCTCTTTCAGCTCCACATGTTTTATCACCCTAACATTCACCTGCTTGTGCAGACAGTTGTTACGGCTTTAACTGAATCTTACGTTAATATGAAGCCTGTGTGGAAAAATTGTGCTCTAAATTACAGAAAGGTTTACCGAAAATTTGGTGCAGATTCTCAAGGCCTTTCTTGAGTTCAGGGCCATCAATGTTGACAAAAGCTCAACTTTGGAGACAACCTGGAGACATTTCCCTGTCAGCTTTTGTCACCATTTTAAGTGATTTGAACATAATAATGAGCAAAATGATGTCTTACATCATTAAGAGTGATCGGTCACTCAAAACCCTGGCATGACATTTAAAATTTGGGCTTTCTTTAAATATTTGAGTCAAGTCATGTAAAGTAGGTTTATTGTCATTTCAGACATAAGCACAGCACACAGTGAAACCAAACAACATTCCTCAAGAACCACAACCTTCCTCCAGAACCTCCAGGACCTCAATGTTCCTCCATGACCACAACATTTGGGCTTGGGAAGACCTGTCTTGGGTTCAGGGCCATTGACGTAAAAAAAAACTCACCTCTGGAGATGACCTGGGGACATGTCCCTGGCAGCCTGTCGCAGTAAAACATTTGTTTCCGTTTCTTTCATTTAATCTACTCAATATGCCAATGATAAGACCGGCAGTTTTATAAGCACCAACAAAGTGATTCAAAGGAAGGTATGAAGAAATGAAGGGTGGCTCAAGACTTCTGCACAGTACTCCCCCTTAAATGACTACAATGAATAATTGAATGACTATAATTAGTTATATTTCAACAAACATGCTGAACTGTAAATTCGGAGTTCTGTTATAACTGACTTTATTAATATTATTACATTTATTAACATATTAACAGAAATGAGGGGTGGCTCAAGGCTTTTGCACAGTACTGTAGGAATCCACCAAACCCGAAGGAACCCATCAGTGAGGCGACTCATTTAGCGGTGAGCGGTTTCAGCTGCTGGCATGCGGTGGCATCTTGTTGCTCCCAAGGAAATGATGGCTAACTGGCTAATGTTCCGCCTGATTGATTAATTGATACAAATTGTCATGAATATTCCTGACCTGGGAATGAATGAGCAGCATTTAAGAAACAGTGGTAGTTAAACAATTAGCATCGCGGCCCCCTCGATGACGAAACTCTCATTCTCACTCATTATGACAGCCTGTCTTTTAGCAGTTTATTCCTGCTGTTTTATGAATTCTGAATTACACCTCATTAATGTGTCATTTGCATAATTACCGGCAATGAGGACAGTGCTCACAGTAGGACA
The DNA here is from genome assembly GCA_037974445.1 of Brycinus macrolepidotus. Taxonomy (NCBI): domain Eukaryota; kingdom Metazoa; phylum Chordata; class Actinopteri; order Characiformes; family Alestidae; genus Brycinus; species Brycinus macrolepidotus. The sequence continues at coordinate 25,251,183 of JBBPCZ010000042.1, forward strand.
GTCCTCTGTTAGACAAAAAGATAAATAAATAAAAGTGAACCGGGGAGGTGGTCCCATGTTGCATGGGACTATTTACAGGACAGTAAGACTCCCAGGTCCCCCCATCGCCCCGGGAGGACGCCACTACAGCAGACAGACCCCTGAAGACCCCACTCCCTTGCGCGACATCAGCATGATGAACGTGGTGGAGCGGCAGCTGCAGCTGGCTGATGGACCCTCAGTGAGATCGTTTCATATCTGCAATTAATTCACCTCCAATAACGAGCTTCACGCTGCCTCAGAAACCGGCAAGCAGACGCATCAGCGATTAGTGGCGAGTCCATCATCGCAAAGCAGGTCCTGCTGGTGATCAGTCCGGTTCCAAAGACAGAGAGACGGAACCCGCAAGCCCTCAGAGAACCGAGAAACCGGTGATTAGATCAGGAGGAGTTCCATCAGAGACTCTGCCAAATAGCAGGATTAGATCTTCTACATTGTAATACGCTGTATTGTTCTGTCTATCTAACTATCTATCTATCTATCGATCTATCTATTTGTCTATCTATCTATCTATCTATCTACTTATGTATCTATCTGTCTGCCCATATACTTGCCCTCCCCTTGTTTTGGTCCAAAATAAATAATCTCTGCCAAAACCTATAAAAATGTTTTTAAAAATTAAAAAACTAAAAAAAAAGCAGTGAGAGGAATTATGAGAATTGCTCCCTAAATCTGCAGCACATAAACGGTCTGTACTGGTGTCTCTGGCCTAGCAGGTCCGGTGTAGGTTATTTGTAAGATAAATGGACCCACAGAAACAGATGACAGGTCTTTAGCTCAAGTATAGAACGCAATTAACTGGCAAATGAGGCCAGGCTGGCCCAGATGACCAATGAGAGCGGGCAGAGCCCCGGGGGAATGAGAATTCAGCTCCTAACTAATCTGCAAACAGCTCCGTCAACGCTGCTCGGCTGTGAAATGGCGTGTGGCACTTTAACCAGCGTGTTTGTGTATTCAGAATTATTCAGCATAGTTTAAGAACAGAGTCCAGCCCAGAAAAAAACCCATTTACTTATTTCTCTTCTTCTTTTTCCCAAAGTGACAGACGGGAGCCAGAAAAGCATCAAACCAGCCCAAAGAGTTGGAGAACAGTGAGCAAAAACCGCTTCTCCAGAAAAAAAAGAAAACACTTATTGCCAAAGGCTAAAGCGTGCTCACACGGGTCCCTGCATACTGATGTAAGAACGCTCGAGTGTTTTCAGTTGTTCTGGTTGTGTTGGGGAGCTGAGTCACTCTCACTTTGAGAGAACGTGGAGCTGTCCATGGTCCTGAAACATTACAAACCAGAAGAAGAAGAAAAAAAGAGATTTATTTTCACTTCTAATGCAACTGGATTCTGTAATAATAATGTACTATAATCACTATAATATATTAATTTCAAGATCACTATTGAAATGTGAGCAAATTTTATGGCTTTGATATTACAGCAACCTTTTTTACAAAAACTCATAAAAGTATTTTAAAGATTCGACTTTTTATGCTGATTTAGTAATTTAATTAACTTTAAGTTTGTCCTTGTATTAACTTAGAAAGTAGGTGTGAACACAGTTTAAAAACACCAGCATAAAAAATGTTTCATAATTACTTTAATTTATGATCTAAAAAATAAACATGCATTAAAAGTTAGGAATGAATTTTATTTCTTATGAAATGCAATTATTTTGGAAATACATGGTTGTCCTCTGGCAGCAAGATCATAGTAAACAGGATCTCTCTCTCTCTGTCTCTGTCTCTCTCTCTTTCTTTATCTCTCTCTCTCTCTCCCTCTCTCTCTCTTTATATATAATCTCTCTCTCTCTCTCTCTCTCTCTATATA
>JBBPCZ010000042.1:25263734-25277820 GCA_037974445.1 Brycinus macrolepidotus
TATATATATTCAAGAAACTGTCCTGTGATCTGTGATTGGACACTTTCATATCAAAGGTAAAACACAATTTTAATCCGTGTGCGAAAAAAAAAAAAAAAGATATTTAGTTAAAAACAAGAACGGAACTTATCATCATTTTACCCCAAGTAATAATAGAACATACCATCATTCTACCAAAAATAATAATATAGCTTACTATCATTTATCCAAAATAATAATGGAACTTAGCATAATTTTACCCAAAATAATAATGGAACATACTATCATTCTAACCCAACTATTTACTGCAAGAGTGACCCGAAGCCCTTATTGATGAATTGGATCTCATAACTACAAATAATTCACTTCAACACTGGAATAATTTTTGGCTTGTCAGGAATTCCAGCAGTCTCTCCTGAAAATCACTCGATACATGTTTACAGTCGCCATCTCAAAGGGACACTTTCATTAGAGTACTGGCTCATCTCCAGTCCAGCACAGCTTTACAATGTATCTACATTTGAAGAGTTTCTTGTAGGAGAAGATGATCTTGCTGAATGTTCCTTTTAGATGGATATCTGAACTGAAATTGCTTTTGATTCACAAACCTGGAGATATTAATTGCCAATACTCAGGTATGTTCCACATGAAGCTCTTCTAACAGTCCATTAAAATAAGGTTTGAATGAAGAATCGGGAACTTTGTACACCCAAACCTTATTGATTTCATTCGTTGGTCTAAAGGTCCAAAAATAATAATGGACCTTACCATCATTTTACCCAAAACATTCGCTGGAAGAGTGACCTCACTTGACGAGCCAGAGCTCATAATTGCAAGTAATTCACCTCAATACTGCAGTGGTTTCTGGCTTATCTGGAATCCCACACAGTCTCTTCTGAAAACCACTTGACATGTTTACAGACGCAGCCTTAAAGGGTTTTGAGATGCTTTCATTAGAATATCGACTCATCTTCAGTCCAACACGGCTTTACAATCTATCTACATTTGAAGAATTTCTGTTGGGAGATGACCTTGCTGAAGGTTCCTTAATCTGAAGAGAAATCGCTTTTTATTTGCAAACCTGGATATACACATCCAAATAATGGTCCATTTAAATCATTTAGTAACCGCTGCATAGTCAGGTATGTTTCACATTAACCTCTTCTAAAAATCCATTAAAACACAATTTTAATGGAGAATCAGGAACTTTGCATTACCAAACATTATTGACTGAACTGGTTGGTTAAAAGGTCTAAAGGTCTTTACACATACAACCCAATTATTTATTATGGTGTATGTATGTATGTGTATATACATATTCAAGGGACTTTCCTGTGAACAGATACTTTCACATCAAAGATGAATGTTAGGGTGCGAAAAAGCAACATTCAGTTCTGTTCATAACAGAATTGATTTTTCTCCACAAGTAAGTAAGTAAAATATTTTATATGGCACCTTTTACATCACAGACAGGGTTTCCCAAAGCGCTGCACAAGAATAAAAATAATCAAAACATAAAATAGCAGAAAGTTAAAACAATACAGCAGCAAAAATAAAAACAGCTAAAAATCAAAACAAGAATGGAAAATAAAATTGAAATCAAAACAGCAACAATAGTCAAGTCACGTCTAGTCAAATAGGTGTTTATTATCTTTCAACCATCTACGAATATAGTATACAATGAAACAAAACAATGTTCCTCCAGGACCACAATATTACAACCAGAACAACAATATTCCTCCAGAACCACAACGTTTCTCCAAGACCACAATATTAAATACCAAAATGTGCTAACAATAAATTACACAATTACAAAAAATACTACTATATTCATATACTGTATGTATAATAATATTATATTAGTAATAGTACAGTAAAACTACATATTACCCAAAACAATAATAGAACTCACCATCATATACCCAAATCAATAATGGAAATTTAAAATTTTACCCAAAATAATAATGGAATTTACCATCATTTTACCCACAATAATAATGGATCTCACCATCATGTGACTGAAAACGATGTCTGTACCTCACATTTATCCAGTTAGCACTCATAACTTAAAGGAAAACATTTTTGGTTTGTTTGTTTGCTTGTTTTTCATACAGTCCATGTTTATAATGGGTTTCCATTTCTTCATTTGTGTTTCTGTGTGATGTGACTGGTGCACTGGTTTCATACCCACCAAAATACTTGCAAGAAAAAACTGTGGAAGTAAAATATTTGTTTTCCATCAAGCCACCTTCACAGCCCGGTGCACTATCAGCGCTCCTAACAGCACGGGCCGACCCTGAGGTGCTTTTAATCAGCCCCCGCCTCGACGCCCAGCCATCTCTCCAAACTGGAGGTGATATGAGCAATTTTGGCAGGAGAAAAACCCCAAAAACAAAAAAATACAATATGTATTCATTTGAAGTGTCACTCAAAGAAAAACAAACAGCCACAGGCTCCTGCATAAATGTGCCAATTACCTTAAAATATACATCCCTCCGGCTCAATACACGTCAGGGGTAATTGATCTTTCCTTCAACGGCCTCTGTTTTCCACAAAAAAGCCTCAGAAAAGTAAATATAAACAAGGTGGCTCAACACTCATAAATCTGGACGGCTCTCGCCCAAAACAGAGGTTTGTGCCACAACGCTGTTTGCCGCGCTTTTTATCTCGATCTACATGACATGTTCGGTGTCAAAGCTAATTAGGAAAAATACAAACCACCATGAATAGCTGGCATGACCAGCCTGGAGCGATTTGGCTTTTAACCACAGTGGACAGATCGCAGAGTGTGGGAGGACCTGACGGGGGGGCATCTCACTTCCATTAAACACAAAATTGGCATGTTTTTAAAATACATATTTTTTTAAAGCTATGCCACATACACATTTATAAGTGCGCCATATCCCAGTTTGTTCTGGATAGAAGCCTAAACAACCTCAATGTTCCTCCAAGACCACAACTTTTCTCCAGGACCACAACATTCCTCCAGAACCACAACATTCCTCCAGAATTCCAACATTCCTCCATGACCACGATGTTCCTCCAGAACCAAAACATTCCTCCAAGACCACAATATTCCTCCAGAACCAGAACATTCCTCCAGAATTCCAACATTCCTCCAAGACCACAATGTTCCTCCAGAACCACAACATTCCTCCAGGGGCACAATGTTCCTCCTGTCCAGTTTGCAAAGTTGTGTATTAAACTAACAGAAAAACTGTAATGATCAATGATCTACACCGGCTAGCCACAACTGCCTATTATATTAGGCAGTGATTGAATGGTCATTTCTTAAAGTCAATGTTGGAAGCAAAAAAAAGGGTGATAGTATCTGAGACACTTTGACAAGAACCAAACTGTGATGTCTGGACATCTTCAACATGGCAGGTCTTGTGGGGGGTTCCTGGTTCAGTGGTAAGACTCTACCAAAAGTTCTCCAAGGAAGGAGAACTGGAGAATCAGCGACAGGGTCCTGGGCACTCGAGGTTCACTGATGGTTGTGGGGAGTGAAGACCAGTATGTCTGGTCTGATCCCACAGTAGATCTGCTGTAGAACAAACTGCTGAAGAAGTTCATGCTGCTCTGACAGAAAGGGGTCAGAACACACAGTGGAGCGCCCCCTGCTGCGTATGGGGCTGCGTAGCTGCAGACTGGTCAGAGTGCCCATGCTGACCCCTCTCCACCACTGAAAGCTCCTACAATGAAGAACTGGACCATGGAGTGAGAAGGTGGTCTGCACTGTATGAAGATCGCGAGGCGGTGGAGGCAGTGTTCTGCTTGAGAATCTTGGGTCCTGCATTCAAGTGAACATTACTTTGACACCTAAACACTGCAGACCTAGTACAGCCCTTCATGGAGATGCTGTTCCTAATGGCAGTTCCTCTTTCAGCACGATGATCCCCCCACACTGTGATGTTCCTCAAATGGTTTCTGAACATTGTTTGCAAAGAGCCCAAGATGCCTCCAGATTTCTCAGATCTCAATCTGATCAAGCTTGTGTAGGACAAACCAGACCGATCCATGGAGGAACCACCTCACAGCTTACAGGACTTAATGGATCTGCAGGTGCAGAACCTCAGACCTTCAGATGTTCTTGTGAGGTCCAGACCTCAACAACTGGGGGAGGGGGAGGGCCATGTTAAATGGGTGTGGGATTGTAAATAAACGTAAAAATAAACCACCAGTGCTAACATGCTGTTACCTGCTTCTCTATTTGCACATCATTTTCCAAACTGTGTTAACTATACCTTTAAAGATGGCATAAAAAAGACCCCCACACCCTTTTCTTATAACCATGGTGACTGTGGATGTTTCACAAGCAATTCTGCTGCAAAGGACGATTTTCCATAACTTGTTTCATAACCTGTCATGCTTGGTTAGGCCTGCCAGTGAGAAGGAGAGGCTTTTTAACACACTCCAGTGAGCTGCTAGCATGACTCGAGATTTTATGTGCTTTTGTCTGCTTCTCCCATACACACACACACACACACACACACTCACACAAACACACACACACATACACACACACACACACACAGTTGTCCTCCCTATCTATGATGTGGGGATGTGCTGCTGGGAGAGGCAGGGGTGGCTGGAAAGCAAACTGAGCACAGACAATTTGAGCAGCCAGAATGTCCATGAATTTTGAAATAAATAAATAAATAAATGCATAAATAAAGAAATAAAGGCAGTTTTTTTAAAGCTCCTGGTGTTTTGAGATTGCCCTTTTGTCGTCTGTCTGCTGCTCTGCTGTTTAACTCCTGCTAATTCCTAATCTATGTTGAACCTTAGGAGCAATAACTCACCTTTTTATTTATTTATTATTTTTTTTGTTTGTTTTTTTTTTTTTGGGGGGGGGTGACACTTGCTAAAAGGCTGGAAAAAAAAAAAAAACTAAAAAAACAGGTTCAACAGCATCCCTACAGCATGGATCCATGAATATTTATGAGTCATGAAAAAGCGCAGTCTCTCCTAAACCCTGTTGACTTAAGGAGTGGATGAGGACTCTGGAAATCAATGTCTTTTTGACTGTGTGTTGTTGGATATATAGTTTTTTCTGTATAAATTAAACAGGCTTGAAGTAGAAAAACAAGATAGGTGTTTCCAGTAAAGTGGCCATTGGGTGAAAGCACAAGGTTGGTGTTTCCTATAAAGTGGGCATTCAGTGGAAGCACAAGGTGCATGTTTCCAATAAAGTGGCCTTGCAGTGGGATCTCAAGGTGGGTGTTTTCAATAAAGTGGCCACTAAGGATAAGCACAAGGTTAGGGTTTCTAATAGAGCAGATTCTTACAAACTGTAGCACATGGTTGTGAGATCTTTGGTGGAAGCTTCAAGGAGAGAAAAATAAAATGTGAGAAAGACAAATGAAGCCTGTCAAGTCTTCCACCGGCGAAGATCATGAGCTTTTCCTGCCGCTCTGACGATGTGGAAGGGCAGTCGGACAGGGCCATTGTTGTTTTTGATTTTCCCTTTCAAGACAAGCCCACCCCCGAGGCCGTCAGTCTTTTGAACAGCATTGGAGGATGGCATTTGATAACGGGGAGTGGGGCTGAGACCCCAGAGTATCAGAGGTGCGTCTAGGTGGAAAACAAACGAGTAAAAAGGGACTGAGCTGAGTGTATCGCACTGATAGATCCAACACCGCCGCCGTTGCCGTGCCACCAAGTGCGGCCGTGCTGGTGTGTCTCTGCTGTTTAATAGCGCTGGGTGACTGATTCCATTTAGATAAGTCCTGGTCGGACTGATAGCGGCTTGTGCCCTCTTTCTATTTCCCTTCTTTTTTTTTTTCTTTTTTTACCCCCCAACCGAGAAATCAAACAGACAAGAAAACGACTGTCAACCGGACATTTTATTTTCTTGCCTTTTTGACCTCATGAGAAATAGGCATGTAATGAAACTAGACTCATCTTTTTTTTTTTTTTTTTAACTCTAACACCTTAGACGTCACAATCTTGTCCATTGGGTCCTTATTTCCATAGATATCCTCATCTTTTTAACTATTTTTTAGCAATTATTAAATTTTCATATGTTTTTTTTTTTTTTCTTGACAAAGGTTAGAACCATCTATCTGAGATGTAATAAGGAAAAAAACAAACAAAAAAACCCCAGAAAATTATTTATTAATTTATTTATTTTTCCTGTTCTTGCATTCCAACTCCAACTTGACGTTTCTAATCTGGTTAGAACGAAATGTTAAACTGATTAATTCTGTTATTTTAACTTGCTAAGAGCCAAATAGCAACTCTGGAAAGCTGTTCAGCTGTATTGAAAAGGGCAGGTTCATACATATGAAATTTTACTGTTGATTTATTTATTAAGTTACTTCAAAATAGAGTCCCAGAGTCCAAAATTACCAGGTATTATTTCCTGCTGTCTGTTTAAAGTATAGCTATAAGCTATTAAGTCCATAACACTTCACACGAGCCCTGCTTAATAACATTTTAACTGCCATGAACATGAAATGGCAGATGTCATAAGCTCCCATAAATTGTTATAAGCTGTCATGACAGATTATGTCAATTGAGGTAACAGCTGTTACCATTACTGGTAATATTTATGACAGGTACCGTAATGTGTGATGTCATAACAGTTCACATATTAATTGAATGTCTTTTAATGTCTTGCTTATGGCATGATTATATCAATGTTATGTAGCAGTGTTACCAGATTTATTACTTTTACAAAAACAGACATTTATGTTTGAATTTAGAAATGGTTAAAAATAACTGAATCCTCTATCAGGTATTCAGGATTTACTATTACAGGTCTCAAAGATATACCTTTTTGTCTTTATTCTTTCCTGCAGCTCCAAATTCAAAATATATCCACTGGTGCACCAGGCAGTGATTAGTCTCGCAGGACCTGATATTATCTCATAATTAGAACATCAGGGGAGAACCATGAGAAAATCTCAGCTAAATGTGGATGGGAGTGTGCACTTATTAGGATTGAAAGGAACTGAATGTGAAAGTAGGGGCCGGTAGTGAAAGTATGCTGTTTGATTTTGACTCGTGATTCATTTGACATAATGATTGTTTGTTGTACAACAGCACAAAGTGTGGTTGCTATAGTTACAGTGGCATAGCAGCTATGAATGAATAAGGGAGAAGATAAATACTGGATAAAGACGGTAGATGTGTAACGAAAACAGCTGCTCTACAGGGTCGATGTTACTTTGACACATGTCAAGTGGTTCAATAGTTGTGTAAAATGTAAAGATTTGTTTTACAGTGTCAAACAGTGTGTTTTACAGTGTGTATTTCTGGGTTGTGTGTGTTTCTTGGTTGTGTGTGTTTCTTGGTTGCGTGTATTTCTGGGTTGTGTGTGTTTCTTGGTTGTGTGTGTTTCTTGGTTGTGTGTGTTTGTTGGTTGTGTGTTTGTTGGTTGTGTGTGTTGTGCTCTTGAGTGTCCTGCACGCTGCTCCGTCCGTCAGTTGGTGCATCAGCTGTTGGGCCGCAGCCCGAGTTTAGTGCGGTTTAGTTACGGATGGAGTGTCGGATGTATAACAGTATAAATATAAACTCTGAGTGTAAAGGTGACGGTGTATCGACTGTAATCCTAAATCTCCATTAACCTGCAGTGTTCAGAAGTGTTAGAATCTTCAGTGCTGAACCTTCCAGATCACACCGGTGTGACGGGACGCTTTAATGGAAAGTAGTCAGGCAGTGCAACCATGTGACGCTACATGCGAAAACGTTAAAACCCTTTCCTTGTGGCATTAAAGGGTGTTTTTTCAAGTCTTCTAGTCTTTGTTTGGAGCTCCGCCACATTCCCGTCTTCCATAAAGCATCGCTCTCTAATGTATGGCTGTATTTAATATAGTGCAGCACATCTGAACCACTCGCTGTTATTTAATTTGTCGGATAAGTGGAAAAACGTCTCCAAATCGCATTGCTTTGTGAGCTCTGCTGTCTCTGCGGGGGTCTCAGGCTCTCGCGGCTGTTTGCAGATCGGGTTTGGGATGGCTGTAAGTGCTAAGGGTTGCTAAGAGCGGAGCGTGAGTGCTGTAATTAATGCACTGCTTTGGTGCATTAAGAGGCAGTCAACATCAGTGTAGATATTCATCACACGCATTTTTTTTTTTTTTTGGCCCAAATCTTAAACAAGGCTGGCTCTTGCGGGACCTGCGCTTGCATTCCTCCGTTGTTCAACAGATGGCACTCTGGCAGCACCCTGCAGCCCTCCCCCTCCCCCCTGAGCTCCAGAGCCACTCGCCGAGATGCCCGCGAAGGTGCGTTGCTGTCGGCCTGGATTTAACACCCCAGAAAGCCTGACGCCTGGAGAGAAGATGTGCTGCCTTTTGAAGTGCCAGGACCTTTTGGCGGCGGCTAATTAATTGTAATGAGTCTGGCGCAGGCACCTTGGTGACAGCGCTGGGTGTTTTATACCCGGAATCCTCCTCAGCGTCTCCCGTGCCCGCTGAGCCAGGCCATACGGACGGCCCGTCCAGAGAAACGGCTCTGGCGCTCACGTACATCCACATCTGCTCTGATTACCGGCTGCTGCGGCCCCTCGCTGTACATTTCATTAGCAGCTTTAAATGGACAAAAAACAACAATCTGGAGGGGGGCTTGGAGACCCTCGCAGAGTGAGAGGAAGTGTCCAAGGCAGAAAAGGTGACTGCTGAGGACCACACTCATTACCAGCTGCCAAAAAAGGAGCAATGATAGAAAAAAAAAAAAAAACTTCTAAAGAACATTTCAATGGATGGTTCTTCAAATGAGACTCAAAACCACACTGCAAACATATTTCAAGTTTATATAACCTCTATAATGTAAAGGATCTAAGTTGGTGAAGAACTATGAAGTGCGTTTTTATTTAGGATCAGAATCAGAAAACTTTATTGATCCCGCAGGAAATTGCTTATGTTACAGCTGCACAGACACTCAAAGACAAGAACAATATAAAATATAAAGCCAAAAGAAATCCATTAAAAACTACTCAGCATACACTATGCTATATACACAAATCCTGGGGTATAAATACTATAGATACCCTCCGCAATTATTGACACTCCTGATAAAGATGCATAAAAAAGCTTTCATTTCATTTTGAATTGCACGAGCATATTCTCACACTAAAAAAATGTAAACCTTTAACTCGAGTTAGCTCTCTGTTAGAGAACTACATCAAAGAGTGGCATCTTGGGGTCGCCAAGTCTCTATAACAACCATTAGATGCTATGTACATGCCAACAGGCTGTTTGGGAGGCCTGCCAGGAAAAACCCTTTTCTGTCCCACAGTCACAAAAGTAAATGTGTGGAGTTTGCGAAACGCTACTGGGACTTTAAATGGAACTGTGTGCTTTGGTCACATGAGACTAAAACTGAGCTATTTGGCAACAAACATGGCAACTATTGCACATAATAATAAGATATTGCACATAATGAAAATGTTTTACTGCCACATAAGAAAATTGCACAATATAGCACATAGTAAGACTATTGCAAATAATAATATAATAATAACGCACTTGATTATTTTTAAACCCAATATGAAATTGCATGACAAAGTAGCATCAGATCGTGCAAAGATTGTTGTGTGGATGTGTGACGGGGCTGGAGTTATAGAGTCTGATGGCAGTGGGAAGGAAGGGATGACCAACGAACTTCCACATGGCTCAGTACTAATCAAAGGTTCTCCTGCAACCAAACATCTAAGCCAAGATGTAGGACCCTTCTTTTTCGAGACTGTAAAAGCTGAGAATGATCAAAGAAAAACAAGTTCTTCCTTAGCTACTGTTGTGAGGTTGAGGTTTGCAGAACGCTGGTAAAAATCCCTTTTGACCTCTAAAGGAACTGGAGCCTGTTTTTTGTCAAAATACCATAACTATACAAATAAAAGAGCTACTGTTTCTGAAAAGTTGTTACACAATGTTTAGATGCCGTGCTGAGCTGGACTGTGTTAAATGATGACAGGAGTCCAAGAGGGCATAAATGTTCTCTCTCTCTCTGGGTGGGTAGGGTGGTCCTCCCTTTCCCCTATTACTCAGTATAACTGTCCTTTCTTTCACTGGGTGGGTAGGGGGGTCCTCCCTCTCCCCCATCACTCAGTATAACTCTCCTCTATCTCTCTGGCTTAGATAATGAATGGATGGATATATTGGGAATGAAACTGGTTAAAAAAAGACATTATGTGCTATCTAGGTTAGTTTTCTGTTACAGTCACAGTACATCCATTATTCTTTTAAAAATAGTGCCAAGAGGGAGGTGGTGTCATCAAAGAACCACTTTCAGTTCCCTGAAGAACATTCAATCACTGTTTTTTAGGTAAACCATTTTTTTAAATTAAATCAGAGAGATAAGAAGCCTTTTTAATATGTAAAAGACCACAAAAAGTTCTATAACAGTTAAACATTTCTACCCAAAGCCAAGAAGGAGGTTGAAATACTTGATCACTGTAAAGCTCTTTTTCATGATCTCCCAACAAAAACAGTGCTCGACTTCAGTCTGTGCAAAATTATGTGTTCTTACCTTTACTAAGAAGTCTGAACACCCCCAATTTCTCCACAAACTTCACTGGAGTTTAAGCTACATCTCATTACCTTTAAAGCTCTCCATGGTGCCCCATTATCTCACTGAACTATTTCACTCATTTACTCCTCTCATTCTTGATGTTCATCTGGTACTATTTAGCTTAAAGTCCCCAAAGTTTCTTTCTTCAATGGGTGGTGGATCTTTAAGTGTGGCTCCCAAACTATGAAATTTCCCTTCTCAAAATATCCACAATGCTACTAAAAAATGTATCTTTTCTCTCAGTGCCTCTTCTTCTAACCCTTAATTTTGCTGTATTTGTTCTTTTTTGTTACTGTAATCTGTGTCGTTTTAACTGGTCTGTTTAATGTTTTTATCTACTACTGTCTGTTAAACGTTGTTTCTTGTTTTAGGTCTGAACTATTTTTAAAGCGGCCTTGAGTTTAAGAAAATTATTGCTATTAGTGTGATTGCAGAAGAACGCTGTTGTTCTCTATTTATTTTTATTTAAGTTGTATTACTTTTTTTATTTATTTATTTTTTTATAGATGGAATTTGGTGCAATTTCAGTTTTTGAAATATTGACATGGTTCCCAAATCAAAATCTTTGGTGATATCTAGTGTATTGTGTGTGGATCCAAATTTTTTATCAGTTGATCAGTGGCAGAATTGATCATTTATAAAATCGAAAAAATTGTCAGCAGACTCATAAACAGACTTACACTAAGACAATGAAGCTCAGATCAGTTATAAAAAAGAACAGTTTGCTCCACCAAACACTGGTTTTATAGCAACCATGCAATCACACTTTGCAATGCAATCTAGTTATTTTTAAGAACCTTCATTTTTACAGTGAACTTCAGACGATACAAGGGTCCCCAAGAACGGCAAGGTGATCACAGAGGACTAGCAAAGCTGACAATGTCGAGTGGAGGAGAACGAGAGCAAGGTGCACTCGTCCATCTGCTGATTCTGAGATGCAAATGTACACAAGCAGTCCCACTCATTAACATCTGCAGGGGTCACTGAGACTTCGGTCCCAGAACTGCCACACTTCTGCTCATATTTGGCGCTTTTCTTTCACGCTAACATGTGGTGTAAGTGGGTCATTGGTCCAGTGTGTGATGTAAAGAGGGACTTTGTTTACCTCAGGCGTCTTAACACAGACCAAGCAGGTTTAAGAAGTAGGACAAGAAAAAGGCTGGTGGATGAAAAAAAAAGGAGAAATGCTGTTGCATCTCGCCTTCAGAAAAGGAACGGGCACCTTCAAAGCAAAGCTGAGGTTTGGGAACACGTTTGGCCTCGGATATGGTTCTTGAATAAAGAATCTACATGTTATGTCATCATTCTTCCTATTCCAGCATCCCATTTACAGCAAATGTACTTTTAAAAAGGTGATTTTTCTGTGGTGTTGCTCCAAGGAATCAACTCCAAGTGTGTTTCTGTCACAAAATAGAAACGATTTTTGTAAAAAAAAAAAAAATGGCAATAAACATGGTTTGTGTTTCCACTGAGTGATGATATGCAATTAAAGCCGGGACTTCTCCTCTTGCAATTGGTTGTTGTTCCAATATTTGGTCCATGACATTGCAAACGAGGAATTTTATCTTCACTTCGCCCCAGTGCCCTTAAAGGGCTCTCCTTTTTCAGAAAGTTGAAACCACTTCTGCATCTTCCAAGTGTTCTGAAGACCAGGGCTGGGTTTGACCCTCCTCGAAGTCCTCCTCAATCTTCATCTCAAACTAATGGTAAAAACATCTCCATCTCCTCATTCAACCACATGAAACGCTGCGTGTTTCTGAATGTCATGCGACTCTTTTGACACTTTTCCACTGGCACAAGGAACAGTGTCGTACCACAAATAAATGTTTTTCCATTACAAATAAAGTGACCTGAACTCCAGGCGAACCCAAGCTGCTCGACAGCAGTGCCAAAAATGGGCCATAGCCGAGCCGACTGCATCACTGCTTTCTGATTGGTTAAAATATTATCACGACATGGAAAGAGACCACTGTTTTTACTGTTCGCACAAAAAAAAATGGAGACTCAAACTAACTGGGAAGTCAATGAATATAAGCACGACTGTCTGTTTGGGCTGAAGATAAATTTCAGTGGGAGTTTTCGATGCCACTAACAAATTTATCTTTAACTCTGTGAGAAACGTGAAGGTGATCCAGGACATCACTAACAAGTTATCTGGGTTAGGTTTTCATCACATGGATAAAGAATGCACAGAAAATATAAAAAACCCAAAGAAGACTATAAATAATAAAAGACCACAATAACAAAAGTAGCTCTGACAGTAAAACTTTCCGCCGGTTCGACTCCATCGACGCGGTTTTGGGACGACCGGCCATAAACTGTCTGGAGAGAATTTAGTCAGAAACTCCGTTACCGGACTGAGATACACTGGAACATCAAAACGTGATTCTGTACCATAACAGTACAGTTTAGATCCAGTGCGGTTCCTGTAGATCTGTGGACCTGCCTTTTGTCAGGTTATGTGGCTTCAAAGTGGCAGTGGTTCTCCATAGCACTGTTAACCCTCAAACAACCTTTTCAGAGCAAAAAAGGTCCTAATCAAAAAGTTCTTATCTGTGTTGTAAAAGAAAATCTCTTAAAGAACCCTTTTAAAATGATTCTATATCACATTAAAAAAGGTTCCATGAGTCAAAGAACCTTTTTGGTACTATTTATGTGCTTGCTAGGCACAATACAAAAGTATTGATATACTATCTCTGAAAGAAGGGTACTTAAAAAGTGTCCGTTAACAATAATGGAACTTATTGAATGGAACCATATACAGAAAGAAAATAGCCTATTTTATTTCCCTAAAGAAGATTTCAACAGAACAATCATTTTTGCAAAAGAAAAACAACATATTTTATATACATATTTGTTGAAAGTACCTCCACATAATTTTGAAGCTTCTAGGAACGACGTTTAAAGTGATGAAGTACCCTTTGAAAGGCTTCACCTTTTACAAAGGTCCTTTACTTCCATAAATCTCACTAAACATATTTTTTTGAGGGGAACCAAAATTGTTTTTTCTATGTTGTCACTCGAAGAAACATTTGTGGTACCTCTTTGTTGTTGGTGTGATCTCCATCATGAAGGGGACCCATGTGGAGAACCTTTTAAGCATTCTAATGGTTCATGGAGTTGCCCCTGTTCTACAGTAGTAGTAGCCTGTGAAGACTTGCCTGTGAACCCGATGACTCCAAAAGTTGCAGGTTCAAACCTCCACTTTCTACTTTCCTTGAGCAAGACACTTAACCTTCAGTTCCTCCAGGGGGACCGTCCCTGTAACTAATGATTGTAAGTTGCTCTGGATAAGGGCGTCTGCTAAATGCCCCCTTTACCTATCACATATACAGTACTGTACAAATGTCTTCTTCATATTTTGTTTTGAATCCCCTTGTTAGTTCAAAAATACTAATCATGGAAATGATTATTAAATCTATTTTCAAGAAAATAAATCTTATTTTATCTGATCTAGAGACATAGATAGATAGACAGACAGACAGACAAAAAGTGCGAACAAATGTTTTACTGCAACAGGCTGCAAAGTTCCTAAAGATACAAGGAGCCTAGATAAAGGAGTTCCAACCACTCAGCATTCAGCACCACCAGT
>JBBPCZ010000042.1:25290434-25301964 GCA_037974445.1 Brycinus macrolepidotus
TCCATGCTACACAAGAAATGATATATAATATAAGATATGAACATATGTATTATTATTATTATTATTATTATTATTATAATTGCCATGCCTTGTATTTGGAATGTATATGGAAAACTGTCTCCAAGTAACTTTTATCATGGGAAATTAATTTTAGTGGGTTGTGTGGATGTTTATAACTGCATAATCAAATTTCTGTGGCTCCTGCGCACATCTTTACATTATGTAATAATATAATCTCAGTAGTATATTGTTCATTTCAGTCTATACTCTGTGGAATTTGCCAGAAAACAGAAAGTTTATGATGACCTGCTGAGTGATGAGGAATGAGGGAGGGGGTGAGATCGATGGCGGTGATTGACAGGTTATTTAAACAGCTCCTGTTCGGTGATAATGCACTATTAGCACTATCGGGTTCCTGCTGGTGGTTAGTTGGAGCCATTTGTGCTTTGGTCAGATTTCATGTAGCTGTCATGTCGCTCTGCATGATGCGCTGAGCTTATGCAGAGAGATGGAGAGACAAACGAGTGGAAAGAGTGATCTGAGGAGATTTAGAGAGAGATTTCATTCCCATTCCATTATTACTCCCTTCGAACCATGTCTGATGGACTTTTAATTCTACTTAAGTGTATCAGTGAGTACAGTCTAGTTTTACTGTCAATTCAGTCATTTATATTTAGTTCATTGTTTCTATTCTTCTTTTTTATTTTTTAACCACTTTTTTTTAAATTGTTTAACCACTTTATTGTTGCTCACACCTCTCGCTTTGGAGCTTAGGTAAGTAAGCAACAAAAGTAAGCATAAAACTGAAATTAAATAAATAAATAAATAAATACATACATATTTAAATAAATAAATATCTAAATATACCCAGAAGTCATTCAGTGTGGTTTAAAATTAACATAACATTTAAAATGAGCATAAAATTTTAAATGAGCATAGAGCATAAAAGCATAAAGAGAATAAAATTAATACAGAATAAAACTAAGTTTTAAGATCAGTTGAAATAGTATGGTTTTAAGCTACTCTTTACGAAGGTGTTGAAATGATGTACAGTCTAAACCAGTGGTTGCCCTCCTGCTAGAGATGTGCTCTCCTGCTGTGTTTAGCTCCACCCTGCAGGCCCCGCCCCCTTACTTAATGCTCCAGCCAACCAGGGTCTTCTAAAGGAGCTCATTAGCCAGTGCAGGAGTAGCTGGAACTCCTCAGGAAGGTAGATCTCCAGGACCAGGGTTGGAGAACATTCAGTCTTAGATCACAGCGCGTGTAGCGTATCCATAGAAATGTGTGTGATGTTACCAAGGAAATAGATGAAGTTAAATAAATAAATGTGTGTGTGTGTGTGCGCCCTGTGGTAGGCTGGTGCCCCACCCTGGGTGAGTCCCTGCCTCGCCCCGGGATAGGCTCCAGGTACCGCCGACCTTAGTAAGGATTAAGCGGTTACAGAAAATGAATGCATGAATGAATGAAATAAATTAATTAATTAATTGATGTTGTATACAAATTTACCACATATTCAAATATGTGGAGTTGAAATGTGTGTAGTATAACCATAAGCGTAACCATGGAAACAGATGCTGCACAAGCATAAATATGGCTGTGGTATAACAATGGAAGTATGTGGAGTGTAACCATGGAAACAGATGCTGTGCAACCATAAATATGGGTGTAGTATTACCATTGAAATATGTGGAGTGTAACCATGGTAACAGACTCTGTACCACAGTTAGAATGGGTGTGGCATATGGAATTGTTTTTTTTGTTGTTGTTTTTTTCCCTTTCATTTTGCAAACCGCAGTTCAATCAGGTACATATGATGTTACCCTCATAAGCAACCAGGATAGCTGGGTGGCCTGTTGCAAGCAATAATGATAATGAAAAATCACAAATTTCAATATAATACACCTGTTTTAGAAACAGAGCCCCAGTTAGTTCATGAAACTTGGGACAAAGACTTGATCGTGGTGACCAGAAGTGTCTAAAGTAAGTAAAGGACAGAGTCACAGTGAAGCAGATCTGAGGACAAATGTATTAAACAGTGTTTCAGCGTCTGAACCACATGAGGACAGTCCACCAAATCATCAAGCAATGATAGAAGCATTGTACAATCCAGACGCTGTCAAATCAGGCCCCTCCAATCTGCACACCTGGGCAGCAGGCAGACAGGTTAGTGGGAGAACAACCCGAGAGCAGAAACACAAGTTCAGTGGCTGCTATAAAAATATGGCCTGTACATCATAGTGGTAAGAAAGAGACAATTACTTTGAAAAATGGTGAAAACTAATCAGAGTGGTAAATAGCCTGAGGTGACGTGTCAGAAAAAATTACATTATCCTTTAGAATCCGTAGGGCCTTTTTCCCACTTATGCATCACTTGTTCTTTTGTAATATTTAGAGCCTTCAACAATGTGTAATGTACAAATATTTCAATCTTTTATTCAACACAACCAGCCCAATGTGATAAAAAAGATTAAATCTATTTGGACATAACTGACCCAAAAAAAAAAACAAAAACAAAAATCAGAAAATCTTCAATTTCTCTTTTGTATTGTAAAA
Organism: Brycinus macrolepidotus; assembly: GCA_037974445.1. Classification (NCBI taxonomy): domain Eukaryota; kingdom Metazoa; phylum Chordata; class Actinopteri; order Characiformes; family Alestidae; genus Brycinus; species Brycinus macrolepidotus. The sequence continues at coordinate 25,292,988 of JBBPCZ010000042.1, forward strand.
ATCCACAAACATACATATTAAACATTTTGGAAATTTTCAGCTAACACACACACACTAGTATTATAATAAGAGATGCTGAAAATGGGTGTAGAGTAGTCATGGATCTCGGTGTAGAGTAGCCATGGAACTGGGTGTAGAGTGACCGTGGAAATGGATGTGGTGTAACCATGGACATGGGTGTAGAGTAACCGTGGAAAAAGGCATACAGTAACCATGGAAACAGGTGTAGAGTAACCATGGATATGAATGTAGATTAACCATGGAAATGGGTGGAGTGTAATCATAGAAAGGGACGTAGCATAATCATGGAAACTGACATGGTGTAACCACGGAAATTAATGTAGTGTAACCATGGTAATTGATGTGGTGTAACCATGGAAATTGATGTGGTGTAACGATGGAAATTGATGTAGTGTAACCATGGATATTAATGTGGTGTAAACCTGGAAATTAGTGAGCAACCAGGCATCATTAGAAATGCAAGGAAGGATTTCACCACTGCAATACAGAGATCCGCTATATGAAAGACGCCTACGGAGGAGGACATCTGCACACACACACACACACACACACACATACACACACTGCCACCACCCTCCAGGTTTGCTCTTATCCCCCCATCCTCAGGTGCATCCCTGGCCCCACACTTAATGTTCTGCAGCGCCGGTGTCAGGAAGACACTATTGATTCATGGTTTCTGGGGAAGAATCTGACACTTTCTTATGGATCTGTGAGATAAGAGACAGCCTGCTGGAGTGCTGCACTTCTCCTCCCTCACTTTTTTCTCCCTACTCCAGCCCATGGAGGAGAAGCAGAGGTCAGTGAGTTCCACCCAGGCCCAGCAGGCCGGGCTGAAGGGGCCTCAGGGGCCTGCAGAGTGCAGGTTAATCACCTGAGCAGAAAGAGGGGTCAGCTGAGGCAGGCTGGCGGCCAGTGGAGAGGCGAGAACAGGGCAGGAAAGTGGCAGGGCCACCCACAGCCCCCTGACAGACAGACCAGTGAATAAAATCAGCCAGCTGGCCTTCTATCATCCATTTAAACTGACACCGCCTGAACAGTCTCATATCGGCTCTCTCGTAACAGAGCTTCGTCTCTGAGATGGTAACTTTATAGCAACTGAAAACTCGTGGATTTTTACTTTGTTACCATTTGTACTTAGTTAACTTTGGAAATGACTGTAGCATTACCATGGAAATGACTGTAGTGTTACCACAGAAATTGGTGCAGTGTAACCATGGAAATGAGTGTAGCACAACCATGGAAATGGGAAATGGGTGTAGTGTAACACTGTAAATGACTGTAATGTTACCATAGAAACATGTGAAATGAGTGTTGCATGACCATGGCAATGGCTGTGGTGTAATCATGCAAATAAATGTAGCATAACCATGGAAACCACTGTAGCGTAACGATGGAAATAGTGTAGGATATAGAATGTAGTGTAATCATGGAAATAAGGGTAGTTTGGTATGTTCTAACCACTGCACACTGGGAACCCCCCCACAAGACCTGCTATTTTGGAGATGTTCAGTCATCACAGTTCGGTTCTTGTAAAGGGGCATTTGGCTGACGCCCTTATCCAGAGTGACTTTAGTTACAGGGACAGTCCCCCTGGAGACACTGAGGGTTAAGTGTCTTGCTCAAGGACACAGTGGTAGAAAGTGGGGGCTTGAACCTGCAACTTTGTGGTCATGGGGTTCACAGGCAAGTGTTTTACCCAATAGGCTACAACCCCCCCTGTCCCAATAGGCTACTACCCCCCCTGTCCCAATAGGCTACTACCCCCCCTGTCAATGGTGGGTTGGGTCATAGCAATGATGGTTGTACAGCAGATGCAGTGTTTCTTGTACAGTTCTGAGAGTTCTGGTGAAGAGGAGGGCACTGACGATCTTCTCAGCTGGAGAGTCTTGTCAAAGTGTCTCAGATCCTTCTGCCTATATTTCTCCTTCCAATATCAACTTCAAGAACTGACTGTTCACTCACAGCATATATAGCTAAATGTACAAACATATTTCATGTTTTTCGATAAGTAAATGGAATAACTCTCTCCATGTTTGCAGTATTAGTATGCAGTGTTGGGTCACGCTGAGAGTAAACACCAGGAGCTGAGAAGTTTCTGTTTCTCCCTCACCAGCATTAAATCCACAAACCAACCTCCACCTCACGCACTATCCGCCCTTTAAACTCTCCCATGCATTTGCATACAGTGCTTGAGCCAAAAATTCAGATTCATCCTGTTCAGTGCTCTCAGTGAGACCATGCCTCGCAGCTTTGACATGTAAAAAAAAAAACACTGATTTAATGTAAAAATAAGGAATCTCAGTGCAGATGTGACTGCTTATTACTGCATGTTCAGATAAGGATGATTGCTCCAACACAGCTTCTATACAGACTTGCATTAGAGTGGCAATATTATGGAAAAGGAGATAATAAACAAACAAACAAACAAACAAACAACAACATCAACAACGACAACAACAACAACAATAATAATAATAATAATAATAATAACATTCCATTTCACATAAATGACTCTACTGCTGAGAGAGTCAACAATGTGAAAATCCTAGGTTTGCACATGATGGGCAACCTCAGAGGGACACTCAGCAACCCCACCCTCACCAAGAAAGCCCCCAGTTCCTTTTAAGGCTACGAAAGGCCAGCCTTCTCACTCCTACTCTCACCACCTTCTGTAGGGGGACCATCGAGAGCATTCTTGGCAGCTGCATCACTCACTGATTCAGAAACTACAACAACACAGACTGAAAGTCTCTCCAGCTCTCCTCACTTTCTGCTGGAGAGACTTTCGGTCAGTGCTGCTGCAGTTTCCGAACCCGTCAGTGATGCAGCTCCACAGGATGCTCTCGATGGCCCTCATTCTTGGCAGCTGCATCACTCTCTGGTTCAGAAACTGCAACAGCACTAATCAAAAGTCTCTCCAGCTGAGAAGATCATCAGTGCCCTCTCCTTCACCACTCTCAGAACTGTGCAAGAAACACTGCATCCGCCGTGCGCCCAGCATAGCTGCGGACCCAACCCACCCCTCGCATGGACTGTTCACCCTTATACAGTCTGGGAAAAGGTTCAGAAGCATCAGAACCACCACTGGGAGACACCAAAACAAGCAGTCAGACTTGTGAATAATTCAGTGTTCCCACCTTGCACCAGAGGCCTGAAAATGGAAGAATTCACTCCACAAACTCTTTCACGGTACTAACACTTTAAAATGGCTACTGCATACCTACCTCAGTTAAGTGTAAGTGTCATGCGTGAAGACACCACAGCACATAGTGTGAACAGCATGAACTTATCCTCTGCATTTAACTCATTCACCCAAGTGAAGCAGTGGGTAGAGAGTGACGTAGCACCTAGTGAGCAGTGTGATGGGGGTGGTACCTTGCACAAGGGTACCTCAGTGGTGCCGCTGACAATCCTGGGACTCGAAGCCTGATTGCACGGCCAGACCCCTAACCACCAGCTGCCCTCAGCACTGACACGTTAGACTGCTTTTAAACTGCCTCTATTATGTGTTTTAAATTGTTTTATTACCCAAACTGATTTATTACCAAAACTAATCTACCTCCCGCCCACTCACTGTCTATGCCAAAGTCCTCCTTGCGCTGTTTACTTGTGTTGTAAACTGATGTTGCACTACAGTCTGGACTCGTTTGTCTTGTTTTCATGTTGTCGTAATTTACACTGTCATGTCTTGTCTTGACTTGACTTTATGTCTTGTCTTGCGCTGTCAAATGTAACACCATTTCGCTTCAGAGAAATGCTATATCGTCTCTCTGTGTACTTTCTATACGGCTGGGCTGACAAATAAACAGCCTTGAGCCTTGAGTCCTGAGATAATAGAAGTAATAAGAACACAAAGTGGAGAGCCAGGAGAATGAAGAGAGATTTGGTCCATCGCAGAGCAAAATTGACACTTAATGGCCTGCATTTCTAAAATGCTACTTTATCTAATCAGTTTCTCATTAAAGTAATTCACGGGAGCACCATAATAGCACCAGAAGATCAAAAATGAGACCTGTGTTCTTCTAACCAACATCTCCATAGCTTTACTGAACATTCTGACATTTATAAACATTTAAACATTTTATAAACGTTTATTAATGTTTATTCTAATGTTACATAGTGTTTTATTGTAATTAGGTTTATTTGTTTATTCTGCTGTTATATTTATGTTTAGTAGTGTTTATTCTAATGTTATATATTGTTTTATTATAATTAGGTTTATTTATTTATTCTGCTGTTAAATTTATGTTTAGTAGTGTTTATTCTAATGTTATATATTGTTTTACTGTATTTATGGTTAGTTATTCGAAAGTAATATAATGTTTTACCGTATTTACATTTAGTTATTCTCATGATAGTGTTTTACTGTATTTGTTAGTGTTTATGCTAATGTTATATGGTGTTTTACTGTATTTATGTTTATTTTCATTAATTTTAATGTTTTCATGGCTCCGTAAAAGTAAACAATATTCATTAAACATTTGTGTATTTTAAATGTAGAAAATGTGATCAGCATGTTTATTGATCACCTGTAGACCTTCCTGCTGAGTCATTCCCGGCCTTGTTTGTTACATTTGGAATTACAAAATGTCGAACATGATTGGTCGGCCAAGTAATTAATCCATTTTCATTTAACTCATTTAAAAGCCTCTGTGGAATCTTCCAAACCGGAGTCAGGTGATTAGCAGGTTGTCAATCAGGCAGGCAATCCCTGCTGTTGGGTGTATGCCTAGGTTTTATGATATATTTATTATTATTTAATATTTTTATACTGTATTTATGTAATAGCCATAATATATTACGCATAACACACAAAACATAATATAATAGGCATAATATATATAAAGTAATAAGATTTCACAAGATTTTACCATTTAATTCATAAACTGCTGATTTTTATTCTTGTTAACCATTGGAAACTTGTTCAGTGAGCAACTACAAATGAACTATGTGAGCAACTATATAGTTTCCTTTATAATATATATAATATATATTTTATATATGTATACCACTTACAGCTAGCATGCTGTTTCATGCTGTACGTATAAGAAAATAATTTATTTTTTTTTGCAGGAAAAATAAATTTTTTTAACATTTTGGCGAAAGATACCTGTTGATATGAATGTAAATACAAAGCTGATGTAAACTGATATGTAATTAATTTATAGTAAGTTTATATTCATTGGTTTTGTAATTAAAATCATTACATTTGAACAGTACGTCAAACAGTTGAGGATTCCGGAGGAGGTTCAGGTGTTTGAGGTTTCGGTGAAAGTCTGCAAGACGCTGGAGAAACAATTCCAGGATCAGAAGAAGATTAAGCCTGGCGTGTGTTTATGATCTCCTGCGAACGTTGTAATTTAGCATGTGATACACACAGACACACACACACACACACACACACGCACGCACACAAACACAAAAACACACACAGTCCTCATTTCGGCTGGTACATCTCAGATTACCTTCATGTTGTCTGGTTGTTTGACATGTCAGGAACATTTCGCAGCACAAACACCACAAAAGCACCAGAGATCTGATTAAACAGGCGTCGCCCTCACTTCATCCCGAACGCTCCCAGCTTTCATCTTCTCAGACGGATAAAAAGGATCCCACAAAGTGAACACGATGTTTGGGGACACCTCACCTCACTGCAATACAATTTGGGAAAGCAAGACCATCTTAACCCTCATGTTCTGTTCAATTTTATTAACATCCTTAAAGCTTGGAGTCAGTTTGACCAGCAATTTAAACCTCCAGAAAATGGTTGAAATTAAAATTACTAAACAAGTTCATGCATCAGGTACTTTGCTTCTTTGTTGACTTAAATAGAGCTTTAAATAGAACATACATGTAATAAAATATCAAAGTTCTGGTGGAAAATATGTTTCTCCCCCCATGGCATGTGACCTATCAGTGGTTCTCTCACTCCTACAGGTCTGATTGTGTTCAGTTATGGAACTAAAGCAGAGGGAAGTTTTTACTGAAGATTATAAAATCACATATTACAGCATAAACACCCTCAATATCATCAAAACAACCAAAACTAATGTGTGTTAAATGTTGATATGTCTTATTTGTTTTATAAACAGATAAAACAGTCTGGAGTCAAACTGAGCCCAAAGAACACCGACGTACAAAATATGTTCAGACACTGAAACACACCGTCGTGTTCATTTAGCATTTACACAGTTTATTCTATTAGGAAAAGTCTTTTAAAGTCATGGAATGGGTCAAACCCTAAACAAAAAAGGAGGGTTAAAAATAGTCACTACATCTAATATTTATCATTATGAAATTACTTAATATATATACTTAAAATATTACTTTAAGAATATTAAATTACTCTAACATTAATATTAATATTTAATATTAATATTTAAAATACTTTACAAATATACTAATATTGGACCTACTTTTTGATATTTGATTTATTTAAAGTCAATGCAATTAATTTTAAGTCTTTTTAACGTGCTCTAAAACGCTTTGGCTAATTTTACTTATTTGGTGACAGTAAATCTGATTACGTGATAAGATTTCTCTAGATAGTTGCTTTTAATAGTAAATGTTTATAATAACCTCATATTATTTTTGCAATATCTCATAATAATGAATACAAAAACAAATTGATGATTTTAGCCTTTTAATACATAATTTTAAAATGTTATCAATTTGCGGAAACTCTTTATATTAAAAGTGAAAATTTTTCTTTATTTTGTCCAAAACTATTTCAGAAACAATCCTAAACCCAAAACTGTCCTACTGAGGAATGTTATGGTCCTACAGGAACATTGTGGTCCTGAGCAATGCTGTGGTCCTGGAGGAATGTTTTGGTTCTGGAGGAATGTTGTGGTTCTGGAGGAATGTTGTGGTTCTGGAGGAATGTTATGGTCCTACAGGAACATTGTGGTCCTGAAAGAATGTTGTGGTCCTGAGCAACACTATGGTCCTGGAGGAGTGTTGTGGTTCTGGAGGAATGTTGTGGTCCTGGAGGAATGTTATGGTCCTACAGGAACACTGTGGTCCTGAAAGAATGTTGTGGTCCTGAGCAACACTATGGTCCTGGAGGAGTGTTGTGGTTCTGGAGGAATGTTGTGGTCCTGGAGGAATGTTATAGTCCTGGAGGAATGTTGTGGTCCTGGAGGAATGTTGTAGTCCTGGAGGAATGTTGTGGTCCTGGAGGAATGTTGTAGTCCTAGAGGAACATTGTGGTCCTGGAGGAATGCTGTGGTCCTGAGCAACACCATGGTCCTGGAGGAATGTTGTGGACCTGAATGACTGTTATGGTCCTGGAGGAACACTGTGTTCCTGGAGGAATGTTGTGGTCCTGGAGGAACAGTTGTGATCCTAGAGGAACATTGTTATCCTGGAGAAAGGTTGTGATCCTTGAAAAACATTGCTGGTCCTGAAGGAATGTTGTGGTCCACCTGACACCTGATACAGGCTGTTCCTCAGGAATAATGTAATTGTTCTTCATCTGAGGAATTTGGTTCATTTCATATTTTGTTTTACAGGACATGTTGATGCAGGGAAACTTTGATTTCCACTCAAAGACACATTAATGTTGCCCCTAAAGTCAATCTGCATTGTTAATGAAAATTGTAAAAAATCATTAATCATATCTCCAAATCATCAGTATATCAATAATTTCTTGTTCTGAGACTGTTATGAGAATGTTACATTATTCAGCCAATTTCAACATATTTTACTTTATTTTAAATTATATTATCCAGTCAAATGATTTTACTGCACTGTGTTGCTATATGTCGGTTGGAGAAGACCTTCTCTCTCTATAAATTATTAATAATGTCAATTTCAAACACTATTACATATCATTGCTCTCAAAGGAAAAACGCCACGTATTTATAAATTTATAGGCTACGGTTATATATTTTTACTTGAAGCACCGTTATTTTATGATGCATGGACTGACAGAATAAATTCCTGTTTAAATATTAAAAATTATATTTAAAGTTAAGGACTGTTTTTCTTTTTCTTCTTTTTTATAAAATTACCATGTCAGTGGAGGTCCGGTTCCAGCAATAATGGTTTCCCACTGTGTGTTTAAGATGGTAGTTTTTTTTGAAGCCTTTCTCCTGGAGAGTCGCTAAAGGTTTTAGTCCCAGAATGAAATTCTCTCTTCGGTGTCCAATTTGTGGGCTCCGCTTTTAGCACGTCGGCCGGGGAGATGGAGCCATCTAGGCCAGGGAGTGATGGGGAAGAGCCTTTGCCTCTGTTTACCTCAAAACCTCTGCTGGGAAAGCAGCAGGGAACCTCATTCAGGTGCGACGGAGCTCCGTCCGGCCCACAGCGACCTCCACACTGTTGTTTTTTTAACAAAGTGCAGGGTGACCTTTCCAGACGTGGCGTCCTGGAGAGACAGTCAATGCATTTTCACTGGCGATGGACAAAGGATGGACCTACTGCTGGACAGGCACTGAGAACAGGAGTGTGTGTGCATGTGTGTGTGTGTGTGTGTGTGTGTGTATGTGTGTGTGTGGACCAGAGTACATTTAGGTTTTAAAAACATTCCTGTAACAGGTTTTAAACAACAGGTTGGACAGGGATTAATCCCAGTTATTTTCCTTTCACTGGAAAATTACCAATAAAAGTCGAGTAGTCTAGGAGCAGGTTTAAACACCATCCAGGAAACCAGCCCAACTGAGCAATTACAGTAACTGAGGACACTTTTGCATAAACACCAGTGTTAAGCGATACACACTTAGTTTAAAGGTTAAATATCCCACTTTTTTGCCTGTTTGTAATTGAAGTCAATGTACAAAGTCAATGTACAATGTACAAATGTATATTTAGAAATATATATATATATACATACACATATATATATATATATATAGCTCCGGAAAAAAAAAAAAAAAGAGAGACCACTGCAAAAATGTTCAGTTTCTCAGGTTTTATCTTTTATAGGTGCAAGTATTGAACTGAACAGCTTTGC
>JBBPCZ010000042.1:25343084-25359530 GCA_037974445.1 Brycinus macrolepidotus
TATATATAAATGTGTTTTTTTTTTTTCTTCAGAAACACTGCTTCTGATTACCTCTGCTTGTGATTTTTTTCATTCAGTGGGAGTCATAGCAAGTCTAAAGTGGCAAATTGTTGAACTTCTGAATCAAAATATAAAGTGAAAACTTTGCTTTTTGTTTAGAACATGCGAATGACCTCATATCTAACCATCCAAACTTTCCACAGGTGGCGACAGACAAAGTAGCCGGCAAGCTGAGTTCAACTCTTTCATGGGTGAAGAACTCAGTGTCGCACACGGTCAGTCAGATGGCTAGCCAGGTGGCCGCGCCCTCCTCGCTGCACACCACAGCAGGCTCGTCCACCGCCTCTCTGATCTCACCCGGCCTCTCGCCCTCCACACCATCCCCTGCCCAGCTCAGCCCAGATGATGTGGAGCTGCTGGCCAAGCTAGAGGAGCAAAACAGGTGAGAACAACATACTCTTCTACAGTGCCACCAGATTGGTCTTGATTATTTGAAATGAAGTTCCAAAGTGTGCCTTCCATAAGGGCCAGATCAGTCGAGTCAAGTCAAGTTGGTTTATTGTCATTTCCATATACACAGTACACAGTGAAGTAAAACAATGTTCCTCCAGGACCGTGTTGCAGCACAAGAACAAAAACAGAAACACCACAAGACAACAGTGCAGGCAGGACAGGAATACACAGAGTGCAAAGAGAACAAGACAGAGAGTGCAAGAAAAACACAAGAGCTGTGAAACAATATTACAGTACAAGACAACAGACAGCACAGTTGACAAAAGCAGCTACAGTACTAGTTTTTAATGAGCACAGTATGATGCCAGATACTGGATTCTAGCAGCAGACTTGTTAGTGTGCAAAAAAATTGCAAATATTGAGGCAGATGAATAATTGTGTAAACAATAGCAGCAACAGCATAAAGAGTGTGCAGTATATAATAAATAAAGAATATTTGCGGTGGCATTTGCGGTGTAAGTTATATTTAACTTATTCAATTTTGTGTTTCATTTAGTTGTATTTCATTTATTCACTTAATTCAGATGTAGAAACTAAGTTGCAGAAATGTTTAATTACAAATGTGATAATAGGTAGCTGGAAAATGAAAAGTATTAAAATCAATAAATGACACAAGGTTTTGGAGCATAAAAAACCATACAGAAGTTGTAAGAGGTGAAAAAATGTAAAAAGAAATATGGATAATAATCCCTTTTATTCCTTATGATGCACAGCTGAATATGTATCCCCAGTAAACTCTTGCACCTAAAAATTCTTAGTAAAAAAATCTGTTTGGGGGCTAAACCTCTGTAGCCCAGTTTTCTGGCAGTACACTAAAACATTTTGCCTAAGTAGCCAGTTAAACGACTGCAGCCAGTGAAGCTTCATTCCTAAACTGCACAAGGCCAGACAGCTTTAAATAGCACACTTGCCATGAAAACTGAAAGATGAGGTGGGGGGGGATGTTCTTGGATTGCTGGGTTGATTGTACACTGGAAACAGCCAGGATTCAGTCATTTCATACTTTCTGGGCTTTGCTATGATCCGTTCCAATGGCATGTCAACCTGCACAGTGTTCGGTTTTGATTCAGGTGTTTCACTGACACAAGTTTAGAGGATAAATAAAGTCGAGAGGCTGGTGTTGGAGGATAGTGCGATCAAACCTGAAGTGTCTGTGTGGACCTATAGCCTGCTAGCTCAGCTGGTGTTGGCACATAGAGCTGATTAGAAAAGTGGGGACTGGTTGTTATGCAAATGCGAACATAGCTATATGTTGTTCCACTGACAAGTTTAGAGGATAAAACTTCATATCTTTTGTGCTGTACAGTTTTTCTTCAGGAAATTCCTAGTCCTGATTAAGTGTCACAACAGATGGAAAAGAAACTGCAACAGGTTTCACAAGTCCACATGCGAATCTGGGAACCATTTGGCTCTACAGTGGAAAAGAGGCTTATGTGCTTGTTTTTGAGTGAGCCTAATACATATATATCAATATCACTTTGTAAAAGCACCATATAAAGTTTATATGTCATATAAACTTTCATTTGAACATAAATAGTAGCTTCAATTTTTGTGTCACTTTTTTTCCTTCTCCTTCTTTGAGTAGTTGGAGTCTTTTTATGTGTATGTGCGCTGCTTTTGTTAAAGCAACACCTCCAGTGGCGCTGTCTAAATTTAGAGTCTGCTCCTGCAGGCGTTCACTATGTGCACTGATACAGTAAGAGCAGTGACATGGTGTTAACAGTAGTCCCTCTGTCATGTGGCTGGTTTGTGTTGTCAGGCTGGCGAGAACGGACCACAACACTGTCCTCACTGGAGATTTATTGCCAAGCCCCCCCCCCCTTTTTTTTTTTTCTTTTCCTTTTTTTTTTTCTTCCTGAGCCAGTCCTCAATCTGTGTTCACATGGAAATTGGCGCAGACATGCAACAGAATGTGTGTGTGTGTGTGTGTGTGTGTGTGTGTGTGTGTGTGTGTGTGTGTGTGCATATGTATGCATGTGTGTGCATGTTCATGTTAGAGATAAAAAGCCGGTTTAAAGGAGACTTTTTTGTATGCATAGATTTATGTGGGTATGTAATAGAGCCACAGCTGTAGAATATTTTAATTTTCAAGTACTGAATATTCTATTCGAATTATAAAGATTCAAAAGTTTCATTTTAAATATTATAATAATAATAAATTATTCTTCTTTTTCTTGCTTCTTTTTCCTGAGTAAATGACATTCATTTAACTGTTTAAATTCCAGAATTTTAACATTTTAAATTAACTCTAGTCAGTAAACTACTTTTAGAAATAATTGAGCATTCTGGAACAGTAGGAAACTTTTGGACCATACTTGGAGTTAAGAGGGATACTGTCGCCTGATTTCATGACCAATATTAGTTATTCAATTGTGTGTTTTAATTGTTTCTAGTAGTTTGTCAAATTTATCAAATATTTGAACATTTGTTGCAGCTCTAGTGTGTATGTGTGAGGTGTGATCATGTGTGCATGTGGCCACTGAGATGGAATTGAAAGTGTGAAAGTATTGGGTTGACAGAGCAGAATGTGTGATGCTGCTGTGTAGGAGTGTGTGTCAGGGCTGTCAGATATGAAACTCTGTATTTGAATGTTCAAAGGTAGAAAAATGGAAACTAATGTGATATGCAAAAACACTGGACACCTGTTACTTTAACTAACACGCAAACAAGACAACTGCTTCAGGAGTGTCTTGAATACTAAAATGCTAAACTAGGTAGCATGCACTCTGTTTCAAGCACATAAGGCACAAGGCAGCAGCGTCAGTATGAGGCTTCTTATGCAGCTTTAAAATAAACAGCCAGTATCCAAATGTTCATCACATACAACAGACACGACACATTGACATCATTCGCTTTGTTTTTACCAACATAATCGTAATGCTAAAGGCTAAGCACTAAGCACAACAGTTTACAAACTAACCCACTGCTGCAAACAAATCACTTATATATATTTATAACAGTTAGTACAATGCATTACATTACATTACATTCATTTGGCAGACTTATAACATGAGGAAACACTCAAGTTTCAGGACAGCGTGAGAACCAGAGGAGAGTAGTAAAGGATACTAACATCGTTACACTTCATGCACATGACAGTAAAAGATACCAATAAAGTGTCACTACTCTCATGGAACATGCAACGCTGAGAAGGGCCTAAAGTACAATGTGGTCTTCTACATAGCCCTTAATGATAAACTGTAATGTTGTGCTATTTATAATAAAGCTAAATAATGCTAGTAAACTATATCTATAATACTTATTTAAAAAGCAATAATTAATCTTTATAAATAAGTATTTTTTTCTGTTGTGTATCTAATAAAGCTGTAATATTAGAGCACAGTGTACCAGTGTAATTTTGTGGCTGGCTAAGAGAATGAAATTAAATGAAGATTAATGTCAAATTTTTTATCTACCTCCTTTGACCCCTGAGAATACATCTACCACAGTTTGGGAACCCCTGATCTAGAATCTTTCTCTTCATCCTTGAGTAGGAAACCGACCCTATATGTCCAAAGTCTGACATCACAAGGAGCTGATGTTAACTAGCCCTGCTGTGTACAACATGCTATCTCGACAACCCAGCTGTATCCTACTGATTGTCGAGTGGTCGGGGGTGGGGTGCGGTGGGGTGGTGTTGGTAGTGAGGGGAGTTGTGATCAAGTTTTGTTGGAGGGGGCAGGATAAAAAGAAATTGTATAATGGGTGGCTAGATGTTGGATGAAAAAGGCCTGTGTGGCATGATATCTTGTGTGTTATCCAATGATATTGGGGATGCGAGTGGTCGGTGTTGATATTGTGGCAGTCAGTGTCACATATTGTGGTAAACTGCCACAAATAAATCAATGTATGGGGAAACACCTAACCGTTAAGAAATGCTTGAGAAGTTATTTTTGGAAACACTGGGTTTATTTTCCTGTAATGACAGAGAGAGAGAACAGGAGAAGTGTTGGTGTGGAGTCTCTTCTGAGGGACTGCATTCAAAGGATAAGTTTTCTGGTTTTGGTCGTACTTTGTCTCTATGTGTTACACTGGATTTCATGAGTGGTGACTTGATTTGACCTTTGATCTTCTTCCCCCCTCATGAAACTGATGGCAGGAGTGACGTTCAGACCGTGTACCTTCTGACCCCGACCTCCGCCCAGGCGGCCGCTGCTGCAGCTGTGTCCTTTTGATATAGCACAAACCCCACTGTGGGCAGCCCGTGGCTAACAATGCCCCATCACCCGCTGCTCTTTTACAGGCTCCAGCCGGGTCTCTCCCTATTAAACACAGCTTCAAACACGTTACTGGCCTTTCATTGTACCTGCAGTATGTAGGAATTAAGTACTTTATGTATGTTGATCAGATTATAGCAATGGCTATGACTAGACAGATAGAAAAATAAATATAGATGCAGGGGTTCAAAGTATCAATACAAAATAGAATTCACATCTCATCCATTAATCGTGTATCAACACTGCTCTAATTCCTTGCAGTACAGGGTTTAGTGTTCTGAATTACATCAAAATCAACTTGCCTGACAGAGCTCTTGCTGAGGTTTGGTAAAGCAGAGAAATCCCTTAATGTTGCAGTACTGTGGCCATCTAGGAATGTTATTTTAACGCTGTGGGTTAAAAGAGCTGGTTTCACTCTTAATCTGACCGACACAAGACTAAGTCGAGCTGAAATCCCTGTAAAGTACACAGCATGCATGGGGGAAATCCTGAACCACTGATGACTCAAACAGTCCCAGGCTGCTGGTCACCTTGGCTGCTTTGGCAGTCGTGAAGTCTTGCTGTTATCTGAAGTTATGCGTTAGTCACAGCTGTTGCTGCTTAGCAACTCGAAACAAGTGGATGAAGTGGCAGTCTGCCTGCCATGTTTGATACAGTATCTAGTAAACACCTCCACTTCCCTCGAGCATTAGCGGAATTCACTGCAGGCTGCTGTACTCTGTAATGCTTTGAGGGCTGTGGGACAGCGGTAAATTTTGGTAGCACATCTCAGTCAGAACTGGTCTTATTGGCCTAGTGAGATGTTGTTTATCTTGACAGTATCTGCTACTGAGACAGACTTGGTAACAAATCCTAAATAATAAAATGTGAAGTAAATAATAATAAAATGCAAGTAGTGAAAGCAGTGAAGCCATCATGATCCTACCTATATGGTTTTTACTTTCACTGGACAGTAAAGCTTTAAAGTGACCATCAGCATTTCCCTGCTGCAATCGACTCTCACCATTCATTAATTGTGTAAACAGATGGTAAGAGTCTCTAGTTTCAGCGTGCCACAGAAGTCACTTGTAGTCACCATAAATCCACTAGCTAGAGTAGCTAGCTTATTGTTCTACAGTTACAATTCTTGCATTTTAAGTGGTGTGAGATTTATAAGATTTTGTTTTGAAAAGGATTTTGAAGTTTGTGTAATTGTAGAGGTTGCTGTGTGTTTGTAGACTCAGCAGTCTGACAGTGGTACTTTAAATGGCTATGTGAAATGAGGTGAATGGGTTTATTAAAAAAAACAAATTGTTGCTTATTCAGTTTTAAATAAAAAGATAAATAGGTGTGTATATTAGCACTATCAGAAAAGATAATATGCCAACTCTCATTTTTGCCATGTCATTTGTTCAGTGATTTCTCTAAAGAGAGGTTTTAGCCCGTCCCATTCCTTCAGTAATAGAGCAGGACTGGTGCAGGGTGTTATGAAGAGAGCATTTGTGTTCAGCTCTGTTTCTCCCAGTGTGCTTTCAGTGTTACAGATACGCTTTGATGGTAGAACACAGAATCAGTGATTACAGTGAATTAGTTGTGGAGAGCAGAACACCCACGCTGAGCTGAGACACTGCTCACTCGCTCGCCCGCCAGCTCTCGCTCTGTCTCACTGCTGAAAGTAGGCCAATTGCTCAGGAGAGCTACGGAGCGCTGACTGTTTGGATTCTCCCCATGTGGCTTAACTGGCACCACATTGTAGCTGCTGGGTGGAAGATGGCCTATGCACCGCTCTGCTCTTTGTGAAGTGACACACTACTGTTACACAAATACGCACTTACAAACATAAACACAAGCAAACAACATACATTGGTTTCCCATGTGGACCACTCACTGAATGAAGTTTACTTTGTAGGGAAGAGTGGAGAACAGTCTAACACAATTTACTTTTTGCCAAGTAATTGAATATATGTACTGAATAATTTCTTGATTTTTTTTTTTTTTTTTTTTTTGATAAATTCATTAGAACAGCAAATATCAGGGGTGGGGGTGGGGGTGTGTGGCCAATACTCTATTGTTCTAACTAGCTCAACATCCCAACTACTGTTTCAGTGTTTATTTGTTTCTTATATAGTGTTTTACTTCCAAAAGCCTCTGAGGTAAGTGGTTTAATTTGCTTAAGTGCCTTTTGCAAGGTATTGCATTTTTACAGGTATTTTTTTACATTTAGTTTGGTTTTGGAAATGCCTGATGTTTGGTGACCTGTAGATCACACCTCGTGACAGATGATCACACCTCTTGCACCTCTCAGTGCAGTTGTGGGGTATGGAGTAATGAATACATACTAAAGAATTTTGGTGATCAAACTTGCAATACTGACAGAAATACTGCCTTTAGAATACTAGTCAAAATTGAATAGGGACACTTGTTTAGAATTTATCTTATGTTGGGTACATACTACAAGCTGAATATATACATTTTTTGAATCAGGCCTAAGACTTGTATTTCCACTATTGTTTTAGGTGCGTAGGAGTTACCGTTGCTACCGTTGTAAAGATACAGAGAAATTTTTGATTTTTAATGTTGGCCCAGGGGCAAACAAAATGCCACAAAATGTTCAGTTCTGAGATGGTTGAGCATGGACGATACCAAATATTTGTTGAGTTGACCCAGAATTACCCTTTTAGACTTAACCAAAAAGTATGTATTTACAAGCCCAAAGTCAGCAGATATTGTGTGTGTGTGTATCTAAAGTGGATAGCAAAACAAAAGTGTCTGAATACGTTTCCTCTCACTATGTACTTTTTTTAAGGTTAAGTTATTAAAGCCAAGGAGAGCGTGAAAACCATGAAAAAAGTAACTTTCTTGGTACAAAGGCAGATTTCAAGGTTAAACTTAACTATTACAGATAGCTTTGCTATGGGAAAATGAGAAGATGACCCAAAGCACATTCTACATGAGCCTGTACTTACCTTTTACTCCACATTAAATTACCTTTCACTCCACATTAAGTTAAATAAATATATTACATCGATACAACTGTTGTATTTCAGTTTACTTACATTTAGTTATAATTGTATTAATGTGCTATATTTGTTCATGGTTAAAGGATGAACATATTTAAATCAAGCAAAACAAAATGTATTATTTCCCTCAGTGTTTACGCACACACCTGTGGCAGATATTTTGAACTTTTGGCCCGCAGGTTGAAGGTCTTTTCACTTTGTAGATAAGGTCAGCGTGTGTGTATGTGTGTGTGTGAGTGTGTGTGTGTATTTGAGAGAGAGTCTGTCTGTCTTTCCCTCACTAACAAACACACATGCTTTCTGTCTGATAAATTAGCTGATTCTCTGTCAACCTCTTATTCAGTCGTCCCCAAAAGCGACAACATGAGGACAGCAGCATGAACTTCAACTGGTGAGCACCTAAAGAACTGCGGTTTTCTAAGATTACCTTAAACATCTTACTTTTAGCGATCCTGCAGGCTTATTCAGTAAGAGCTTAATTTTGAGGTTAGTCACTAACAGAAGTGCTAAACAGCAGTTGGCTCTTATCGGTTTTGCTTGTTGGCTTTGTTTGTTTATGGTTCTGCTTCCTCTTGTCCAGACAAACAGGCTAAGTCGCATAAGTAGAGATGTTGATAAACTTTGAGACTACAGCTCTGTCTGGACAGGACACTTAGCTATGGGGAGCCTAGTTTGTACCCTGGGTTGTACAAACTCAAGTTGTACTTTGTTTAACTAGCGGTGAATCATTTGCAGGCAGGCAGCCGCAATTCTCATGGAGTTATGTTAAGTTATGTTTAATGCGCTCTGGACTGAAATGGCTAGAAATGCTTATAGGTAGTAAAATATGTTTTGAAAGTGTAGCATAAGAAACATTGATGACCATAAAGGCAAAAAGTTATTGACTGGTTCATGGCCAGTCAGTGTACTTTTACTCTTATTACTCTTCTCTGCTTGGACCTCTGTCAGGATGGGGTGTAGCTGAGAATGCTGACTTTTATGCACTTACTGCATTTGACCTGCACCTTTTACAGACAGACCTGACTAAGCAGTGATTCAACATGAAATTCCTGTGCCATAGTTTTAAGATGGTCTCCAAGAAAGGTTTTATGTTTTAATTTGTTTGCTGTAGTGTTGTGATAGTGTTTTTTAATAATGCTTATGTTGAAAGGATTAAAGTAAAGGATTTAAGAAATCTTAACCATCTTAACCGCAGTGTTGAACTGTGTACACACAATAAAATATGATTATATAATGTGGCTTTTTTTTTTTTTTGGCTTGTATATGCTATAAGGCTTCTGATAGCGTTAACATAATTGGGCTCAGGCAGCTGGCATGGTAATCAGTTCAACTCTAATGTCTGTAACTTTAAATAGGCCCTTTACTTGGCCTCAGACTGATTGATCAGGTTGTTGGTGTTTGACATTTCACAACTAGATATTATGGTTTCATAAATGTTACTAAATGCATTTATGACTGAACCAGCACTGTTAGTATAGGTCTGCGCAAGTTTGGACTTTTTGCTTGTAATTTAGCTGACAACTTGTACACTTTTGTTCCATGCTCTGCTATGTTCCTTATATAAGTTGTACTTAAAAGTTTTGGCCATATTTAGATGATAATTTTAATCCTAATTAATACTTGACCCTGTATTCCTATGTCTAAGAATAGGCCCACTTATTAAACTGTCGAGAAATCTAGCTGATTCCACAGTAATTCCAGAGTCTGTGGCCGGTAAATGCTAGATTACACTCAGTCACACATTGTAGTAACAACCACTACAGCTTGGTCACCCTTAAACTTCATCTCTCAGCTTCTTCTCCTCTGCTACAGCTCCTCCCTGTTCTCTGTGTCTGACCCAAATGTGGATGTAACCAGACCTGGCCACTGAGCAGTGAACATGACGTCACCCGCTGGGGCTCCAGAGGCCTGGCCTCAGCTCTTTTCTGAGATCAGGTTTCCTTGGGTTTTGTGTGTGCTGTCAGCTTGTTGGTGCTGGATAACTCTGACACTTGTGCAGCTGATC
Organism: Brycinus macrolepidotus; assembly: GCA_037974445.1. Lineage (NCBI taxonomy): Eukaryota > Metazoa > Chordata > Actinopteri > Characiformes > Alestidae > Brycinus > Brycinus macrolepidotus. The sequence goes on from JBBPCZ010000042.1 coordinate 25,352,819, forward strand.
TCAGATCAGTCCTTCACTGATATGCAGACACCCTGCCTGTGTGCAAGGTGCCACTTGCCTGTGTGGTCTTGAATCAGTGCTGGTTTTTGCCTTAAATGATCTACGGATGGAATCCCACCTCTTTTTCAGAGCTCTTACACTTTGAGGAGCTATTTTTAATCAAGGCACTTCACTTAATATGGCCAATTTATAAAGGCCAAGCTCTGACCGGTCAGACACCCATAAAGGAAGAAATATATAGCAAACATGCTTTTTCCAATCTGTAGCTTTTTAAAACAGAAACAAGTACTTGACTAGACACTCGTTCTTATCTTAGCATTGGGCCAAGTAGCTGCTGTGCATTACATACTTAACAATTTTGAAACACTTCAAGATTTCTTACAAAATAAGTTAGGTTTGTTTTTATTTCCATAGAATGATGTTGTACAAATGTTTCTTTTTTTGTTTAGTCTTTTATTCTTGATAAACCAACTTGGTGACTGTTATTTATTTATTTTTTTCCACATACTTTGTTGTTCTGCACTTAGTGTGGCTTGTTCCATGTTTAACGGAAGAACTAGAGTGGGTTTAGTATTTGACCTTTGTAGGACATGCTTTGGGAATCCTGAACATTCACATAGTGAAAATCCAAAACACTCTATTATATCACTCTATTATCTGTTTATATCCAAAAGTTTGTGGACCTGGCATAGCCACAATGATACTGATACCTACACATGAAGTATCACAAAGCAAGAGCATGACAGTGTGCACTGTGGACATGATGATACACCATAGACAACTGATAGGGTGGACATGTGTAAATGTGCTTTGTCTTATTAAAGAAAAGTAAGAAAAAATTGTTTATCGTTGTGTACAGCGATCAGAAATTGAGAAACCTTGTTTCCATGCATTCATGGCAATGTTACTTTGACACATACCACCATTTAGGTGGCATGGGGGGCCTACACAGTATACAGGTTTTAATGTTATGACTGATTGGTGTAACCTCTGTAAAGGAGTTAAATATTTGCAGTTAAAGGCAAGTGAAAGCAAATGACTCTTTACGTTCAGGTAGAATGGTAGCTCTACAAATATCTTGAAATTGGAAAATGGTATGTATGCTTGTTTTTCTCAGAACCGTTCTGGAATTTTTAGTAATTTCTGTCTCTGTGAAACACTTTGGAAAGCTATGTTTTTTTTTTTTTTTTTCTTTCTCAATTTCATCTTTCCTGATTGTGTTTTGCACTGCAGGTTATTGGAGACGGACAGTAAGTCTCTGCGTTCAGTCAACGGCTCTCGGCGGAACAGTGGCTCCTCTCTGGTGTCCAGCTCCTCAGCCTCCTCCAACCTTTCGCACTTGGAGGAGGACACCTGGATATTATGGGGGCGAATTGTCAACGAGTGGGAAGATGTGCGCAAGAAGAAGGAGAAGCAACTGAAGGTAAACACAGCAATGTTAATCTATTATATAAACAAGGACGCACAGTGTCTTTAATGTGAAGCACTTCTTTATAAAGCACCTAAAGCTGTGGATAATAACACAAAAATTTTAGCGGAGGTATTGCAAATAGGGAACAGAATCATGTGTAATTTGGCTTTGTAGGCTGTATAACACTTTTGTTATAGTAGTAGGTAAAATGGTATTACAGCTACACATTTTTCCATTAAAATGGTTTCAGTTAACTGTGGTACGTATCTTATATTGTGTTTTCTGTCAAGTAGGGACTTACCTATCTAACTAATAGAAAATGGAAATGTTTCCCACACATTTGGGATTCCCACAGATTTAGGAGCCCCCTAGTATGTTTTGTCCCATTTGAAAAAATGACAGAATATTTTAGTTTTTAGGCATTACAGTAGTGTAGCCCACCACATTGCCTTTTTAAGCTTATCTTGACAATTAAAAGTACTTTTTACTATCATGAGCCCTGGATTTTATTTAGGATGACAAGCAACATTTGAACAACTCCAAAATTGCTGTCCTGGGGCCATTGTGAATTGTGAGCAACTGTGAGCAAAATCGTGGCTGAGCTAAACTGTGGCTACGAGGCTGAAGTTGGCTTCCAATTTGCCAGGTTTTTATTGGAATTATCTGTTTCATCTTAAATGCATGCAGAATGTACTTGCTGCACCATTTAAGGTGGAATGGAAAACTAGGGTAGGAAGCAAAATTCAGCTTGCTGCGCTTAGCCTCGTTACAGTGCATATGCCGTTTTACTCTTTTATTCCGTTCGCACGAGTCTTTTTTTTTCTTGTGTTTCTCCTAATTCTCTTCCTAAGTTAGTTTTATGTTAACATTGGGCAGTGTAGGTTTAGGTTAGGTTTGTTTTTATCTCCATAGAATGACATTGTACAAATCTTTTTTTTGTTTGTTTCATTTGTCTTTTATTCTTGATCAGTATTTTTAGATTTTGGAGGCGTTGTCTAGCTGCTTCTGGTAGACATAAGTCACCCAGTTTGAAAATGAACTTGTGAAAGAGGAGGAATCGTTAGTGAAAATACAGCTACTTTCCCCAGATTTCTTGAAAGAAGGGGCAAATGATGCTGTCTGTTCAGGGTTAACAAACCTAACTGGCAGTCTTCATCCAGCTTCAGTGGGGAGGCACTCATGGTTAAATTGTGGTCTGCGTTAGTACCTTAATCTTAATGCCCCTGTGTTGAGTTCTGCCGGTCATTTCCACACTGTCTCTCCAGAGTCTGCTAAAAGTAGTCTGGGTTGCATAATCTGAGGAAGTGTTTATTTGGGATTGTAGATGTGGAAATGGACAACCTTAACTGTATTTGTTTTACAGTAATATTACAAACAATATTCCAGTTACTGTCTTTCAGAAAGGTCTGTGCAGTCTACATTTGGGTCTAGATATAAAATAAATGAATTGGAACACGTTACTTAGCATTGAACACATTACACATTTAGTATAAAAAAGTAAAAATGTGACAAATGTGTCATCTTTGAAATTTTGTAGCCAAGTGAAGTTTTTAATTGACTATGATCTATATGCTCAGTTATTTTCTATGTTTTTCTACCAACTAATTACAAAATTACGGCATGTCCAACCCTGTTATTACATTATTGTCTTATGCAGTGTTCCATGCAGATACTACGCTCTTGCTTTCTCCTCTCCATTTGTATTGTGACAAGAAGGAACGTTAAGTATTATTTCTGCAGTTTCAGCAGTAGTTCTCTTCATTTATCACTTTGTGGTTTTATTTGTATTCTACGCTTACAGCTTCATTTTTCTCACTGCTCGGGTTTCAGGTTAATGTTGAACCTTATGGGGAAAAGCCTGTTCTCTAGATGTTCTTTGACCTATGGGACTGCTTGACTCTTGTTTCGATGGTGTTGAATGTTTGTATTGGTAGCTCCAGCATTTTGCATGGAATTAACAATCTTAGTAGAGTTCAAAATCAGAAACTGTTGTAGTCCTTCAGTGTTCAAAAAATGGTAAGGTACAGCACTTGCTGGGTTTGAGCTTCACACCAGGAACTGGGACATAATGTGATCAGAAGGTTCTGGTTTCATTCCTGGGTGTGGACCAGGGATGTTGACCTAGTACTGAAACCTTTTGGTTCAGTTAAATCAACTATGTATTGTGATGTTGTTCCCCTTTACTTCTTTAAAGACCAAATTATTGGAAATTTTCCACCCAAAGGATGCATTTTTTCAGTAGAGGCCATGGTAGTGAATCATTTCACTCCAGACCTCAAGACAGTATATGACGTGGTAGTGTATTGTTGTTTATTTTAATATTAAAATTGTAATTCTGCTAAGCCTACCCGTTTTTAATAAATGTATCAGTATTCAGATTACGTCTGTTTGTCCCCCATGTAACTATGATGGAATACAGTTTTTGGTATCCTAATTAGGTAACAGCATTGTATGCGTTCCGTTACTCCCCAAGTCTGTTAATCATAAAGAAGACCTTTACGGTCTTTTCAGTGAAGAAGTTAGTAGCCCTTTCACAAATATTGGAAAAGTTTCAGTTTACTACGTCAAGTGGTGTGACCGGGAAACCCACAAAAATGTGTTGTTGGGATTGTTGTTTAATCTTAAGTTTATGCACAACAAAAACATTGTACAGGTATCCGAGTAGAAAGACGAGTTTTCAGCAGTGGTCAATCATTTTACAATAAAATATTTTTCTTGAAGTGTGTTTGCAACACCTTTCTGGTAAAACTGACTGAGTGGTAAAATTGATGATTCCATTTTTAAAAACAATTTGTGCCGTTTTGAAAGCTATGAAACACTTTTAATTGACACAGACACAGATACAAAAATGCGAATTCAATCCTTTTTCAAGTTTTTGAATGCACATTTTTAAAACATTGTGTCTTTGACCATATGTTAAGCCTCATTGAAAAGGGCTATATACAGTTGAAATATATTTGCAGAAATGTAATATAATTACATTTTTGCAAATAGAAATCCTGTATATTTTGGCAGTAAGTATTAATACGAGAACGTAAACAAGATCTATAGCTAATGCCTATACTGGGGGGAAAAGGATTTTGCCCTGTGGTCTCTGTGTGCTTTAACAAAGGGCTCATATCTAACAGCCTCCTTCAGCACTGTTTTAACAGAAGACCCTTGTCTCCTTGCTTCCCTCAGCACTGAGGGATCTCCACAGCTTGTGTGAGTGTGTGGGTGGACTCTAGTTTAAGCTCTACACTGGAATGACCAGCTGTAGATGCGTGAGGTGTATGTTGTAATAAGTTGAGGAACCAGCTTCCCGTCAGTAATATTCGGCTAGAACAGCTCTGGGCTCTGCTGAAGACATCCTGTCCGGGTTATATTTAGCAGCATAAAATGGCATTATCATGTCTGAGGTACATTCTGTATTCATGGAAAATATCAGTAGGCAGAAGCTGCGTGTATTAAAATGTGTATTTCCTAGGACTTTAGAAATGTGGAAAAATTCATATATTTTGTTGTGCCACCATATTTGTAAGAGGGTGTTCTTTTGTTAAATTGTTTCCTGTTAAAGTAATTTGAAATGGTACCGTGATTGTCATCAGCTGTAGCCTTGATATCGTAATCATTCCCTTCTCCTTAGTGTATGGGTCTGTTTCTTTACAGGAACTAGTTAGGAAGGGCATCCCACATCACTTCCGGGCAATAGTGTGGCAGCTGCTATGTAGCGCCCAGAACCTGCCCATAAAGGACCAGTACTCCGAGCTGCTGAAGATGACGTCGCCCTGTGAGAAGCTGATCCGGCGAGATATCGCCCGGACATACCCTGAGCACGAGTTCTTCAAAGAGAAGGACAGCCTGGGCCAAGAGGTCCTGTTTAATGTCATGAAGGTATGTTCCCTTGAAATGTACTTCTGAAACACTCAGGTCAACTTAAATGACTAGAAATGAGCGCGGTGTCCTCCTTAGCCCTGATGTAGGCAATCAGTCAAGACGTATGATGTTTGTTATTTTAGTTTTGTATTGGAACTGGAAAACTAATTAGCAGTTGTGCAAACTGCCTAAATCAACACACATTTCACACTGTGCTCAGTGTTCAGTAACATTAAAAAGTCTTGTGTGTGGCAGTCTATGGAAATGGACCAAAGTATGTTTAAAATTCAGGATTCAAAATGGCTGTTTTAACATGCCATAGAACATGTTTGATTTTATGGAGTCAAAAGAAATGGGTGGATTGCCCACTTCAGGTCAGGGGGAAGTTTCTGCCACAAGTGAAGGAGTTCAAGTATCTCTAGGTTTCGTTCACGAGTGAGGGTAGAGGGGATCGGGAGTTGGACAGATGGATTGGGGCGGTGTCTGCACTGCTGCTGTACGCTTAGCTAGTCTGTTGTGGTGAAGAGAGAGCTGAGCCAAAAAGCAAAGCTCTCGATTTGCTGGTCCATCTATGTCCCCATCCTCACCTATGGTCACGAGTTGTGGGTAGTGACGGAAAGATTGAGATTGCGGTTGCAAGTGGCCGAAATTAGTTTTCTCCACAGGGTGGCCGGGCTCTCCCTTAGAGATTGGGTAAGAAGCTCAGATATTTAGAAGGGACTTAGAGTAGAGCCGCTGCTCCTCCACGTTGAAGGGAGCCAGGTGCGGTGGTTTAGGCACCTTGTGAGGATGCGCCCTGGACGCCTCCTGGGGGAGGTTTTCCAGGCATGCCCCACTGGGAGGAGGCCCGGGACAGACTCAGGACACGCTGGAGGGACAATATTTCTTGGCTTGCCCGGAAATGCCTCAGTGTTCCCCCGAAAGAGGTGGTGGAATTGGCTGGAGAGAGGGAGGTCTGGGCATCTCTGCTGAGGTTGCTACCCCCACGACCCCGACCCGTATAAGCGGCAGATGATGGATGGATGGATAGATGGATGGGTGGAATCAAAAGTTTGGCTGCTTCAGATCAAATGACATTTTGGTGATATCCTAAGTAAATATAAAATAAGTACACATCCTCTATGCATTTCAGTGAAGAATTACTGTTTATTTGCTGAATTTAACAAAGTTTATATAATTTAATAAAGTTTTATATGTTTAAGTTCCGCCCAGTGTGTTAAACAATTACAATTACAGTATTTGGCAGACGTTCTTATCCAGAGCGACGCACATCAGTGCTTAAGTAGTCTACATCTGTTCTTCATACCTGCGAAGCTAGACTCAAATCAACATCTGCCTTTAACCAAGTTGCATGTTAGCAAACCTTGTCAAACAAAAAAGTCAGAGGTTAGTACAAAGTTAGCAAAAAACATGGACAAGAGTGATGAGAAGAGTTTCATTTATTTA
>JBBPCZ010000042.1:25367148-25378471 GCA_037974445.1 Brycinus macrolepidotus
AATAAATATACTAACTAAACAAAAAAGAAACACCTGGACCAAGTGAACAGGATAGTAAGGGGGCGGGGCTAAGACCAAAACAACAAACTCATATGGATCAGGTAAACAAAAGCCCATGGAGAATGTAAACAGCAACAGAAAACAGACAAGAAAACAGGAGGGAGACAGAACATTACAAAAAACAGGGAAAAGATGGGGAGCATGTTACTGTTACAAGATAAAATAACCCTTTATTAGTTCCACAGATAAATTCCACAGAAATTTGCATTGTTACAGCAGCAAAGTGGACAGTACAAAAAAAGAAAGCAGAAGCAGCAGAACCTGTATAACAAAAACTGTACAATATAACAGTATAATATAAAAAACTGTACACTAAACAAAACAAATATAAATGATAAATAAATATAAACATATATGTTTGTGTGTACGTATATGAATAAACACATATGGATATATACGTACGTACATATGCATATCTGTATGTATCTTCAGGTGCCTGGTAGCAGCAGACATTAAATGAAACTCAATTATATTGCACATGTTGCACGAGAAATATTGCACATGAAAGAACCATTGCACTTATGCTCTCAGTTGTGAGCTACACCTTGTCCAGTCTCACAGCTACAAAAGAAGTCATTTGTGGGCGGAGCATTGACATGTCGGTTATAACATGAATATTTTTGTCCACATCATGTGTCCTCGATTATAAACAGCAGTTATTGAAACTGTATACTGGTCGTAAACAAGCCTATAGTATTCCTGTTCAATTACTATAGAAACAGGTTGCTCTCAGCCCCTCACACACATCGCCACATGGCTAAGCAGGCCCATGGTGCAGGGGTGCTGCTCACACCAGCCGTGCCCCACTGGTACCCTCTCCTCCATCTCTCTGCCTCTACAAACAAACGCATGCTAATGGCAGCTTTCTCTCCTGCAGCCGGCGGCTCATTCAGCTGCAAATGAACGAAGCCCTCTGCAGCCCCCCCACCACACACTGTTTGATGTGGAGAATAATGTGAGGGGGCTCGGCTAATCGCCCTGCTCTAAACACAAAACGTTAACATGCAACATGTGGTCTCTGATACCGCATATGGATCGCGCAGGTCAATGTGTGTGTGTGTGTGTGTGTGTGTGCGTGTGTGTGTGTGTGTGTGTGTGTGCGTGTGTATGTTTTGTAAAGGACTTTTAAGAAACAACATTTTTACTGAGGTTAAAATTATGTTTAGAAATCTGTCATTACAAACTTGTAATTTCTTATGCAAGTAACCTTCCCATCTCTGCTTCAAATGAAAACTCAAACGTTCTTTCTCCAACTCCCACCATCTGTGAACACACTGAGTTGAGAGTTTATTACACATTCTACATCATCTTAATCTGTGCATAATGTTTGAATTTAAACGGGGGTGGCATTTTTCTGCATCACTGCATTACTGCATTATTTCTACATTGATGTGCATTATTTCTGTTTTTCAGTTTAATGTACTGCATTAATAATGAATTAATAATTAATAATGAATAAAGATAGATAGATAGATAGATAGATAGACAGACAAATAGATAGATAGACAATTAAACAGACAGACAGATAAATAAATAAATATATATATATATATATATATATATAGATAGATAGATAGATAGATAGATAGATAGATAGATAGGTAGATAGATAGATAGACATATATACACCCATCAAAGTGCTGCATTCCATTCAGGCTTATTTAATTAATTAGTTCATTAATGAATTATTAATATATACAGATAATTAGTTCATTAATAAATGGAGTTTTGTTTATTATTGGTTCGCAATCATGATTTGAACCATATTTCAACATGAAACACAGTCACTGAATACTAATTTCATATGGAACATTATTTAAAGCATTAAAATCTATTTAGAATTTAGAATGTACAAAACCTATTGGTCTAGCTTCCTTAATGGACTTTGCTGATTTGCGCGTTGGTGTGAAAGTCCAGGTGGAAGGTGGGTAAACATTGTGGGTAACAGGGTGTGTTCGATGCGAGAGAAAGTTTTAATGCAATCACAATGCAGCGAGTACTTATTCTAAGCCCTAGCCTAAGCTAAACGCACCTTCCACTGGCATTCCATTGTCATTATACTCTTCAAAAACAATCAAAGTGCAATTAACAACCAAGGTATTAAAGTATGCTCTTAACTTTTATAAATGTAAATTTCACCATACATTTGTAAATTGAACTTTTTAAAAGTTCTCCCTAAAAAAAAAACACCCTCACACACCTTAGGAACAATGCCTGCGAACGTTCCTGAGAGCAGGACCTTTTCTAGGCGCTTTTGTTCCACCATGTCAGAAAGGATGTCAATATTGCTAACAATAAAAACTGTATCTGTAAGTCATGCAGTAACACCCTCTTACTGATAAGCCAACATAAAGCTATCTGGACGCATTTCAAGAACACCTGTTGCAGCAGTGCGGCGATGAGTAAACACATTATTCATGGCTCCTATACGTGTCGACCTCTGGAGGGGAGCACTGAGGGCCCTTTCTGGAAGCACAGTTGAATTATATTGAACAATATTGATTATCGTCTTTGATGGGCACCGTTCCAAAGGGGTTTTACGAGCCTCGAGGTGAACATTTGACACAAACCTGCAGTTAAATACCTGTAACTAAGTACCTAAACATCGTCATGATCTGTTTTCATTTCTACACAGTGTAGAAAAAAGCAACCGTGACTTGTGGCCTGCTCTCTCAGACAAAAGTCAGCTGACAAGTCAAAAATTATGAGACATTTGTTTCACCGTAATAATAGGACAAGTACATTGAAAATTGCTGAGCTGCTGTACTGCATCACTGCCACATGAAAGCTTTATTATTTTATGGTAAAACTCGGATGCTTCTTACATTCATCCAGGAATAAAATCTTGTAACCTTAACACATATTATTACTTCTCCTGTACAGTTATCATTACGAAGATTGAATGTTTTATAGATGTTTAGAATGTTTGTTTTTGTTTGTCTTGCACCAATGAACTACTCTCAATTGGACTAGCAACTTAATACGTTTGCAAGAATGAAACATTTTTGACAAAAATGATGAAAACTACAAAGCTATGATGAATATATACACTTTATTAGAAATTTAAACACATAGTTTATATTAACATACCGTTTTGAAAAAGAAACATTCATTTCTGTTATGATCATATATAACGACAGGGATCTTGGGCTAATTCAGAGGTACAGATGATGCGGTGAAGCTTCCAGCCGCTTACACTGCAGTCTGGTCACTGCCAACTGTCCGTCAGGCTAGAAGATTCATACCTGCCAAGCCATGACAAAGGTGCTCAGCATGACACTAGAACAGAGAGAAGCGTAAAAAAGAAAGACACGGTTGGCACAGTAACCCCTGTACACCTGCGAAGCTGTGTGAGTAAGGATAAGAAGCTCGTTTTAGATTAGAACTGTGCCAGTCCGTTGTTACACACTTGTAATAGCAATATCTCAGATATCTGTATTTGAGGTTTGAGCATTTGTCGGGTGTGGATGTGATTGAGGTGAAATCTTTGGGTGATTCTGGTCTCACAAAACTTGGCAAACATCAACCGACCCATGCCACGATCGACATCTTTCCCCTCGGCCCGGCACTCAGAAATCTGAAGCTGCTGTATCACAGTGCCATTAATCTTTTCAAATGCGTTAATGGTGAAGACCTGAGCTACGACGCCTAAGGATTTAAGTGCTCCTTCTCTTTCACAGCCTCTTAAATGCCATTGATCTGTACACACTGCTTAGATCTCTCTGTCTGAGCAAATAAAATAAAATTAAATGAAAGGGGGAAAGAAAAAACTCGCACCCATTTCACCTTGAGGGGGTTAAGTTTAATTCCTCATTTGTTTTGGGCCAAAGTCGTGTCAGTGTGGCAGTGTAATTTACCAGCCTAGGCCATCTTACTTTAAAAAGTTATACTAAAGATTTACCCTCTGCCCAGATCTCTTTCCGAGGAAAAGATATAAAACAAATTCAATTTAAAGAAGGAAAGTTGGACCCATTTCACCTGGAGGGGATTCATTTGACTGTTTCAGTTCACATTGGACCAAAGCCACATCAATGTGCCAATCTTATCTCTTAGCTTTAGCTTGAAGTACCCATGCTTATGACTTGCAGGTTCTTAAAAGTATTTGTGATGTGAATAGTGCTTGTTATAAAATTCATACAATGCTATACTTTGACCAAACTTTCTGAAAATGCTACTGAACGACGTATGCTTTCGAGTGAATCACCTCACAACAACAGATAAAAATAAGACAGATCCCCAAGAAGTGCAAATGTGAAGAGCTACATGAGCCTGAGAAGATTCGAAGCTAAAAACAGTGCCTTACCGAGTGCTGCTTATGTACAAAAAATATAAATTACACTTAAAAAATGTAGTGTTTTTAGTTCACAAATGCCAAACAAACATGAACGCTTCTCATTCACCAACATCACGGCCTCGTATTGAACTTCGGTTCGGAACGATGCCCTTGAGAGCAATATGTTATGTCTATCCTACCATGAATCAACTCCAACAAGTCCATTATTGGCAAACAGGCCACGTAATTTAACCCTTGTGCTGAAATTATTGATCTGCTACTGATTTGAGAATTCCTGTCTGGTGAGGGGGGTGGGTGGGGGTAGCTCATTCAGATTATACAGATAAAATCAATAAATTCTAGTTGAGTTGATCTAATGACTCCCTTGTCATATCTTTGTAATCGTTTTGTGCCTGCTTAAACAAAAGTTAATGAATATTGATGATCAGTGGATCTAATTACTTTTGAAATAAAGAAATACCCACGGACCAATTTGCAGTCTTTAAATTGCTAAACTGTTGTGAGTTGTGAGCTGTAATCTGTTATTTCAATTCCTAAAACCCTCTTTGATCCAGTACATACTAGAGAAACATTACAATGAGCAACTGCAAGGGTCGCATATAAAGGAATAAACGGAAAGCTATTCACAGTCCATTCTAATAATACAAGAGTTTGCATACAGTTGTGTGCATTGCCTAAGGAGAACACTGGGCACCGTCTAGCGACCAGATCATCATTAACAGAAAGTAATAACAGAAGGCAATGAAAAGAAAATAGTGGCTGTGTAACTGAGACAGACTGCCAGTTAAAGTAACCGCTTAGGGCAACTTTAGGAAATATACAACACAAGAATCCACATTTGAGGTGGAGACATATTGTCACTGCCAACCCAAACCTCACCCTTTCACTAATTTTAATTAAAATTTTTGTTACAACTTGAAACCACTAGGTTCCCTTCACACTGTGTGAATGTTTCATGATGAATGGACCAACAGAAACAACCAAAAATTACTTGGAATAAAATCTCATCACATTAAAAGGAATAACAAAATATATATATATATATATACATACACACATATATATATATATACATACACACATATATATATATATACACATATATATATACACACACATATATTCTATATATAGTTAAATATATAGAATTAGAGCTATAATTCAATTGTTACATAGTTCTGTATATACCTATAATTCGACTGAAAAGATGTAAACAAAGTCACTCTGAGAGGTCTAACTGTGAAATGTGCAATTTTTGAGAAACTTATTCAGAACAAACCAGATATCCAACTGCTTACTGCTTTTAAAGGCTCTCACACAAAACAGGTACCGATACACTGCCTGAATCCTGAAACATTGTTTTATGATTGTGCTGAAATAAGATTTTGTCCTAAACCGCCTGTGTCCTACACTGCAGGGGGCTTTAATGCAAAAAAAAAAAAAAAAATTCCACAAAGGATGCTTTTTTTCATCATCATCATCAACATCACGTATGAAAACACAGAAGACACGTGAAGGCCTACTGGACATTTAGGACGGTAAATAAAATGGCTATATTTGTGCAGACAGTGCGTTCCTATCAGCAGAACTGTAAAGAGATTTGTTAAATTGGTGAGAAGGTTTCGTTACAGCAGTGACAATAAGCTCCACTGTGGCCAGTCTCACGCCTTGCTGAAAACATTATTAAAGATAACCCAGACAACAACGAGGTTCATACTGCATTCACCCCTCACAGCACTGGTGGCTTGCTTGTTTACATCCCCAGTCTTGTGCATAAATGAAAAATGGAAGATTAAATAAAAGATTCATTAATTCATTCCTTTTCTGTAACCGCTTAATCCTTACTAAGGTCGCAGGTACCCGGAGCCTATCCCGGGGTCTACGGGTGCGAGGCAGGGACTCACCGCAGGGCGCACATACACACACACACACCTATGGTCAATTTAGAATCCCCAATTCACCTGACGCGCATGTCGAGGAAATACCATGAGGAGAACATCTAAACTCCACACACACACAAGGCCAGGACCTGGATTCAAACCCCCAGCCCTGGAGGTGTGAGGCAACAGTGCTACCCACTGCACCACCGTGGGGCCATAAATAAAAGAAAGATCCTAAATTTAAGATACATGATATATACACTAGGGCTGCACTATACAATTGTTCCTGTAATATTAGCCTCTACTTGCAATACTGACATAGCCAAAGGCTACAATATGCGAATGATTCTTCTAGCCAATCACAACTTTATACAATTCTAGCCAGTCACAGTGCTTTTACTCTTTTACTATGAGTTTTGTAAGCAATCACAGCTCCATACGAGTTTCTGTAGGCATTTTGATCAAGGCATTCGTGTCATAATTTAGATTAAAACAATGCAAGCCTAAAGCATTTCACAAGACTGATTCACCAATGTATTTTTAAAGGGCCCATATCCTACATTTGTCTTGTATTTTAATGTTTTTTTTTTTCCTCCTGAGATCCTTTTAATGATGTTTGAAGGGTCACAATGTACAATTCATTTTTAGACGACCATTTACCAAACTCTCTTCATGCCTTACAATTGTTTTGTCACTATGCCTTTGAGACTGACATCTGTAAATTATCTCTATTCTGATTGGCTGTTGCTGATTGTGCATCACTGCCACAGCAGTCCGGACTGAAACACTCTGCTAAAATGCTGTAGTAGCTCGTGCATTGTTTCTAATGACTTTCATGAATACCGTAAATTCAATGAGGAACTTAATTTCCATTTATGGACTGTTTGTAGGCTACGTTAAATTCTTTTATTTAAAAAAAGTGAGCAAATTTGTTGTTCTATGATCTGGGCCCTTTATTATATTGCAAGGCTTATTGCAGTCTCATTATTTAGCAATATAATCAGTTCTTGTATTTTGTCCAGCCCTAGTTTATTCATATATCAAGCTAAGAACCATAACTTTTATATTGTCTTTACCAGCAAGCGAGCCCCTAAGTGACTAGCCGTGTATTAGTATTCAGTAGCATGCTCAAGCTCTAATTAAAAGTCTGAGGGCCTGTCGGCCTGCGCTGCTTTGGACGGGATTTCCATATTTCACACAGTGCGGATGGCTTTCGAATTTGTCCCCGGTGGTCCTGGCGTACATATTCTATTGATCTGATAATCTCTGAGTTACAACACCGCTGAGACTTGCATACACATACGCATGTGATACCAAAGCTGAAAGCTGTGTGTTACGGTTGGAAGCAGCAGATGAGCACAAAACTGTCAGATGTGAATATTCGGGCATCCCGCGTGTGCGAACATGCCTGCTAATAGATGGGCGGAGCTTGTGCGATTCAGCAGCATACTGTACGTGACTGGAGTCTTCTAATTTCAGCATGCAGGTAGTATAAAGAAACAAGAAAAAAGCAGTAGTACTGAAACCGAGAGAGCGTGCAAACCAGCCTCGCATGCATTTACATACTGCAGGTTTTGGTCAGAAGACTGGCGGTAATGTGAGGATGGAAAGGAAACATTTTCAGAGCTTCTTGAGAACCGTAAAACTGTACAAAATTGTGCACCAGTGGTTTGTTTTTCTCTTCTTCACCTTAGGAATGAGAAACGTCCTTCTACTGTGTGTGTATGTGTGTGTGTGTGTGTGTGTGTGTGTGTGTGTGTGTGTGTGTGTGTGTGTGAGAGAGAGAGAGAGTGGTTGTGTGGTTTAGGGGTCCGTGCAGGCTTGGAGAAACTCTATGACATGAACTGCAGTCCAATCTTGAGTCTCTAAATCCTCTGTTTCCTTCACTGACGCCAGAAAACCTGCAAGAGATAAAATAAGAAAATCTGAAAAAATAAGAAAATATGTAAAATAAGAAAATCAGAAAATCAGACAAAGTAGTGAGCAAGTCTTTTTTATGAACATATGTCTACATATTTGTGCTCTCTGGACCTTTAATACATGTAAAAAGCTGTTAGTTGTTTCATAATGATATTTAATGAGATCTTCAACCTCAAAATAAGATCTTTAACTTCCTGACGACTAGACCTTGAGACCTCTAGTTGGAAATGTACTGTTCAAACTGTTGGAATCAATGTAGTCAGTAATATAAAGCCAGTCTGGACGCAGGTCATAAAGTGATTATACACTGATTACGATCCTGTTTAAGTCACACAGGTTTCAAATAACTAGTAGAAAGTTGTGAAAAATGTGTGTGTATATGATGAAAATAGCTGCAGGTGATTCCAAAACACCTGAGCTGCATAGCACTGAGAAAGGTATAAAACAATTTATATCCAAATACGACGCGTATTACTTCAAAGTGGTGGTCAAATCTTGAGGCAGATAATCTGAAAATATATTGCAAATATAGTAATCAATGTTATTTGTTATTTATTAATAACTTACTGTTAATACTTGAAATATTGAACAAAACATCTGAAAAATATAGACAATATAACAAAATTGTTTAATATGGCCAATAAAATGGACAGTTTCGGTTCTAAGCTGAACCATTTTCAAAGCTGCAATTTGTTAGGACCTCCTCTACTGGGAACATATTTCTGACATTTTTCCATACATTTTAGCAAATCCATTTTTTTGTTTGGGTTAAACTTTTCTGAATAAAACTAAAACATGAAAAGTGTCAAGACTTTCACACAGGCCACATTTCTGTTTTGAGAAGTAACAGAATTTTAATCGAAGCAAAATCATTCTTAAACTCCGCTGATTCACTAAATTATTGCAGAATTCTGACCTGTTCAACTCAAACCACCCTAAAGCCTCCTCCCTCAATGACATACAGGCCACCAGAAGACCTGTCTAAACCTCTGACAGCCATAGCCTATAGAACACACATAAAACTAACAGCAAAACAAAATCATGGCCATAAAAATGCCAATACAAACCAACCGAGCAGGATATATCCCTCGCTAGCCTGTGACGGCTATCTGTAATTAATGAACACTGGCGGTTTTATGGCGCTTCGTGAGGTGTTACTAATGTAGCAAATAGAAAAATGCAGAGGATCCAATAGACATAGATCAGGGGTGGTAGAGGGGGTCCGGTTTTTTATTATACACACAGGAGTAATCCCCTGGGCAATTCAGTGACTCCAAGCAGTTGAATGTGTGCACTGAACTGGAAATATGGCTTCATGGGAAGGGAGGGATTACACTCTATATCCCAGTGAAAGCAATACCAACAATACAACGTACATGTAATATATACAGTAATATATTAATATATAGTAATATATAGTCACTGTCACATTTACAAATTCCCTTAATTTTAGAGCTATTACACCATTTGTAGGACACCAAATACACTGTGCAAACATTTCATGAAGAACAGGCCAAAAGAAATAGTCTAAAATGACCATCTTCATTAATGTACATTAAAATTAAGAACATTTACTTTCCTTTTCCTACAACGTAACCGGAGGTAAGTTTTGCTGTAACAGTGGTGACACAGATGCACATTAACAATACTGTAATATCTGAGGCATCACTTACGCTTTGATGGGTCCATATCATGTGTCAGTGGACGTTGTTTTTCAGTGCAAAGAACAGGAACACAGGCTGAAGGACAGAAAAACAAAAAAGTGAGAGAAAAAGAAACAAAAGTACATTACTCTCAATTCTTCCAATTTAAATACAGATATTAATTAAAATTTCTTGAGGTTAGTTACTTTGTGGTCTCCCATACAGACATTCGGGCCCAGTGTGTTATAAACAATGTTACTTTCTCCTTCTCTCTGTGAATGACAAACAAACACAAATACCATATACCATAAACACAAATATATACATATATACTGTATCTGTATATACTGTAAAAAAAACAAGACTTTATTGATTAGGAACCCTCAAAAATCAATCAATAATTCTTCAAAACTAAACAAAGTATGCAAGGGAGGATGTAATTACACTATGAACTCTAAAGTGTAACACTAAGGTTACCTGTAACTGTATGATAAGGCCGTACTAACCCTGTGGATGATGTCCTGCGCGCTGTGGGACATGAGGATGCGATCACACCAAGACGGGCATCGTGTGTTCATGTACTGAGTGGGTTTAGTGTAGTCTTCACTGTAAGGGTAACTGTAACAGAACAGCAGAACATCTAATACACGCAAACACACAACCTCCACACAACGTTGTCAAGATGCTGGTACGTCCAGAACAGCCAAGGTTTACTGAGGTTAATCACCTGGGGGGAAACAGAATCTCCTCTTCTGTGATGACGTCGTGGAAAGCTGCTATTTCTTTGTCATACTTCAGGAGCTGAGGGGTGTGAAAAGAAAGAGAAACACTAATGTACCAATCACAAGCGGAAACTGTACAGAAATGACTGTGAAGTATGCAGTGCTTCTGATGTCTCTGATGTCCACTTATAATGTTTGAGCATATGTTTATAACCATTTTGGTTTCATCCCTTTCAGTTGTTAATTTGTGGGCCATGGTGATATTTCTGGTGGGCTGTTAGTTTTTTTTTTTTTTTTGCAACACTCTGTAACAACATATATTGGAATTAAATGAAACATGATTTTACATGTGATGTTTTATTTTGTGTGATTATAGAGTCAAGTGGAATTTGCTAGGTTACACTGAATATTTTGTTATATCTGTCTGCATTTTAAATGGGTCAGATACTTCTTGTGGGCCACAGAAGTTTTTGGGGTCACATCTGTGGGGGAAGAGTTGCTAACCCTGTGGGCGGATAGCATGCCTTTGTTCTGACTGTGTCTCATTCAGAAAGTAGTCCTGGCTGAAATGCCCAGTAATGATCCATTACATTTGTACTGAAATCCTCAGTAATGTCACAGAAAATATCTTTTCAGATCCTTTCAGGATCCTTTTTTGCTCCGAACAAAATTTCTTATCTTATAATAGTAACCTTACAGGAGAAGGAAAAAAAAACATTCATATCTTTTAATTAGGGCTGTCAGTAGATTAAAATATTTAATCGCGATTAATCGCATGTTTGCCATAGTTAACTCGCGATTAAT
>JBBPCZ010000042.1:25378571-25389322 GCA_037974445.1 Brycinus macrolepidotus
TATATATAGATAGATAGATAGATAGATAGATAGATAGATAGATAGGTAGATAGATAGATAGACAAATAGATAGATAGACAAATAGATAGATAGTCAATTAAACAGACAGACGGACAGTCAGATAAATAAATAGATGGATGGCAAATAAACAGTAACAGTGCATTAAAATGTGTTTTCTGTACAGGATGTGTACTTACTTCGTGACTGTATATAAGGGACGAATATCTCTGTGTGTTCTTGAAGGACAGCAGATGTGACGGCTCTTAGGCTGATGCTGACAGTCTGTGCTCCTACAGCAGGTAAACCAGGAGGACAGTGCAGGTAGGACGCACAAACAAGGACACAGACCCCCCCCCCCCGCCACACACACATACACAGACATATACACACTTCACTAGACATGGCGGATGGGAGGATAACGATGCGACAAAGTCATGTACGAACAGAGGCAGACACAGAAAAACACAACAAATAGCCTAAGGCAAGATCCACCTATCAAATACAGAAAGATTCAGATGTGCATGGCCGTCCAACTCTATTCCAGATACATGGCTGCTCTGTACCTGATAAATGTGAACAACAACCTGTGCAGTGAGCAAAAAGTAGAACAAAAACCAGCGAGAAGGTCTAAAAGTAGCTGGTCTGCTTTAATCGGCTGGCTGGTGGGGTCACAGGTCACTGTTTGTTCGAGCCCTTGTGTTGCTAATGGCTACTATCGACACAAACCACATTCCGAAAGCCAGACTAGGTCCAATCAGGCTGCATATTTGGACCTCTACACTGAGGGACTTTTCAGTCAGATAGATCTAAAATCGGGCAATTTACAAGGACGCTTCTGGAACGTCCTTCATGGACTTCAGTCACACATAATCCTGTTTGCATGCATCTGAACCAATGAAAGTTCTGGTGGATTAATCCTCCGACTACATGTATTTTAACCTACATGTATTTAGTCCCACCACTGCTACACTATATGGACAAAAGTATTGGGACGTCTGACCATTACACCGACAGGGACTTTAATGACTTTGCATTCAAATACATAGACTTCAATATGGCGTCGTTCCCCTTTGCAGCTATAACAGCTCCCACTCTTCTTGGAAGGCTTTTCACAAGATTTTGGAGTTTCTGTGGGAATTTGTGTGCATTCATCCTGCAGAGCATTTATGAGGTCTGGCCACTGATGTTGGATGAGAAGGCCTGGCTCGCAGTCTCTGTTCCTGTTCATCCCAAAGGTGCTGGATGGGGTTGAGGTCAGAGCTCTGTGAGGGCCAGTCAAGTTCTTCCACACCAAACTCATAAACCATGTCTTTATGGACCTTGCTTTGTGCACTGAGGCACAGTCATGCTGGAACGGAAAAGGTTCTTCCCCAAACTGTGTCCACAAAGTTGGAAGCATGGTGTTGTCCAAAATCTCTTGGTACGCTGAAGCATTAAGATTGCCCTTCACTGGAAGTAAGGGGCCTAGCCCATACCCTGAAAAATGTCCCAATACGTTTGTCCATGTAGTGCATTTGCCATGGCTGGTCTCTAGGCAATAGTCCAGCAGTGGTCTATACCCTGGCTTCTTTTCATGATCTTACTACATTGCTAGGCTTCAGTATGGGCAAAATTCTGCTGCTCATGTTCTCACCGTTACAAAGAAGTCTGAACATCTCCTCCAGCTTCTCCACAAATGTCACTGGCTATTCATATCTTATCGTCACTCATCTACTCCTCTTGTTCTTTATGTTCATCTGGCACCAGATAGCTTAAAGTCAACAAATTTCGACTCTTCAATGGGTGGTAGATCTTTTAGTGTTGGGACTCCCAAGCTATGGAACTCCCTCTCAATATTTGCAGTGCTTCCTCTCTTGTCGTTTTCAAAACCCAATAATAAACATATCTTTTCTCTCTCTGTCTCTTCTCTTAACTCTCGGTTCTAATTTCTATTTGGTCTTTCCTCCTACTGTAATCTATGTTTTTGGTCTGTTTAACGTTTTTGTCTACTACTGTCTGTTAAACACTGTTTGTTATTCTAAGTCTCTATTTGTTTTTGACTTTAAGAAAGGTGCGATATAAATACAATTATTATTATTATTATCATTATTATTATTATTATTATTACCAGTGGGATTTGAACGTTGTGTTAGGATGACCAGCTTGAACGCTAATGCAACATTCAATATTATTTATACTCAATCTCTTAAAAGCAGATACACTTCAAAACACAGTAACATTTGCCAGCCTAAATCTATATCAGTTAAACCCACTGTTAGTTTGTACTGTACTGTAGCACTTTATTAAAATGTGCCTAAAACAGCTAATAAAAATAACCACAGGATCCTTACATGTATCCTTCTGATTCACCATTGGGTTCTGCAGATGACCTGAAACTGATGATGCTGTGTAACATCCCCATCTACACACATGCTAAAAGAACTCACACTGGGAGGACAGTTAGAGACAGCCAGAACTTACTGTACTGTAAAATATACAGTAAAATTTAGAGTATGTTTTTTTTTGTTGTATCTGAATGCAAGCATTTATGTGCACTGAACTAAATGAATGTATTGCCTATCAAAATGCATCATTCACATCAGTGTTTTGCCACCCAGCGTACTGTCATTCACATTAACAGTATTTTCTTCTTCAAATTTCACATGACTTCTTTCTGATGATGTGACAGAATGGCCTTGGTGGGCCGTTCTTTCTGGAACTAACCTTCTTGACCTTCATAGCCTTCACAGGAAAATGCTACTGAAGCCCTTTCTCAGCTTTCTCAGTTTCCAGTACACACAGAGCCTAGAAGGTTATATAACGGGTTTCTAAGTAAATTCAAGAATTTAATTCCCGTTTAATTCCAACCAGACAAAGTTTTAGAAATGTGGTCCAAAGACACACTACCACGTTTTTAAATACAAATTTAATTGAAACCAGCTAATCATTTAATGCTTATAAGGTAATTAGCAACCTATGACCTCAATCTCTCTTTTAGATATCACAAACTTAATATCAAAATGTGAACATGCTTTATTGAATCATCACATTATTGCCAATAAGACAAATTTGACTCTATCTTGGAAGCCTGTGGAATTTTTTATGAAGTTCTAGGCCACTAACAACCTGAGATACGTATTAGCATTTGGGAAAAACTCATGTATTTGGGTTAGTTTCGCTGTTTTTGTGATTTCTATCCATTTCAATCACCCATTTAAACCCACTTTCAATCAACTAGTTCCAGCCAACTAGTTAGATACTGTAGCTATCCAGCTATCTATTCTAGGTAACAAGGACCATGTTGGAATGGTAAATATCTATCAGAAAATCCCCACAGTGAGGTCCCAGTTTCTCTGAGTGATTTTTGATCTTTGCTAAAGCTTTGCTAAGTGTGTCCCATTGATTTTCTCATTAACTCCAACCCACTAAACAAGGCCTAATGTGTTAGCAATTAACACACTCCTGTGCCATTTAGGCAGCACCACAGTAAACACTGCACTGACTGACTGTATGTGTGATTGACCTACAGAATGTTGTTTAGGCGGCAATGCAGGTATAATTCATAAACAATGTTTGGGCTAATTGGGTGGGCTTAAAAGGAATAATTTAAGCACAGTGCAGACTTTTCACCTTTTTAAAGAAATATATATATATATCACTTACATTATTTATGATTATATAACGATATGTATTTTATTAAAAAAGAGGTCTAGATTTTCCACTATAAAATATGTAAGTTGCATTGCATTGGAATATGGAAGATTTTCCCAGAGTAGCTCTGTGAAAGTCATTCTAAAGGCAGGTCACAGCTGCTTTAGAATGCATGTATCTTTTCATTTGCAGGTTTACACTTTTTTAATCATATCCTACTTGGTTTTTCAAGGTTTTTCAATGACTGCTGTTCAAAAGTTTAGAATTGGTCTTTTTAACCATACAAAATACAATTTGCAAGTTATGAGACGAGTATACAACAATTCTAATGCCCTGGGCAACTGCAGCTTTATAATAATTATTTGGAAGTCTCAAGGAAGCAGTAAATGAGAATTAAAATGCTAGATGGGTCTAGAATAATGACCAGAGCTGTAGAAGAGCTGCGAAAACTGTATAACATTAAGAATGAAGCTGTAATAAAATTAACATCGGAGATCAGATCTCAATGCAGATAACATGATAAAATGTAAACATAAAGAGATGACAGCAATATATTATTTCTGGGGTTATTCACTTCTCACATAAACTTGAAACACTGAAATCTTCTTTATTGTTATTTGTTACTATTTGTGTTATCTATTGTCAATTTATGTAAATATTCATGTGCCTGGCCAATAAGGACATTCTGAGTCTTAGATTATATTAATTAACATCTTGTATTCAGTAAAAAGCAGAAGGAAAAAAACAAGAGAGAGAGAGAGAGACACACAGAAAGAAATGACAGAGAGCAGAGAGAGGAATAGAATGCTGATAGAGAGCGAGAGGAGAGAGAGAGGCTGTGAAAGAGAGGCAAAGAAAGAGGAGAGAAAGAAAGAGAGATAGACAGAAAGTCAGAGACAGAGAGAGAGAGGGAGAGAGAAACAAAAATACTAAGAGAGGAGAGAGAGAAAAAGATGGAGAGCAAGAGAAAAAACAAAGCAGAGAGAGGAGAGAAGGAGAGAGAGAGTAAACAAAACAGAAGGGAAAGGGAGTGAGAGAAAAAAAGAGAGAGGAGGGACAGAGAGAGAGAGAGAGCTACTTTTCTACACAGAGCTCTTCACTGAATTTTAGGATGAACTTAGTACTGTTCACAGTGTGAGTTCTTGAAGAAGTACTGAGATATTGTCGATGTCGGAAAAAAACTTTGCATCTCTGTTTTTGTCTTTTAAATTTGAAATACCAGGTATTCCTCTTTTGTAAGGTGTTATTTTGGAGAATTTGTTTTGACAGTGATGACATATTTCTTACAGATATTTATATTTATTTCAGATACACATATTAGATGATGTTAATTTGAGTGAAAATATCAGAGAAAATATAGGAAAATGAGAAAAACAGAAAAAGAGAAGAGGAAGAGAAAGAGAGAGAGAGATAGTTCCAGACAGAGATCCGGAGAGAGAGAGAGAGAGAGAGAGAGAAAGAGAGAGAGAGGCACCAGTAAGTGCTCTATTGGAGTGCAGTGGCCTGTGAGACAGCCTCATTCACACACACTCTTGGACGGAGCGTCAGATTGTGCATGAGCGATTTCACCCAGGCAGCGACACACTGTCCACAAACTCAACGTTAACCAGTCAGAGATGGTACTAGGGGTGTGTGTGGGGGTGGGGGGGTGGGAGGGGGGTTTGGGGTGGTGACGGGGGGGCGTGTCCGGACCTGTCACTCCAAAGAAAGCGGGCAGGCCAGTGGAGAATATTAATAGCCTTTAAATGGAGTGGAAGTCTCTTTATTGGCCGTCTGGTGTTGGGTTTGTTATTGCTGCTCTGAAAAGGCCAATAACCCCTTTGGTCTCACCGCCTTTTCAAAGACTTACTGACTCCAGATCAGGAAGGGTCACGTCTCGGGAGGAGCCAGATTCCCCGACAGCGTAAACCAATCACTTTTCACCCTACTTCAACATTCACTTCTATGTGATTTCACCTTTTCATGCACTTTCATTCATGTAGGGTTAATAATTTTGTACTTTGTTGTGCTAATTACATGAGCTTATTTACTAAGCTGTGATGTAACTGACTGTAATTACTTCCCGTGATGTGTGGGTTTCAATGGTGCCAATGATTGTCATAGAAACAAATACTACACAAATTACTCTACAGACTTGATGACTTGATATCTATAATGTTCAAGTTAAGATTGTATGTGAACGTATGTGTCTGCAAGTGAGAGTGTCAAGTATGCAAGTGTGTATAACAGATTTACAAAATACCAGACAGCTAACAAAACCACATGCCAAATGTGTATCCATTGATTTAAAAAGCATTGATGTTTTCTGGTCATTTATATTTTGGCCAGACTAGATTAATGATTATTAAAAAAGAAAAACAAGAGAAAAATCTTGAAAAGCAAAACCATTACCTCGTGGGTAATGAGAATCCAATATTCCGTCTTAATTATAAAGGTTTTTGGCTTGGATGGACAGTTCAAGGAAAAAAAAAATTTAGTATAGAGCCTTTACATGATTTGAAGGTTCTTTAAGCTTTAGAAAGGTTCCTCACAACAATAGGGAATTCCTACAGTTTTCTGCGTAATTTATTCCTTGAGATGTAAACAGTCATTCAGATTGGTCCAGTGTGCAATTACTTCCTCTGGAGAAACTTCTCAGCTCAAACACAATGGTGGTGAGTGGAACCAGGGGTCACAATGGCTACAAATAAAGCCATTTCATTTTGTATCTAAACAATTATAAACAACAAATAATAACTCTCTGTACTAACTTCCTACGAAGGAGCTTTCAGAGTCATTAAACACTTCAGACAGCTGGACCTTATGACCAGCACCAAATGGTCAGACCCGGTAAGTTTCTCAAGCATTTTACAATTAAACCATTCTGAATGACTTAACCATATAACCATTTAATAATGCAGAATTTTTGAGAAGTCTACAGAATAGTCCATTCTTTAGACAATCCAAAATAGTTCCTCTATGACATCACTTTGTGATGAGTATGTTAAGTCAATGATCTTGACATGGCTACAGGGGAAGGTACAGCCAAGTAAGTCACACAAACGCTGTTGTTAGAAAGTTTAAGAAAGCTCTAAATATCAGTGAATGCCTAAATAACAGCCACCCTGCTCCTTGCTGGAACCACCTGCCCATCAATACCAACTGTAGCTTTAAAAAGCTGCAGAAAACTGCACTGTTCTCCTCCGCCTTCTTTAAATATCTGCATTTTTAACCTTCTTTTACTGATTTTCTGTCTATTCTTTTATTTCCTTTATGACATTTACTCTTTAATTTTTTTGCTTCCTATTATTTTATGCTCAATATTTTTATTCTATTCCTGTAAATCACATCGAATGATCTTTGTGTTTGCTAATGGGCTATATAAATAAACTGGACTTGACTTGACTTGACTAGATGTCTACCATCCTGCAGATCTTAACTCCTACTCTAATCATCCCCACCTGTTCTGTTCATTTATTGCTTTCAGGTGTCCTTGACTTGCTGGATTACTTGTGTTAGATTTGAGATTAAAT
Organism: Brycinus macrolepidotus; assembly: GCA_037974445.1. Classification (NCBI taxonomy): domain Eukaryota; kingdom Metazoa; phylum Chordata; class Actinopteri; order Characiformes; family Alestidae; genus Brycinus; species Brycinus macrolepidotus. The sequence goes on from JBBPCZ010000042.1 coordinate 25,385,714, forward strand.
CCGTAGGAATCTGTAGGAATCAATCTCCAGGAGACTTGATGAGCACCAGTTTAGATTCTGGTCCATGCTAGAGCTCCTTGTTTTTATCTGGATGACCTGCAATTTGCTAAACTCTACCATTACTGTTCCACAGTTCATGGTCGAACTCAGAACCCATCATCTGCAAGTGAACTAGACCAAGACTGAAAATGAACCCTTTGTTTTTTCAAGGTGTTTCTATATTTTATGCACAAGAGTTGCTTTCTCTTAAAAATACATGCAGAATAGTTTTAAATCCATATTACAAAAGAAATGTTGGATGATTTTGTTCTAATAATGTTCTAGAATTATTTGTTAAATTATATATATTTTTTTCACTTAGGCCATAACTATGATTTTATTATATAAGTTTTTCCTCATTTAAATCAATGATATAGCCCAGCAGCTCTTTCTGAGCCTAAGGAAGGGTCTATTTGTTTTAAAGTCATTGGAGGATCTCCACATTGTCTCATAATTCAAAAATTCAAAAAAATTCTTATTTAGATAAATGGAGCGTGCAAGAAAAGTTGGTATTCAGGGTCTTTCCTCCACATGTAACCGGTCGTCTTTTACCACCTGATGCCCAAATTTCTCACTGCTTGTGCGAGTGATAGGGTCGGCCATGGTTGTCCATACTTAATGGGTGCATTGTGCAGGACTGACATGGGTGACCTGCATGAACATATTCCCATGCCTGTGAACGCACCAGGCTGGTCATTCACCCTTCATGGTTCCAGACACACACACACACACACACACACACACATACACACAAACACACACACTCACACACACATACAGAGTGGGTCCTCTGGTGCTGGTGCTAGGTGCCTCACTGCCATGGCCTGGCAGGCGGATAATAGAGCCTATTACAGCCCCACACACTTAATTTCCCCGGGTTGCTTAATTCCCCAATGCCTGCCTCAAGTGGGGAGCTCAAACAATGAAGGAAGAAGCCTGGGTTTCAGTGTCCATGAATGAGGTTATATATTAATCTCGCAAAAGAAAAAAAAACATTCTACAGGTTGCCTTTTAAGCTTCTTTTGTATAAGGGCCTATTTTCCTTCTTTCTGGCCGATGAAAAGAATCTCTCTCTTTCTCTTCCTGTCTCCATCTCTCTCTCTGTCTCTCACCCTCTCTCTCATCCTATTGAAGAAATTGTCTCCTAAACACACGCTATTATAATATGTGTATAGATGGGTAATAAGTTATTAGTCGCAATTACTGGTCATCTATTAGTGGAAAATAATAGGCTGATTTGCCGAGAAGCCTTTTAACTCAAGGGAAGTAATTTGGAAGACGGTCTACCTTTGACAAAAAGAAGAAAAGAGTTCCTTTATAAATGATGCACCCGCCTATTGTAGTAGAAAAAAAATACATTATAATAGCATAACCAGAACAGCAAAGAAAACTGATACAGTCAAAAGGAAAGTATATAAATCATTATTGAGAAGGTGCCCAGAAGGTGTATTGTAGCATGTGATTCAGTTAGGACTAGAAAACTCTCTCAAAGAGAGAAGAGTACGACCCATGAAACTCAATTCTTCATGGAAGGATGGGCAGCAAAGTAAATGGGCAATACCATGATCACAGCATAGCTATTGTAATATACAGCCATATGTCCATTCAGAGTGATGAAAAGGTTGAAGATATGAAGTTAAAAGACCTTCTGGACAAAACTATTTCCTTCCACTTTGGTGTCAGAAGCAATAACAGTTCAAGGCAACCACTATTGAATGTGGTGTTCCTCAAGTCTCAGTTCTGAGTCCTGTATCATTTAGGCTATACAAGCATACAATAATGAAATGTGATTATGATGCTCAGGTTTGCGTCACAACCAGATTTAATAATGTAGCCTTGTATTTACAAAACAATGAAAAAATGTAAATATGAAGTCACTTTCAATTTTAAAAACATTAACACCCATCCCGGTTGACTGCTTTATACTTCTGCAAGGACATGTTTATGCATCGTTCTGTGTTCAGTTCTGAAAATGGGTATTGAAGTATCTTGGCTGTCATTAATTTCTAAAAGCAACTCTATATTTTCTTCATACACAACCGGAACATGACCCAGCCAAGATATTGTCACAAAGCAGCTTTAGGGTGTTTTAAATTGCTTTATAGGCATTTCTATTAGGGCAAAGCAGGACAGTAGCAAGGAGAAACTCCTCGAAACAAAAAATAACCTTGATAAAAATGAAGGCTCAAAACACAGAACTCACACTCCACTTGCTTGGCACTTGGATAGTGTGGTTTAGAGAAGCAAAGCCATACAGCAGGTTAACAGAAGTTTCATGATGAGGAGTACAACAAAAGATTAGTAAAATGAAATAGGAGAGATCATGGCCCTCATAAATGAAACTTTTTTTGTCTTCTTTGTGCTGAGCTAGGACCAGGTTTTCTGTTAAATCTTATTCAGTGTTATGATAGAACTTATCCTAGATCAGGACTCAGAAGCAGATATGGATGTGTATCCAAACGTTGGGAATGATGTGGAGACCAGTTATCCTTTAATGATGGTAGAATATAGCAATGAGTTTGAAATGGCAGAAAACTTATTTCTGGCATCACGCGTGGAACTCATAGCATTATGTAGCATATCATGTGGAACTTTTCTGGTATAATAAATGGAACTCATCTAGCATCCTGCATGGAACTTATCTAGCACGAGGCATGGCGTCAGGTCCCGTCAGAACACTGACCCCAGACTCCGCCCCTCTTCCCCACAACGACTCCTAATGCCTAGATCTAATTCACCTGAGTTCTAATCACATGGATCTAGTCAATGGACATAAATACTCCACATTTCTGCATTCAGATTTGCAAAGTGTTGCCATGGACCATCCCTGCATACTGAGCGATTGTTGTATCCTGTCCAGTTTGTGTTACCCTGCCTGTCTTTTTCTTGACTTTCATTTCTGTCTCGCTCCTTTGTTCTATTCACTGATTCGGTTTGCTTTTCTGAATTATTTGGACTCTACTCTTGGAATCGGCTTTTTGGTATGACGATTCGGAATTGTTTACTTGCCAAACTGCACTTTGGTTTTGGAACACTGCTAGTATCTGTTTTTCATATTCTGTTGATCTACAGAATAAACATTGATTTACACCGCCCTTGGGTCTATCTTGGTCAGAAACTGGCACATGGAACTTATCTAGCACCAGGCATGGAACGTATCTAGCACCAGGCATGGAACTTATCAAGCATCATGATTTGTACATTGATCATTTGTGTAATCAATTTAACCAACCGTTCCGGCTACACTGAATACAATACAATATTAGTAAAACATTCTGACCCAACTGAACTGAAATGATGATCGAGTCAATAAAAATGCTCTAAACTGACATAGGAAAAAACACTGGCTCTCCCTTTAGAACAAACTCTTGAGGCCTGGAATAAAACAATCTCCTGTAAAGGTAGATGTTCTCAACTAAATGAGCTGGGGTTGTTTAACCTACAAACTGAAACCATGTCTACATTAAACACATGAACTGTGTGATCATTAGTACCTGTCACGTCTGGTTCGCCTCGGTCACGCCCCCTCCCGAGCCTGTCGCCTGAGTTTTAACCACGTGCAGCCCTGGA
>JBBPCZ010000042.1:25409224-25422461 GCA_037974445.1 Brycinus macrolepidotus
TATATATATATGTACATACATGCAAAATCTAAAACTCAGACAAATAGAGATTGTGCAGTAAAATCTATCATATTCTATATTTACATGCTGTCTCTTTATTAAGTTGTGTTTTACTTCGCAGGCCACAGGGCACCAAACTACAAGCAAATGCTCAACATATTGCCAGCCAACCTCTGCAAAGTGTTCCCTGGAACATGAAATGATTTGATGATTTGATGACAACTTATTTCATAAATGTGTTCTGGCACCAAGTGCACTCACACACACACACATGCACACACACACACATACATGCACACACACACACACATACACCCAAACACACACACACACACACACACACACACACAGGCACACATACTCTGATGAATAGCCTGGCTCGCCCGGGGGTCGTTCAGAAGGCCGCACACTGGCGTTACCTGGAGGTACAGATTGGCTTGTATATCGTACGCCCTCTGCACACAGTAAGGCAAGTAAACCCCCACGGAAGCTCATTGCTCTCACTGCTTCAGCGTAGGCCACGGCGGCCAAAGGGCTCAAGGCTACGTCCATAATCTCCCGACGACTCGACCTTGGAAAAACTTCCCAAATCATGCAGAAACGACCCACGGACGCCACTTCCTCCTGCTGCTGCTGTCCGTCCTCATTCCACAGCATCCTTGTTATGATAATTGGGCCTTGGTTTCTCCATCCCTTCTCCCCGGAGCGCGAGGCTTAAAATATGAGCAAGCGCGCATGCATTCGGAGCCACTTTAAACCAGCATTACAACCTGTGTTTTATCACGATAATTGGGTTTTTTACTTGATTTGACTGCATGACAGTGATGCCTCAGAGTCCACACATGGCAGCATGTTGTCCATTAAAGTAATTCAAGAAGAGGCATTTAATTAGTGAACTTAAGCCGAGGTCAGCGTCTGACAAATGCTCCCTTGCAGCTGGTCCTCGGACGTTAGCATTTGCAAGAATTACTGCATTTATGTACGTATCAGTAATGAATAAGGCCTCTTATACAAAATTAAATTAGGTGACGCACACATTAAGGGTCTATATGTGCATATTACACAAGGCAGTTACAATACAGAGGTTTTCAATAGCATTTGGCAGTGCTTCTTTTGATGAAACTCAGCATTAACCCTTTACTTAACCCTTTCTAGTCAATTCAGCTGTGAATGATTGCTACTAATGGTTTTTAGAGCTGCTAACAAATCAGGGTTACACTCCGCACAATGCATAATGACTATATGACATTATATATATAATATATACATTATATACAACATTAGACTATATAACATAATTATATAGTAATTTCACATTTCACACAAGACTTAATTAGGACATTTCTTTGAGCATCGCTTTATAATTGTAAGAATCTATTTTGGTGATTGAGGTGTGCAATTTGGACCAATTTGGCCTAATTTGTCATTTATTTTTACATTTTAAACAATCTTCCCATACTTGGGACATTCTAAAACACTTCATATAAAAATGTACTAAAAATGTCATGTCATGAATACTCTCTACTACCAAATGGATGAAACTGTGACTTATGGTAGTACTATACATTGTTTAGCTTTTTTCCATATTAATCATTTAAAACTCCTCTACTATTTCACCCACATCCAAGGAGCCTCTACCTGCAAACTGCGGGCATATTATGCAGGAGGAGGAGGTGAAAGAAAGAAAGAAAGAGAGAGAGAAAGAAAGAAAGAAAGAAAGAAAGAAAATAAAAAAAAGAAAGAAAGAAAGAAAGAAAGAAAGAAAGGAAAAAAGTAAATAAGACAGAAACAAACCAAGAAAGAAAGAAAGAAAGAACAGAAAAGAAAGAAAGAAAGAAAGAAAGGAAAAAATAAATAAGACAGAAAAAATAAACAAACCAAGAATCAAAAAAGAACGACATTAAAAGAAGAAAGAAAGAAAGAAGAAAAGAAAGAAAGAATGAAACAGATAAAAGAAAAAAGAAATAATCCACAACAGCATTGCTAATTAGCCATTACATGATTAAAACCACCTGGACTAATAACTAGGCGCTCTCATGATTCCTCTTCCGCTCAGTTATTCCATCTGAACGTCCACGCAGGACAGCGTCCGCCTGCCGTCTCCGTACAGCCACGTTCACACCTCAGAGACCAGGAAGCCAACCTGGAGGGGAGCTAGTCAGCGTTCATAATCGCACAAGAGTGGAGATGTCAGTGGGCGAGGAGAAGAGAACAGTAATCTCTCTAATGCACAGGCCCTGCGGTCCCGTCCTACACGCGGGTCTCCGCAGGCCACAAAGCCGCCTCTGCCTTCACCCACTGTAGGCACGCAGGGAACAATCGCTAACGCTAACATGTAATTGCTAACACAGCAGTAGGAATATGCAACCATGTGCTGTGGGGAGAGTCCATGGGAAGAAGTCAGCTAGGGGCATCGCAAAGACCATCTCCAGTTATTCAACTGGCATCTGCTCAACAGTGCAGCATTACCCAGAAGTCCTTGTTCACATTCCTAGCTGTCTTGCTAGTACACTGCCGGAGGAACCAGTATGATACTGGGATGACGTGACTATTTTCCACTGCTTGCTTCTTTCTCCTGGTCTGCTGCGTCGTTTGCATGAACAGCGAAATTTTACTACAGCAGCTTCTTTTGAACTTAATGTACCCCTGACATGTCACCATACAGAAAACAGTGGAAGTTTTTTTTTTTTCTCTTGGTGTGTCCTTGTTGTGCAAATGACAAGCATCAAACTTTTTGGCTTCATTTGCAAAGTCTCCAAAGACGTTGTTTGTCTCTTTTGCTAGGTTTTAAAAAAAATTAAATAAAAAAAAAAAAACAACCAAAAAGGGTTGGGAGGGGGAACGACACTCCAGAAGCCGCTTTTTCAACTCAGGCAAGGTTAAGAACACGTAAACAACAGCAAATAAGCCTGGCAGGGTTGAGAGCCGGCTGAAGGAGCACTTGAGAGGAGGTCGGAGTTTATTTACAGTCCCTGAAAACACTTTTGATTCCATATAAACATCTCTCTGCCGTCATGTCTATTTAAATTTGAGTTATTAACAAATCCCAACGAACAAATACAAACCCCAGTCGTTCTCGTGCACAAAAGGACGTCTAGGAGGCTTCATGGTGGCCTGCAGTGTGGTCAGGAGGACGAGGGCACGGTGCTCAGACATACAATCACAGACCAGGTGTAACTAGTAATTTACTTAACTGTAAGTTACCTATCTATAGTAATAATACCCCAGCATTTGTGTATATCGCATAGTGTATAGTTTTTATTGGATTTATTTAGACTTTATATTTTATATTATTCTTGTCTTTGTGTCTCTCTGTGTGTCTGTGCAGTTGTAACATAAGCAATTTCCTCCAGGATCAATAAAGTTTTCTGATTCTGATTCTGATTCTAAATGGGGCCCAACTGGGTCGAATCAGTGCCTACTGAGATTACACTGTCTGCATGTTTTTTGTTACTAGCTTTAGAAAGCTGGAGTGTCAGGGTGTCACTGTGTTACCACTCCATCCCATGAACACATGATGCACTTTCAACTCTTGTTTGGTTTAACTTCATCTCCTTGTCACCTGCTGCCAACGCTACAATACAATGTTTTTCCCCCCTTTTTGACCTCAGGAGGAGAAGTGGAGGGGAGAGGAGAAGAAGAAAATAAAAGACAGAAGGGGTGTGCTCTCCACTTAATTCAGGCTGAACCATGGGGGGGATAGTTATTTTACAGTTCAAGAAATACTACAATTATTCCTTTCTATTAAAACTGTCTGGAAAGGCGCACGTCTATGTAGAATTGATAAACTCACTCTCATCTCACTCCAGCCACCAGAAAATCTCACTCCAGTCACTTCCACAATGTTATCAACCCAATTAAGCTGTCATTTTTAAATATAGAATCTTCATCTAGGGGAGGGGGTCAAGTTTTTTATAGTTTAGGGCCAATAAATAGCTTAATCTGGTCCTGGACCTGTTCAATACTGGGACAAAAATGACAAGACAGTCTCCAACCATTTGCACAAACGTGCACACATAGTGTTGTAAAAGGTAGGCCTCTGGTTACTTAGCTGTGGTATGCAGTCAGTTGTTATAGTAACTAGACATGAAGAATATCATGTGTGTATTTTTTCTTGCTGGTTGTGGTTATGTAGGGGTACATATTTAATGATTTAGCTGCACTGAAGGCCAGATGGTTATCTACCTCTCTATAGCAATGTCTCCCCCACAAAAAAAACCCACACACCGTTACCTGTACCCAGAACACAACACCCCCCAAGTGGAATTGTAGCTACGCCCTTGTTTTATATCAAACAGCTGCCCATTTTTTAATTGCCTTACAGGCATATCAAGAATCACTGTAAGCAGGTAATCTTATTTTAGCAGCAATAACTGCATACAAATTCAAATGCCCCCTCTAAAGCATATGATTTATTGGTTTTCTATACTCTCAGTTAGCAAACTCAGAGCAGTGGGGCAGCCTTGGGTGTGTTCTGGATGTTCTTGACAAGTGTCCAAAATCTTCTTTAAAAAAGCCAACTAATTCTCAAATGAGACTAGTGAACAGAAGGAAGTGTTTTGGTGGGGTATGTGGTTGCGGACTATTGCTCGTGTAAGGACACCTGTCTGGTCCAGATTCTTTCTGGCCATTTAGCTTGGCTAATGGTCTCTCTGTGGCATCAAATGGCCAATCTCTCCGCTCCGTCGACCAACCGTCAAGCTGATGTGGCCTAATGTAAATATTTGGACCTGTACTCCCGCCTCGCTCTGAAAGGGGACACAACAAGCACTTTAATTGATATACTGTGCCCCCTAACTGCCCCCTCTTTCTAGTTTTAGGGGCTAGGGCAAGAGTTATGCGGATGAGACAAAAGATCACACCAGAAAGGCTTAGTTTCCAGTATCTCCTCCTGTCTCGCTACACATCACCACAAAGCTGGAAGGGATCCAGGCAAGATTTGGGTTAAAAGAGGACAGGCAGAAACACTTCCATCTTTAGAAAGACGCATAAATGGTCACTTCAGACAGCATGCCAGACTTTTTTTTTTCAGAAATCTCAGTAAAAGTCATAGCGAGCTAATGTACCATTAGAAGGAAAACAAGATGCATGAGCCGAGGCTGATCACCAGCTAGAGTTCATTTGGTGCATCCTCTGATACAATGGCACTTCGGATGATCGGAGTGACTGAGGGAATCCAGCAAGGCTTGTTACTGTGAGGAACCCAGGCATGGGACATTAATCTGCCTAATAAGCTCTGAGCCATACAAAACAGGCTATGTCAGAAGCAGCGTGCGGCAGAGGCATTTCCAGCCGCCCTCGCGGCGGGTTGCTTTATCCAGTTTGGTGAAAAACTTAATCAAGTGTGTGCAGATCGGCCTCCATATTCTTCCTTCTTCAATGATCTTGGTCTACTTTCGCAAGGAGTGGGAGTGTTGTGCAGTTTTTGTGACCAGGATCACCACAAACAGGTTTGAAATCGTCTCCTAGACCAGCTTTCCTATGCTGAGAAGGCACCCCAGGAGAAAAATGAGTTGAGGAGGACATTAACATAGCCCGAGGTGCAAGGCCCCTTCCTCTAAACGTTCAAAGCCCCTCCTCGGGGTAATCTAGGTCAAAGCATCATTAGGCTCATTTAAAGTGCGTGGCTTGGGATTGTCTTCACACCTCCCCGCACTCTGGCTAATTAACTGCAATTGCCAAATTTGCTGGTCAGTAATTTAATTTTGGGTGTTTATTCCCATACCCACCCTGCCCCCTCATCAAATTTAAAAGGAGCAGCCCCACCCAAAGTGTCATATCCAATCAACCTGGTTTGGGAGAAGTCCCAATTAACGTGGTGACTTGATCTAAAAAAAAGGAACCTAAAGGGGACGTATGGGGACATAATTGAATGTGACTCTGGCTTTCAAAAAGCCAGCAGACAGGCTGGATTCCTGTCCCTGTTAAATTTGTGCAAGAAAAAGAACCAGATAAACTAATCTTTAATTAAGATGTGACTGACTGTCAATGAACTCGATCGAACCCAGTCAACCAAGATTCACTCTCTGTTACACAAACTGAGGCATACAAGTGCAAAAAGTGGTTTAGCGGATACAGAACTTAATAGTTAATTTTATATTAGGTTGGGGGTGCATTCTGAGAATGAGTTTTGTCTTTTGCCCCAAACAAAAAAAGCAAGTGCACTTACCTAGCTCATGTCTTTTATAATCAAATTGCACAAGAAACTGTCCAAAATGAAAGGAACACATTAGTCTAGAGTAGCAATTTTATAATATAAATAACATAAGAGCACCTGATTACTGCTACTACACCTATACCACCATGTTGTTACATAATTATGCATGGGCATGTTAAATAGCCAGTTGCATCTCACTGTTGGTGTAGTACTTTATATCACTTCATATAATTTACATAGGCAGTTCATGAAAAAAACATTTTTAAATGCTAGCTTGGCTCATTATAGAGCACTGGTACAAAGCAGTGGTACTGGTGTGTTTGATATGTTCACTTATGCCGCGAGCCTATGCCGTGAGCCTCAAGCATTCAGTCAAAAAAAAAAAGAAATGGGCAACAAAAAATCATAAAAAGATTCAATGAAACTGCAATTACAACGAATGAAAATTGCATAGTGCAAAGCAAAGGCGAGGCGTAGGTGCACTGGTGCGATATCAAAAGAATGTGAGAACAGGTGGAAGACCTGAGCTTTCACATTGAGTGACATGCCTGTGATAAGTATAACCACAGAAAGGCAGGTACGAAAGTGTATTTTCTGGCAAGGTTTTAGATCAAAAGGCCTTGGAGGTGGGCGATTTACCCTTGATCACAGGCAGCTCGGAGTCTTTCATAACCTGCTTTGAGCGTAGTGCTCCAGGCACCAAGATAACCACCTACTTCCATCACTCTCTCAATTTCTCTCCATTACTCTAATAGTCTTCATTCAGTGGATAGTGACTTCAGCACCGACCTTCAGATCGCATTACCCCGAGCAAGTCCAGACCCTGGCGTCTGAACTTGTAACCTTATGATCCTCCCGGCCATTCTTAATGGGACACCAGAGTTCCAACCCGCATCAACCAGCCCAGTGTATTAGTGCCACTCTATCCCAATAATGTCTCCTCCGGGTACCAGACCCATCATGAGGACTTTGAGCAAATCCGAAACGGCACCGCTGGGCCAGAGACCTGCTTTAGTGTACCATGGCCCGTGGTCATGTGTCCTGGACATCACCAGCCAGGCTCCTCGCCCGCGGACATCGGCTGGACGACCCAGAAACCAGCAGCCTGATCACATGACCCCTTCTGGAACAGCTGCCAGGCATCGCCAAGGGCAGCAGGAAAGAAGCTTCAGCCGAGGGATGGTCCAGTCTAGTCCAGTGACCAGCAGAGGGAGGCCTTTACAAAAACTGTCTAAAATTACTACTATGTTGGAAATACACCTCCAGTCAATGATTATTTCAATAACTGATTAACACATCAATCTTTATTCCTAGTCAAACCATTATTCTTTGTGTGATTTCTTCTTGTTTTTGCTGTTGTCCTAAGTCAGCTATAAGTTCAAATATTCAAACTTGTCTAGACAACAAGCAATTTCATCTTATGGTTGAGAACAAATCAATAGTAGCTATATTGCCCCCATACTTGTAGTGTTTTGCAATCTGTCAGGATTACCATTTTATAGCGTGTAGTTCTGTCAACCAGTTGTCAACCAACTTCAGTTAGAAAAATCCTTTAATCACTATTCTCTACACTGGAAAAATCAGGAGTAATGAATAGAATACTATTTTATGCAAATTAAATGGCCTTCTAATCACGATATTGAAAATTAGGGGCCCCATATCGAGTGCCAAATGGAATTACGATCCAAAATAAACAATTTAACATTTACTCATAACCCTATGGCAGTAGTCACATTCCATCAAATACAGCACAGCTTAGGCCTGGTATTCTGTGTACTGAAGAGTATATCATTTGTACAGTACCTATTACAATGCAGTGGGGGATTGTAGGAATGGATTGAACATTTTTAGACACCGTTATAAAATATCACACTCCCAAAATAGTGTACAACATTCTCAGTAGAGCATAGTCTCAGACACAGCGTACATTCTTAACAAAGATTTCTGCATAGTTCTATAACTTATTACAATACTGTAAGAACCACCTATGCCAGGTTCTCCATCATATGGAAAAAAGAACTCCATAATTGGGAAGAACATCATAGGGAAGACCCATGTTAGCATTCAAAGACACTGACAAAATCTCACAAGTCCCATCTAGAAGATTATTAACATCCATCCATATTTCAGTGTCAAGTAAAACTCTGTTCTGCTCCTATATACACCAAAAAGGGTTCCCTAAACCTTTATCAAAAGTGTGGAGTTGAATAGAAATGCTACAATATCAATTTCTGAATTTTTGAATTAGCCAAAACTAATACAATTTCTTTAACTTGTAGATTAGAGCCTTTTTTCAAAAGAGCTCTGATCAAACACAGGAAAGGGCAAGGATTCTTTCAAACCAGCAGGTCACACAGCCAGATTTCTTTAATGCACGAAGCAGGGATTTGAACCAGTGACACGAAGGCACTTCACCATTACCACCTCATATCAAAGCTATTCTTTGCATATTATTGTGCTAATGATTATGTGTTCATGGTTCTTAAGACTACAAAGCACACTGGTTGAATCTTAAGGAGGCAAAGCCGCTCTATGATGTTTAACTGGTTTTATCCACCACCCGACAACCCCACCAAGAACCCTTTAAGAGCGCGTGGTATCTTGACAAGAAACACCTGCTGTTTGCGCTGGCTGCTTGTTTGGCTGACATGCTGCCTGAAAAAAACAGTTGCACAAAGGAATGGCACCACACAGGAACTTGGCAGGCTGACATACTCTGGGAAGGAAGGACAACGACAAAGTGTCAGGGATTTTGCAAAATCATTTTCAAGGGAGTAGAGCACAAGCAGAGAGAAACATGCACAGGGGGAGCTTAATTCCCATCATGCACCAGGACTGGAATGGAGACGTCTTTGTGAACCAAAACCGCTTCACCCATGCAGATAGAAAACAGTCAGAGGAAAAAGGTCTATGACATTAGAGCAAGGGTGAATTTCAATCTAAATCTTATCATATTCTTAATCTTAATCTAAATTTTATTCTCAATCTCAATCTCAGTCTCAGTGTTAATCTTAACCTTAATCTTGATCTTAATCTTCACTATTACAGCTTCTACTGTCTAGACTTAGAAAAAGAAATGGTCCATTCCAAAATCTTTTTGGATTGTGAACTGATTGTAATTGTTTAACATAGTAACATATCAGTCCACCAGTTATTTTTCTGACAATTTCTAACGGACCGTTATTATTTACTGATGTACACTATATGGACAAAAGTATCGGGACGCTTGACCATTACACTAACAGGGCCTTTAACAATATTGCATTTAATTACATAGACTTTTTTATGGTGGTGGTCTCCCCTTTGCAGCAATAACAGCTTCCACTCTTCTTGGAAGGCTTTCCACAAGATTTTGGAGTTTCTGTGGGAATTTATGCCCATTTATTCTGTAGAGCATTTATGAAGGCAGACATCTTGGACCAGAAGGCCTGGCTCACAGTCTCCATTCCAGTTCATCCCAAAGGTGATGGATGGAGTTGAGGTCAGGGCTCTGTGTGGGCCAGTCAAGTTCTTCCACACCAAACACATTCAACCATGTCTTTATGGACCTTGCTTTGTGCACTGGGGCACAATGTTGCTGGAATAGAAAAGGTTCTTCCCCAAACTGTGTCCACAAAGTTGGAAGCATGGTGGTGGTATCTGAAGCATTAAGACTGCCCTTTACTCGAAATAAGGCACCTAGCCCAAACCCTGAAAAACAGGATTGTCCCAATACTTTTGTCCATATAGTGTATCTCCTGTGTCTGCTCTCTTTATGATTAAGCCCTCTGTGTAATCTTGCTTGTAAAATTCTCCTACACCAGGGGGTTCCCAATCCTTGCTCCATAGACCACACTTCTGTCTTTATCTCATAGTACACCTAACTGAACTATTTCACTTTGAGTCATGGTTCCTCTTAGTGGTTCTTCATGCTCTTGGGATTTTTTATTTTGAATATTGGTCCCTTTTTTTCTTGATGCTCTTACAGAGTTTTTCTTTTGGACTCTTCTTTTTTTCTTTTGGGTTCTTCTCAGTGTTTCTTATTCATTCTCTTGAGAATTTTCTTTTGTGGACTGGTTCTTCTCAGCGGTTCTTCATCATGCTGTTAGGGATTTTCCTGAGTATTTGCTCCTTTTAGTGGTTCTTCCTCATGTTCTTAAAGCAATTTCCTTTAGAGGCATGGTTCTTCTCCCTGGTTCTTCATCTGTGCTCTTCAGGATTTTCCTTGTCTAGGCTCCTCTCTGTGACCCTTCCTCATGCTCTTAGAGACGTTTTTCTTATCAGGCTTGGTTCTTCTCACTGGTTCTTCATCATTCTTTTAGGGATTTGCCCGGGCCTTGGCTCTTCTCAGTGATTCTTTCTCTTGTTCTTAGGGAGTTTTTCCTCTCTTGGTCGGTGTCTGTGTCACTTTTGTTCCTGAAAAGCTGACATGGGCTGTAGAAAGTGCCACACAAATAAAACTAAACAGAGCTTTTGCATTTGCTACCTTTCCTCTGCATAGAATGATACTTAGAATACCTATTTAAATATCCCGAAACATGAAAAAGAATCGCCATGGCCTTGTTTTCCTACATGAACCATACAGACACTTTAAAGCAAATAGTCCCTAATTATTGGGTTATTGTAGTTATTGATGTTGAAGCTTCAACAAGCAGCCATCCTAGTCTATCATAAAATATCCCAAAAGCTAGCATTGTGCCTAATCTGATCCACATGCACTAGAAACCTCTCATGTCGAGACAGAAGCTGAATGACTTGGCAGCAACTGGCAACACCATGTAGTAGTTAAATAAGCCCAGGAACAGCACCCACGCTCTTATCGCCATTCATCAGTAGGCCTCTCTAATTCTGGAATTGCACACCTATTCATACCCATTATTTACCAGCGTTATTACAATGACGACCTGGTGATCTCTGGTCCATTTCAAATTAAGCCTGTGGCTGTTTACACGTATTGTCCTGTACTCGGCCCTCGCCGCTATTGTGCCTGACCACAATGGATAATGAGCTATCTTCCTGTAAGCGTCCGGCAGACCAGGCAGACAATGTGCACTTCTCTTCTCTTGCCCAAACCTCTCTGTCTCTGTCTCTCTCTCTCTTTCTCTCTCTCTCTCACACACGCACTCACACACACACACACACACACACACACAAACAGTCACAAAGAATATGAAATAGACACCACCGTTTCAGTGCTACCCTGAAATCACCCACTGAAGACCGGCTACTGTAAATTTAGCTTGCGGCGGCCACGCTGCTTTGATCTGTGTTTGCATTTAAACATCAAATAATCCACCGTAACCTTCTCCCAGGCCCATTTAGATGGTAATATGGAGCAGGAACTGGTTTGGGAGGCCATTCATCTCAAGGTCAAGAGGGCGATTGCGTGTGTTGTACCTGGACTGGATCAGCAGCTGTTTAGAGCAGGGCGTATACATACATACTAAAACGAGCTTTCGTAATGGACACGTTTTTGTTTTTCCAATCAAAAATGGTCTGTTAATGACGATTGCACATGGAAGATGGTCTACATGTTCTCTTTTCTATGTTCAAAATAGGAAAACAAACATTATTAGTGTGTTGTTGTCAATTCTGCACATTTAAATAGTTAATAGATGGAATACGTGCAGTATGACTACTGCATGTTTCCCTTTTTATCTATCAATCAATCTATTGACAGTCTACATCTCTGTCTGTCTTTGAAGGACAGAGAGATGGGCAAAACTACAGGGAGATGCTGCAAGACAACCTGCTTCGGTCTGCAAAATAAATAATTAAATAAATAACGCTTGAGAGAAACATCACTTTTCAGCAGAACAATGATCCCATGCACAAGGCCAAAGCGACAAAGGAGTGGTTGAGAAAAGGTGAAATGTTCTACAATGGCCAAGTCAAGGTCCAGAACCCAGTCCAGAGAATCGAGAATCTGAGGCACATTTGAAAACGGCAGTCAATCAAACCAAACTACCTGGAGCAAATCACGCAAGGAAGAATCACTATCAAACAGCCTGTAAAGCTGCTAGAAAAAGAAAGACTGTAATCTTTAGAGACTCAAAGCAGTTTTTTCTTTTTAAAAAATCTACTGACAAAAAAAAAAAAATCATGTTTCACTTTGAACATTTACTTTAAGAGTATATTGGTTTGCAATAAACTTCTCTGGCTGAAACAATCTGTGTGTAAGTGTCATTTGTAATCCAGACAAATCTGCATCACTAATTTTGCGTGGTGCTGCATATTTTTGTTTATCTATGCCTGGTTTTACTAAGCCAGGACATTTTGTCCTGAAAATGCAAAATAAATAAACACACTTAGGCTATTGTGTGTGAAGATATAGACTGCCGGGTATATTGTCCCAAAGTCTGCTGCAAAACTCAAGCCTGATTGGGCAAGATCAATTCCAGGGTTTGGGCTCATTTGGGTTTTGGGCTCAGGTTTGTTTGGTTTTTTAGGGATCTTCTCCCCAACTCAATCACTGCCAACCCCACCCACTAGCTTGGTCTCCACCATCACACAATGCTGAGTGGGTGAAAAGATGCCACTACAACTAACCAAATGCTACTAATACTATTGGATAGCTCAACGCACTTGGACGGGAATGCTAACTGCCAATTATGCTATGTTAGTAAACAGACGCCTGCATTGGCTAAAATCATGCTGAGGGATGGGGGAAAGCCATTTTGAACCTCTGTTCATTGGATGGCTGTGACATCACTGGGGATTGAATGTAGCTTTTTTAGAGACATTGCTTAGATGGTGTCGTCTTCTCTGTAAAAGCATTATGACTTGGTTTGTTTTGTTACATCACATAAAACACACCAGTCATGCACAGTGTAGAGTCTGTGAGAGTATTTGATAGCTAAAGGACCCGCACATCGCAATCTCAGAGCAGTGCAGGTTGAGTTTGGGTTTCTAGCTTAGAGGTGCCAGCCAGGCTTGTTTGGGTTGGATCTCAAAGTTGTGGCCGGGGGCCAGACTTTGTAGACATCTAGTTAAGGCAGAGAGAGAGAGAGAGAGAAAGAGAGGGAGAGAGGGAGGGAGAGAGAGAGAGAGAGAGAGAGAGAGAGAGAGAGAGAGAGAAAGAGAGAAGCAAAAAGCCACGTA
>JBBPCZ010000042.1:25422561-25434256 GCA_037974445.1 Brycinus macrolepidotus
CAGAGAGAGAGAGAGACAGAGAGAGAGACAGAGAGAGAGAGAGACAGAGAGAGAGAGAGAGAGAAAGAGAGAAGCAAAAGGCCACGTATTCAGCAGGTGAAAGGACAAAAATGCCAGACAGATTTACATGCCACAAGTGAAGCACAGAAAAGGCCACCTCTCACCACCAACACATCAAAGAAGACAAGGTTATTAAGCAGTATGAACCAACACACACACACACACACACACACACACACACACACACGCACACACAGGTAGAACTACACCATGAGTTTCAACCTCCAGCCCCTGCATTAGTGTACGGCCTCCATCAGTGCCATTCACAATTCATTAAGCAACTTATTGGGCACAATATTCAATATGCATGTTAATTTAATGGACTAGGTTTTTGGCTAGGTGGAGGTGGGGGGAGGAAAATAAGAGCTTTGATGTTCACAGAACTTGGCAGTCAGTCATGAGAGGCAGTGAATTACAGCATTAATGAAGAATGGAGAAACAATGATGAAGGTTTATTGTTTCAAACACATGCATTTTAATGTGACCCCATCTGTACGCGTGTAAATACTCTAAAAACATTCAGTCCTATTCAGGGGCAACACAAGTGGCCCCGTCCATGTATTTTTCCCCCCAGAGCTGAAGCTGACATTCAATTAGCAACTGCACTGCAATGATTAGTCGACAAAGTCGTTTCAGCGTCAACAAGGGTATAATGCCATATCGAAAAAAAAAACAGTGTATGGAAATTAAAAGCTGTATCATCAATCCATCCCTCTGTGTCATTTAAGTGTTTCTCATTTGCATACTCTAAAAACTAAAACTAAGCAATATTTGACCCAGTACAAAAAAATATGTTGTTCCAACATGTATAGGGTAAAATTTTGGGCTGATGTGTATTATTGAACTAGGCGGAGTTCACTTCGGTTCCACATTCATTTCAGCACTGAATGTAAAAATCTACATGGAAAATGGAAAACAATGAAAAACTACAGTTGATGGTAAGTGAAACTTCTTATTAATCTAGAATTAGAAACAGTTCTGTAATTAGAACAGTTTCTGTAATTAGGGGATGATTCAGGTAACTGGAAACAGGAACAACATTGGTTTCGTTTAAAATGCTATTTTATGACGCAAGTAAACCTTTTAAAACGTTATTGAAAATACAGTAGCCTTTGTTGTGTTTCCTCTAAAAAGGGAACCCTTCATTAAGCTCATTCTAACCGGTTACCAGAAAACAAGGACGAAAAATGTGAAAATAACTTCTGCTTGGAAAGAACCAAAAAAAAAAAAAAAAACGATGGCCGTGCATACGGTATAAACTGGCCTGCAGCAAAACTGCGCCAAAGGCCGTGCACATGGAGAAATGGTATAAGTGCTGTGCTGCAGTCAGAGATGTAGAGGAGAGGGAGGATAGAGGCCTCACGGTCAGTGACCATATTAAGGTTTAATTTTTGTCACTGTGAAAGTGCATCATGTTACTGAGTTATGATAAAAACAAAAATGTGGGTTTTTTTCAGTATTGTGCTGAGCTTTGGGTGTGTTGATAGTGTCCTTTTAAATACTCCAGATCAACAGATATTTCTTGAATATATGTTGAGAAAATTATCTAATAATTATAGAAGTACTGATTTGGTCACTTCCCTTACTGAATTTAGACTAATCTTCATGAGTAATGACCATCTGACATTACTGTAATATTCATGGTCTCAAAATGTGACAGAAAACATGATACTGATAACATCACTAAGGTTGCAGAAAAATTGTTTCTGTTAACATGGAAATTAAAGATGTTATAACAGCATGTTTTAGATATTTCTTACAACAAGAAAATACTGGTAATATTTTATTGTGTAGACATATTTTTTATACATGCTCTAATACTGTGTTCCTTGTACTTTTCAGGCTTTTCATGCAGTGCAAGATATGCAGATTTCATGGTTCTACCCAGAACACACTTCTTAGACATTATAGATTGAGACACTGGCATGGACCATATTCCTCGTTTCCCTGTATTTACAGTGATTGTGCTTGTACATTCCGGACTGCAGGTTAAAAGCTCATCTTAACCGAATACATCCCATTGCTGCCCGTCCCAAGCGAACAGATGATGATGTGGCCAGTTTCAGGTGTTCACTTTGTGCTTTTCAAGACCTTTGTACTCAAAAGAAATGTTTCACCCATTTAAGAAAGAAAAAATTATGAAACCATTAAAAGTCCATTTATAAACTGTGATTTTGAGACCAACATAAATGCTACCTTCAGCGTACACAAAAACAGGAAACATACATTTCAATCTTTAAATGAGTTTACACCATTGATTAAACATGCTGATAATGCAAACCAAGGCACTGTTTGTAATACTTCCTCAGCTATAGAATGTGAAGTGGGTCTGGGTGATATTGCAGAAAGTGCAGATGTCTTTTGCAATGATGATTTTAACTCTGCATTAGAACACAAACTTGCATCTCTTTTGCTTTGTATGCAAACTGTACCTCATGTGTCAAAACATGCTACTCAACAGATTGTTGAAGGTTTAAATGATGTTGTCTCACTCTCAAATTGTCAGATCCAAAAGGAAATTTTGCAGATTCTGCAGAGAAATAATTGTGAGGTCAACCAGTCTGTTACTGATGAACTAGTGGATTCCATTCAGAAAGCTAATCTATTTTTAGCCATATTCAACAAGGGTCCACTTTCTACTGCATATCGAAGAAACTTCGACTTCAAGAAGTACTTTCCAGTTGTAGAACCCATTCAATATGTGTTTAGCAGATCAAAGAAAAAGCATTTTGTGTATGTTCCTTTGTTAAAGGTCTGAAATCGTTGTTAAATCTCACTGAACTATTGGAACAAACTCTTAACAGTGGTGCAAGCCCATTTCAATTGTATGTTTCTTTCTTTGATGGAAAGTATTGCAAAGGCAAAACATTTTTTAAAGGAGAAGATATTAGATTAGTGCTCGGTTTGTATATAGATGATTTTGAAGTCTCTAATCCCCTTGAGACATCTAGAAAAAAACATAAGATAACTGCAGTCTACTGGGTTATATTAAATTGGGCACTGCAGTTTCGATTTAGCCTGCAGTCTACCCAGTTGGCATTGCTTGGAAAGAGCACTGATGTGCATGAATTTGGGTATAAGGCCTTCTTAGAGCCACTGGTAAATGACATTAAGCTTCTGGAAGAAGAGGGATTATTTGTTAATCAGTTGGCTGACCAAATAAAGGGAACTGTTCTCACTTTTTCTGCTGAAAACTTGGTGGCTCATCTGGAGAGTTTTAGAGTGTACAAGTTCTGTAGATTTTGTCTAGCTTCATTACCAGACATTCAGACCACAGAAGCAAAATGCTTTAATTTACGGACTCCTGCAGAACATGACAGGCTTGTTATAAACCTCAAGGAAAGTCCTCATCTTATATCTGACAGTGGTGGCCAAACAACTGACCTATTTTCATTCAGTGATAGGCTTTCCACCAGACACACTGCATGACCTTTTTGAAGGGATTGCCTATTGAATTATCATTGTGTCTTCATAAACTGATATCTCGCAAATATTTTACTTTAGAGCCAGACTACAAAAAATTGCAAAGTCTTGTTTTCTGAAGCGTACAATAGGAGGAAATGGACATGAAAATTGGACTTTTTTGAGGCTTCTTCCTTTCTTTGTTGGTGCATGTGTCCCTGAAGGAGAAAAAGCATGGAAAATCCTGATGGATTTAAAAGATATTGTTGAAATGTCTGTGGCATCCAGATTCTCAGAAGAAACTTTATGCTACTTTGAATCGAAAATTTCAGATCATCGCCTATTATTCCAAGAAGTCTTTCCAGATATCAGTCTAAAACCAAAACACCATTTTGTCGAGCACTACCCACATCGAATTTGGTGTTTTGGCCCTTTTTGGACTATGCGATTTGAGGCTAAGCATTGCTTTTTCAAAAAAACAGTTAGGGATGCACAGAGCTTCAGAAACATTCTTAACACCTGCAGCACATAGAGAGAGAGTAAAAGCTGTTCAAATGATCTCTCCTGAGCCACGTATAAGGGCAGCTGTTCAACAAAGGTGCAGTGGACAAACTGCTGTATCTTTAGCTTCTACTGTGTATGGAACCACTTACAAAAAGGGTCTGATTGTTTCCATTGGATCTTCTTTTGGAATACCACAATTTGGCCAAATCCTGAATTTTGCTGTTCTTGGGAGTGACATCTGCTTCATTGTTGAGCAAGTTGAAAGCTGGTATTTTGAACATTTGAGAGCTTATGAAGTTCTTAAGAAGGATTGTGCAGACATTCTCACCGTTCACCCTCAGGATCTTTATGACTACTACCCACTTACTTCGTATTGTATTGAGGGAAGGCTCATGGTGTCACCAAAGAGGTTCTTATTGTGTTCTTACCCATGACCGATTTGTCATTAATTGACTTACTATTCTCTCCTTTCTGTTTTATTCTTTTTTGTCTATTTAACAGTGTGTCTTTTGTAATCTCCAAAATGCTGTTGCGGATCATTCTTGGTCCAGACAGCATCAGAAAATTACATGTCCTGGCACAATTTTAACCCTGGAAGACCTTAGAGCAATGCTATGTGATAAACTGAAAATAGAGAGTGGATTTGTCATTCAGTATGAAGATCCTGATTTCAATAATGAACTGTGCAATCTAACATACAGGTATCAGATCTTCCAGCTGAGAAGGCTACATTGAGACTTTTCTGGACAATGTCTATCACGCCATCCTATGAATACAGTTTTTCAGATACAACTCTTGATACGGCTAGCCTCTCAAGTGATTCTTTATCTGTGTCATCAGCACCAGTTACAAGAAAAGAATCTTGGCCTAAGGAGTTTCCTGTTCCCAGATTCTCCCTGGATCTTGAACTTCGTCTTCAAAAAGCAAATGAGGTCTACAAAAAAGACAAGACTCCACTGAGGAGTCACACGGGACATAAAGATGGAAATACTTAGCAAAGTTTCTGAGGTCATGTTCTCCTACAAAGCATATCCAGATGAATCTGAATGTGAGAAAGTGGCCATAGCTTTGATCGTCAAGCATCCTTGTCTCATTCAGGCCAGTGGCAGTGGTTGGGAGGGCTGGAAACTCAGTATTCAGTATAAGATGATCAACCTTCGTCAGAAACTGTGACATGCAGGTTGCGCTGAAGTTCAGATAAATGTTCACAAAAGAGGATCTAGTTCTTCAAGGGGTGGCCTCAAAAAGCCTCGCAAGTCAGAGATAAACTTCCTTCCAGATCATCCCACTGAGCTGAATGATGATCTTGAGAAGCAAAGACAACTCCTTGCAGATGAAGTGAAGAAGAAAAACCCTAATGTTGATGAAGTGAATGCTGGAATGGACCTCGCATTCTCCTCGAGAAGAAAAGAGATAGTCACAGACAAACAACTGGTCTCTGTGGTACAAGAGCGCTGGCCAGGTCTTTTTCTAGAACACCAGGTAAGATTTATGTGTGTTAAACTGCAGGAGGCCTACATTTTGCTGCCCTCTAATAGGTAAAAATAAAAACTGTTGGATTCTGATTTTTGCTTTTTGTGGAATTTAATTGTCTTTGAAATAGGTACGTATGGAATTTCATCGTATAACAAGTCAACCCTAAAGAAACTTTCCTGACATCCCTGGAAAAGCATTCTTCAGCACTGATCAAGATGTTCAGAGCGAAAGGTGGCAAGGCTACACGGCAATTTAAGAACCTCTTGGAATGTTTAGATGAACAGGTAAAGAACAATAAATCAAGATTAAAGTGATTGTACATTGGACTGTACTTAAATGTACTGCTCATTTTCAGAACACTGTGCATTGTGTAGTGTAACTGTTGAAGAAGAATTTTGTAATTTTAGAGTGCAAGGACTGCCTCTTTATTTAAGAGAATATGAACCATTATCAAGAATGTGTCTTGTAAGTACTACATTAAATAGGGATTTTTTTTGTCTAGCTCTGAGACATACAGTGGTTTACAGGGATATTCGCTTCCCAATCGACCTCAAGAAGGGTTTCATAATCACCTGGATCAAGTTTGTTGAGACAGACAAAACCTGAAACTGCATGGCAGTGGAGCATTTAGACTGGATATCGGAACCACTGGTTAAGAATATTGTAAGGGTGGTTGAAGGTTGAAGGTTGAAGGTTTTAACTTCGAAGTTTAACAAATTTTGTCACTATGTAAATACAGTTTTTTGTTAACTGGACCATAAAGTCTGGGGAAAGTGTTGAATGTAAATTTGCTTAAATAACAGGTGTAACTTCTTAAAATCTGTTATGTTTGTGTTGTCATTTTTAGGATACCGATTCTCTCGAAGTGCAGGCCAGTAAAATGAAGACAGAGATATTGGAAGTCATGAGACAGCACAACTTTAATGCCAGACCTGCACCAGTGAACATATGGAATCAGATTTGTGACAAAGGTTTCAAACAAAACTTTCCTTATATAAAAAAAAAAAAGACGTTGAAATGTAAAACACAAGGTTGAAATTTTGACAACATACTTTTTTTCAGTTTCGCTGCTAGTTTTTTCAGTTTTGCTGCTGGCTTTTCAGTTTCGTTGCTGGCTTTTCAGTTTCATTTCTAGTTTTTTTAGTTTCGCTGCTGGTTTTTCAGTCACTCCGCCTCCTTTTACGTTTACGCTGCCTGAAGATTCAGTTGGTCTTCTGGCACAGATCTCTCGTATATCCATTTATGCACTAATAATGGCAATCAAAAGCACAAAAACTTCACCAATGTCTGAAAGTCAAAATAGTCAGACTTTAACTGGCAGTCTGGTTTTTATTTTAACAGTGAAATGATACACTCCATTACAAAAAATAAACATTTTATTGTATACACATGGCCTCAGTAAATAATTTCTGAAAACATTTCACTCATTCCTCTCTCTCTCACACACACACACAAAGACTATGTGGTTCCTGTGTTATCACTATAGTGGCTTGGTATTAAATGTATACAGGATAGGATCTAAAATCCATGGAACAGAAATGTCTTACACAGCTTTTTTTCCGTGTGTTGCCACTCTGTGATTTAAGAGTGTTCAGTCCTGCAGTGTGGTGCAGCCTTAGTTTGTGGAAGACCAACACAACTAAAGACAAGAGCATAAAATGATGATCGTCAATTCCAAACTGTGTCCCGGACAAACTGACTGATCAAAGATTCACTGACTGCTTGCCCTGATGTTGACTGTCGGATAACACGCTCCGCTACTTTGACCACTTTGACTGTCCCCTCAGAAGGAATCATCAAACCTCTACTGTTTTTTAATGTGAGCAAGTGGTAGCTTTGATCATATGATGCCGGTACAGCATCTGTTAGCAAACTAGCACGGCACACATCACAGGACAGCTTTATCAAAATGTGTCGAATGACAAACCCTGGTAAGGCTGAACAATTGTTTTGATTATATTTGGCCATTATAAAATCCCGTATTATAGCGCTTACGTTTAACCAAAACGTTGTTTGGAGACTGACTTGAACACAGGGTTGCATAGCTTTGCTATCTTAGGTAAGGTTAAGATTTATAAACTGAGGTGGATTTCTTTAGGAAACCTCCAAAGTTCGAGAAAAGTTAACTAAACAGCTAACAACAATCTAAATAGTCAGTGCCTGCCTTTAGCCAAAACGGCTGACTTGAACACAGGAATGCCTGGCTTAGCTAAGGTTAAGACTTATAAAACGGGATTTTATAATGGCCAAATACAATCAAAACAACTGTTTAGCCTTACCTATGAAATGTAATCCCCCGAGATCTGGTTTGGAGCGTACAGTGGTTTGTACAGCCCCAAGCAGCACATCTTTATCCACTACTTCACTCTACAGCAGAGTCTCTCGCAATAGTGATCCGGGGCACGGACCTGTCACTCAAAAACCTGCTGGCAAATAAGGCGAAGCCCCGCCCACACGAGAAATCTGTACCAGAAGTCCAACTGAATCCTCGGGCAGCGTAAACGTAAAAAGGGGGCGGAGCGACTGAAAAGCCAGCAGTGAAACTGAAAAAAAAGTATGTTGACAAAATTTCAACTTTGTATTTTACATCTCAACGTCTTATTTTTTTTTTATATATTAGGAAAGTTTTGTTTGAAACTTTTGGCACACATCTGATTCCATATGAACATAGCTGTGGTGTTAGAAGGTCAAGTCGTCCTTGAAGAGCTTCCTGACTTTGTCAGCGCATTTGCCATTCTTGTTGGACTTTTCTATGCTCTAAATATTCAATACCCCAAGGAACTGAAAAACACCTTTGAAACAGTGCAGAAGGTGTTCTTGCATCTAGGAGACTCATACTTACATAGAGTGTTATCACTGACGAATATGCTCCTTAAATTTGAAAGGCTGTAAATGTCAAACACTTCATGTGTGTGCGTGTGTGTTTGTGCATCTGTCTGTCTCTTTCTGTCCGTGTGTGTCTCTGTCCATACTGGGAGACTCATACATAGTGTTGGCACTAAAGAATATAATCCTTAGTTTTGAAAGGCTTTAAGTGAGAAATTTGTGATGGGGTCATGTTTATTTTTTTCAAGGAGTTTTCTTAGAGTGAGTTGAGCCATTGTGTACTTGATATATTGAAGGTGTTTTTTGCACTATAGGCTTGCTGAATGTGTCAGTGCATTTGTTACATTTGTTGTTACATCTAAACCTTCAGTACCTATAGAGACTGAATATACCTTTGAATCAGTACAGTAGGGTTCTGTTATACTGTTACTTGATTATTAGATTTTTCAGAAGTGTATGCAACACTTCATAGTATGGAGTGTTGTTTTGATTTTATGAGACTGAGCAATGTTTGTTTTTTCTTTTCTTTTTATTTTGCATACTTTCATTTTTGTGTAACAGTACACTTTGTGATGGTCATAGCTTTTTTTAACATTTATAATTTGTTACTTTCAAGGCAATTAAGTTTATCACCAGAATGTAATACTTTGCTGGATATATTAAAGTTTCTTTAGTAACCGATAACATTGTCCCTTCTCTGTTTGCTCAATTATAGTAGGCTAATTGACTGAATAAGTAAATTATAATTTGCTCAATTGAGTCATGTCTTTCCAACATAGTTTTTTTTTAGTTAGAACAAATAAGCAAGGTGTTCACTTAACTATGTAAGTAATATTACATCTATTAATTGTTGTTAGTGGTAATAGTTCATTTCAGTTCAGTCAACATGAATTTATTTGTTGGTCCAACAGCATAGCATTTCCTTCTAATATAGATTCAACTAAAAAGTTGAGCTAACTCAAAAGTGCTATTGTAATCAATTACTTAAGAACTTTTCATTAGGAAGAGGATTTATTTTTTACAGTGCAGTCTTTTATGGCAAATACTGCCACTTGCTGCATCCTTTTAGAGTAAAGTGGAGGTGAGGGGAGTAAGAGGTGTACAAAATTTTAAATAAAGCATTAAATATGCTAAATGAATTATTTTAAAAAGTATCAGTTTTACTGGTTGCAATTTGGGGCTTTTGTTATTGTATTACATTATATAATGTTACATTATATTACATAACATATTACAATTGTATTACATTATTTAATAGAGTGGTGACCTGTCCATTCACTTAAGCAATTTCTTAATTACTAAAATATCCTAGGCATTGGTAGGTGGTGGTTATGGTATCCCAGGTGGTTGCTAGGAAGTCTCTTGGCAGTTGTCATAGTATCCTATCAGGATGCTAATATGTTGCTAGTGTACTTTCATCATGCTGACATAAAAGAGCACAAACTTTTGGCCACTTAGTTCTGCCATTTATTTGTATAGGAAAATCATAATTTAACAATAGTTGTATGAAACCAAATGTCCAATTTAAAAAATGTGTACATGCACACCATTCCTGATTGAAAATTCAGTTGTTTCTGTGTCTGTATCTCGAAAACTGTGAGACAGCGGACAGAATTCTGGGGAAAAATTCGTAATGAGAAGAGGTATATTGTGTTGGATAATAATTGTATTGCATATTGCTTTGTACATGGTGGACTACACCAGTCTCGTGCAAATATCTCTGTCCATTTTAGCCCAATCCAAGCAGAACACGATACTGACACTCCTGTACGGTGTCTCAATGGGACTGGTTGAACAGACATGATGAAACATTGGGTCAGTTGAACAGAGCTGACCCACATAAAATGCTGAAATAGCCACACAGGAGATGAAATGCACCCCCTGATCATAGAAGAGTGGTGTGAAATGGACAGAAACTCTCTCAAGAAGCTGGTATCAATTCAGCCTCATAAGATTGGAGCTAGGAGTTATTAAGGCAAAGGACACATAACCAACTAATGTCTGAAAGAGACTTTTTCCATTCTGTAAAAACCTTTTTCTTTGCAGTGGATTTTGCAATTGTGTTTGCGCATTCATTCCACCTCAGACATTCACATTTGTACTTGATGCTTTTCATAATCACCGGCTGGCTGTATCTCTGCTTTGGCTCATGGATGGATGACTTCTTTCACACTGGTTAAACAGGAGTGCAGTTATATAGTAAAGATGCTGATTACCATTTCAATGCAAAAAATGATATATGCAGTCAGGGTTTTGCAACGATAAAATCCTCAGAACGCCAAAAACGGCCTACTTTATCAGACAGGCTCTTAACTGACTCAACTACAAATGTTCCTTAACTGATTCACAGTTGGACTTGGACTCAAGTCTGCAAACTTGTGAAGAAAACACAAACAACGGACATTGCCTGTCAGTTTTGCTATGGTCATGCATAGTGCTTTTCGCTTGCTGCCTGCCATGGCGTCAGTTTTGATTTTGAGCTTCAACACGACTTTGTTTGAATCTTGACTTGCACTTGAAATCCAGAGACTCAAACATGACTCAAACTCACAACCCAGAGACTCAAGACTTGACTCAGGCTTGCACCGCAGAGACTCAAGACTTGACTTGAAATTGCAGACTTAAGACTCAACTTCATCTTGTGCCCCAGAGGCTTCAGATTTAACCCAGAGTCCCACCTCAGTACCGCACAGCGATTCACGACTTGACTCTGACTCAAACCCCAGAGACTCAAGACTTGACATAGATAACACCTTTAGAGACTTAAAGACTCAAAATGCAACTCTGACTTGCACCCCAAAGCTCTAAATTCAACACAGTCTGACACTCCAGAGACTCAAGACTCGACTCAGACCTGTCTGAGATTCACACCCTAGAGACTCAAGGTTTCATTTGGAGACTCTCAGAGACTCAGTACCCAATTCTGACTTAAATCACAGGGACTTGAGACTCCTCTCAGACTGTCATCATCATCTTTATTGTAACAATCATGGCTTATAGCACAGACAGAGATTTAAATGATGGTGGTGGCAAAGTAAGAGGAACCTGCAGCTAGCATATAGCATATTAGCTTCACTGATTGATCAGTCCAGTAATAGTCTTCTAGTGTATGGAATCAGATTTGTGCCAAAAGTTTCAAACAAAACTTTCCTAGTATCAAAAAAAATAAGACTTTGAAATGTAAAAGGTTTTTTAAGTGACATCTCCGTGCCCCGGAACTCTGTCACTATTGCGAGAGGCTCTGCTGTGGAGTGAAGTAGTGGATAAAAATGTGCTGCTTGGGGCTGTACAAACCACTGTACGCTCCAAACCAGATTCCGGGGGGTTACATTTCATAGGGAAGGTTGAATAATTGTTTTGATTATATTTGGCCATTATAAAATCCCGTTTTATAAGTCTTAACCGTAGCTAAGCCAGGCTAAGCTAG
>JBBPCZ010000042.1:25434356-25447324 GCA_037974445.1 Brycinus macrolepidotus
GAAGGGGGATGATTTTGACTGTTTTTATTTCAGGGGGGATGACATCCCTCCTCATCCCCCCTCAACTCGAGTACTGCCGATACCTGATCCCATCTATCACTTTGCTAGGTGGTCCATGAGAGCAATATACTTGTCTGTTAATAATGAACTCAACTGTTGTGAGGCAGTTAGAGATGTGTGTGTATAGTGAGCATTTTACAATGGCTTTGAGTGTGGTACAACCAATCAGATTTTAGAACCAGATTTTATTTTATTTCCCTAAAGCTCCAACACTATTTCCAAACCGTGGGATACTGGACGATGCCTCTGTTTCAATTTCTTTCCCACAGCTCCTGAAATTAAAATAAAATGTGCCCATAGACTCACTAACCCAACCAAACAAATTTTAGTGTCTCTCGGTCAGGGGATTTTCCTATTAGGGCGCATAAGAGATGAACCGCCGTTGATAAGGCCAAAAAAAGGCAAATGAAGTCGCAGACTTATTTACATGTGACACCAAACAGCAACTGTATAATAACACACTGACATGGGCCTAACTGCAAGGATGACTTGTCCTTAAGAAGCCAAAAAGCCTGCAGTATGAAGCACCATTTTATAAGGCCTTATAAAGAACACTCTGGCATCGTCAATTCATTCCCAAGCTATTAAAATCTCTCTTTTATGGCCAATCCAAATACTCGGTCCTGTGATCTCTCCTTTTTTAGTTCATTTCACAGCTGAAGGGCTTCAGAGAAATGAAATGAAGAGATGCAGGCCATTCAATGCAGTGGCAACACAAAACAAGCACCTACAGTGCATACAGGGGAAAAGCACCACTAACAGCTGCACTTAAATATAATTAGAACATTCGTTCCTAGTAACCATTTGTGTTACTAGTAATTCACTTAACTGCAAGTTTCTTATCTATAGTATTTATACCCCAGCATTTGTGTATATAGTGTTTTTCATATTGATTTTTTTTTTCTGCAGTTTTCCTTGGATTTATTAAGACTTTATATTTTGTATTGTTCTAGTCTCTGTGTCTCTGTGTGTCTGTGCAGTCGAAACATAAGCAATTTCCTCCAGGATCAATAAAGTTTTCTGACTCTGCCTTGTTACATAGTGACATAATATAATGAGTCAATCCACTAGCGCTATTTGACTCATCAGGTCTTAAACCAAGTCAGGATTTAATTGCAAAACATAACCTTGGTGGCTTAAAAAAGTTTCACCAACTGTGGGTTAAAGTGGTAGATTTTGGTGTCAGCCGAGAAGGAGGCTGTCTAATCAGCTGTGGTAGCACTTGAGCTAACAATAGCCATTCGCTTGTTATCCAAGCAACTTATCCTAACCAGTGTCATGGGGAAGCTGGAGCCTATCCCACTGCTCACAGGGTGTAAGACAGACACACCCTGAACAGGTCACCAGTCCATCACAAGGCAGACACACAGACCTGGAAGTAATATGGCATCTCCAGTTTACCTCGTCTTTGGACTGTCGGGTGAAAACTGGAGCACCCTATGGAAACTCAAACAGAATGGACCCCTCAGCTGTCCCAGATGGGAATCGAACCCAGGACCTGCGAGCATGGCATACCAGGCCACTGTGCTGCCCAACACTTGCCACAACTATATTAGAGAAATATTAGTATCCTCCAAATTTGGTCTTTTCTCCTCAGTGAATGACATGCCAAGGATTTCCAGTAAAGGGCCCATCTCATGGAAATCCATATTCCTGTTCATTTTTCATAAGAATTATTATAATAAGAAGTTATAAAGAATTATTTTTGATTGTTTTTTGAACAGCAGCCAATCTGAAAAGAGTCGATTTACATGTATCAGTGCTAAATGCACAGCAATACTAACTGCTCATTTTACTCTGAGGGATGAAAACAGATTGGAAAATGTTAATAACATGATTATGAACATGGCATCTAGTCGAATGGAGTTCAGTTAAAATTACAAAAGTTTAATGTCCTAGAAAAGAATCTTGAAAGGCTTTTACTCCATGAACCCTGAGCTTATCAGTACAACGCTTCTACAGCAGGAATATGGTCTTATCTGCAAACTCAGCCAAGACGAAGCTGCTCGCTGCATTATCACTGAATACTATCATCTTCAATTACGGCAACAACATCTCACAGCTATGCTGGGCCTTCTCCAAAATACCTTCCATTGCCTAATGGGAGTGCCTTCTGGGTGTTTTTACTGGCATCTGCCTGTATTTTTCAACTAAACCCAGTTCTCCCGTTGAGAATTACCTCAAAGTAAAAGTTCAACTGAGGAAACAAACTCTGAAAGTTTGGATGAAATTTAGGTCAGGATGGCTCCTAATTTTTTTCAATTGTGGCAACTAAATGTAATATAATCTGATTTGTTAATCCACATTCAAAGTCTTCCAAAATACTACTTTCTATTGGTCAGACCGGTTAATCCACATTCAAAGCCTTATAAAACACTATCTGCTGGTTTGAGAATTTTTAAATTCTTTTAATATTAATATAGAATTAACATATATTAACACTATTATTACTATTAACATAAATATTTGGTTAATGGTGTATTTTTGTTTTATAAAGGTATTTGTGGCTTTAAATACTTTCATTTGGTTGAGGTGTCTCATTAAGCTCAACAAGAAGTAACAATGAAGCCACATCTGTAGCCGCAGCTACACTGTAAAATAAAAACAGCTGGACTGTGAGAGTACTGGCCAGCAGTTAGGACAGTGCTACATACTGCAAAATCAATCAGTGTCTACACTATATCGAGAGACAGCAGACACCGCTGCCATTTCCCCAATTCTTTCTGCGCCAATCCATATGCCCTCTTTGCTCATGCATAAGAAAAGTGGGACCATTTCAGTGGCTTTAAAATTCAGCCACTTCTGCAGTTCCTGCTGAAAGCCTGCAGGCTGACTTCATTCTTTTCTCCTGATCAATATCTCACAATTAAAATTCCCATCGAGGACGACCACTCGGAGTGAGGAAGAGAAAAGCAGAGGCGCACTTTATGCCAGTGTGGTTGGAAACTGAGGTTAAGGCGCTTCAGAGCAGTTTCAGTACATTTAAACCAGTCCTTACAGAGAAAGTCACTGAGCTTTTCACCATCAAACCATCACACGGGGCCACAACCACTGAGATATGACCATAACCCTGTAATCAGCCACGCAAATAGAGACTGCCCATCAAAAGTCTGGAGATGCTAAGTAGTTTAATGCATTCATACCAGCAGTTCAGTTCTCTCGGTCCAGACCAAAGCAGAAAATGATCCAGTGTTGATAGGGGTGTAACAGTTCAACATATATTGTATCACAGGATGTCATACTGTATCCTATTGCTGTATCGTGACTAGCATGTTAGCTTTTCATGTCTTGCAGCTTGCAGTCATATTAGATTGGGAATCTGAGGGGCTGGATTAAAGCAATAGTTTTCCACTTACCCAAGATACAGTCATCAATTTTTGCTTCTTTAATGGAGCATAGGAGCTACAAGGTTAATGTTGCTAAGAACTCTAGAAGTCAATAGTCACAGAACTTTTAATGTAAATACATCCTCAAAACATATTTCAATGCTTTAGACAGTGGGGTTCTAATCCACTGTCTCGAATTAGACAGGTTTACAGTTCAAAAATTTCTTTTGGAGTCCCCCAAGGCTCAATTTTAGGGCCTTTGCTTTTCCCATTCGTCATGTTGCATCCAGTTCAGCTGGCTAGCTAGGACTCCACCAAGCACTCCCCCAAGCCAAGCACAATGTCGCTACAACATCATCACTGGACAGCTCATCATGCTAGGAGGAGAATGCTAATTGACAGTTATGTCAGCTAACAGGCACCTGCGCTGGCGAGCACTGCACCGATTAATGAGAGACAGAGGGCCATCCTATCCACCTAAAGAGAGTGAGGACCTCTGTGCTCTTCTGAACTCCTGGCCATGAATGCCTTTGCATCTTTGGGGATCCTATTAGCAGGGCCAAGCAACGCACCATCCATAAATTTACCATTTTGTCTCCTATGATTTTACCATTTCAAGGACAAGGTGTTCGTTTTTTACAGCAACAGCATGTACTATGCCACAATACACTGTCTAAGCACATACATCGTCACACCTGACTGTAACGCAGCTGGCCTGTAAAAGGCTGAGGCTTATTCAGCTCGCTGGTTTTAAACGACGCCAGAAAAGTGAAAGGTGCTGGGCGCTCTTGCACACAAACTCTGTCATAAAACTCCCCTGAACATCTGCTCTGGCACTACAACAGCACTATGGCACCAGGCTAACAACTCCACAACGACAGGCATAAAACCTTGATTTCCCTTCATTTTTAAATCTTACTTAATGTTATTACCTCACACTCTTCCACCAGATGACTATTTCAATGCAAAAAATAACACCATAAAAATATATTCACCCAAAAGGATCGGGAAGTAGCTGGAACCTGCCAACATGGAGAATTTCGCACAGAGCTGCACCTTCACTCCCACTTCAGAGTTTATGGCCTCGGTTTTTTAACGGATGGGGAGACGGAATTTTTACACCTCGGCCAATTGCAGTGATTTGTTCAGAGAAAACACCAGCAGGCTGTTGCATGGCTGAGGAATGGCAGTCTGGGGTCTGACTGATATATCAGCTGGTTGATAAAATAAATAGATATGTAAGGGAGTTTCACCATAAAAATATATATATTAGAGTAAATGGTTATGAATATGGTGGGACATTGCTTACATTGTTTAGGCTTCGGCCTAAAATGCATTTGCTAAGTCCATTCTTGGTGGAGAGGTACACGCAGAACATGCAAAATAGACCACCAGCCCCCCACCAAACATTTTTTTGCTCTATACCACAGTTTTACCATCATCACAAGTAGGTTCATTCACAATTAAAATAAAACGGCTAGGCATCATGTCTTCTGGTTCCTATCGCCAATATTGTAAATAAATCTAAGTCTCTCTAGAATGTATCCTCACATCAAACCATGTAAATTATTGTGTTTACATGATTTAAAGCTTTAATTACACAGAAACTGCCCTTTTGGAATTCCCCTTCAATTTTAAATTTCTGTTGTTTGAGTTTATTAAATGTGGAAATTGAGAACTGAAAATGCGTGAAGTCACACTTTTTCAAACCAAACACACCATGGGCTTTCACAGCAAAACCCTAACCAGCACTACTATTCCAGAAAACCTGGACTTTATTGAGGTCAAATCGTAGGCTGATGGCTTTAGAAAAACAGAGAGAACTAAAACACACACCACGTTCCAAACCCTATCAAATTTGGACTCTAGGGATGTCCATTGCTGGTGGACTGGAAATCACATCCAGAAGGCTGGAAAACTCTGGAAATCAAACCATCTTGCAGGGGCGCGGGAGATCAGGGCAGAAGCCAAAGATTAATTTTGACCTGACCATTGGTCTCCTTCAAATCAGCTGTTATTACACACTCACCCTGCTTTACTGTAGCACTGTGGAGATTTAAAGGCTACATATGGAGTTTCCAGTGCATTAGGTACCCCTACCTTGTAGCTACAGTCATTGGTCATTTTACTGGAAACACCTCCTTTATACCTCCTTTAACCCTTAGAGCGTATTAGTAAAGTCTCATTACAACAAATATAAACGATGTAAAACAGTCTAAAACCAGTGTCTGTACACCTACACGCTCGCCTTTGCTGCTCTTTCGCTCGGCGCGCCGCCGCTCAGCCGCTCTCCAGACCCCCTCCCTCTGCAGGTTTTCCCCACCCACTTGTGGGCGGAGACTATCCTGAAAGTTCTCCCGGGTTCAAAGATGTTGTGTTTTTTCTGTTTGTTTCTAAGACCTAAAATTAAAAAAAAATTGTTTATTTTTGTTCTTCATTGGCATTTAATGTGCCACCATTTTTTAACCCCCCATTGCAGTTATTATTATTACAAGTTTTTTAAATTACAGCAACATTAAGCCTCAACATCGACACCCTGAGCATCAACACAAAGCGGGGGAACTTCCATATTGTCATGTAGCTGGGGTACCAGGGAGAGAAGGAGGCGCAATCGCGGACGTCCATAACTTAAACGTTTATTCAAACACAAAGAAGGCACAAGGGCCAAAACACAAACAGGAATAACGATGGACTGACCCCAGGTATTCTCCCTGGGGAGACTAAATACACAAAGACAATGAACTCAGGACCAATGGGGACAGACGAACACTTAACTCATAAACACTGGCCGGCTCACAGGGGCTCCGACCGGTGTATAACTAATTAAATATGATTAGAGTTCCCATCCGGTAGGGCGGCCTCTAGCGGCCACTGAACAAGACGTGACACATATGAAAAGTTGTTTTGCTGTATGACGACAATTTACCATTTGTTGCGCCTCTGGTACAGATCCGTGCCGCTCTAAAGGTTAAATAGGTGTGGCTGCACTTTATTATCCCCACCCCTAATCCATCATTAATTCGTTTCTGATCATAGCGCAGCGGCTGACCAGATATCTGAAAGGTGGCCCACCATCAGTACAGCACCAACACTTGCATTGTAGTATGTTGTGCTGGTATGAGTGTATCAGGCACAGCAGTGTTGCACGTCAGTGTCACTTATAGTTTGAGAACGGTCCACCGCCCAAAAACATCCAGCCAAGAGCAGCTCTGTGGTCAGATACTGACCACTGATGAAGGGCTAGAGGATGGCTTACACAAATTGAGCATCAATTAAAGGGTCACTGTTTCTGACAGTACACTCGCAAGGTGGAGCTACAAGGGAAGGGTTTCAGATAAAATGTATTTGGAGTACACAGGTCCGGGGCATCGCCCCTCTACAAGTCTCAAACCACATACTACACTTATGAATGCACTGCTAAAGGTGGTGCATTATATTTGACATCCAAGTGTGTGATTTAAGATGCAGTTGAGAGTTTTGTACATGATAAATACCTCCCTAAATTTTGTGTTATCAGTTTTATATTTTCATACACTACATCAATAACTTGCTGCTATTCAAATGTGCAAGTTCTTATTGAGTGCTAAATCATTATCATTACGTGCAATATCGTTTTTATAATGAACAATAGTTCATGTGCAATAGTCTTATCATGTGTAAAACCACTAATAATGTCACTACTCATGTCATTTATGTCACGACTTATGCAATAGTATTATCATGTACAATATCACTACTTGTATTAATTAGTAAACTACTTCATTTATGATCTATAGTATTTATATCCACCTCTCTCACTCACCACAGCATTCTGTGTATATAGCATATTGTATTTAGTACAGAGTATTTCTGGGAGAGATTTATTTTGATTTGATACTATATTTTATATTGTTTTTGTCTTTGTGTCTTTGTGTCTGTGCAGTCGTAGCATAAGCAATTTCCTTCGGGTCAATAAAGTTTTCTGATTCTGATTCTGATCATGCCCCTTTAGCTTGCATGCATGGCTAAATCAAGTGGTCCACCCACCCAGATGTTAACAATAAGGGGGGTATCATGTGGTATATGCAAACTCCTCTATTCATATCCCTGATTTCAGAATAAATGCTGGATTAGCAACGATCTACGAATTTTGGCCATCTACAACTACAAATTATTCTAAATTAAATTACTCTACAACTTAGTCATCTCTAGGACAGCGAGGCACAAACTCAGAATTGTTTTACAAGGTTCACCAAGTCCACGAGGGAATTATTCCCAAATGTTTTTGCCACATTATTTGTCCTCGTAATTCCAAACCCTCTGCTGAATCTCTTTTCCATTTTCAACGCCCACGCTGTGAACACGGCCGTCACACAGAAGGGAAAAGCAGGAGGAAGGAAGATGTGGGTGTTTTTTTTTTCTTCACTTGATGTACACTGACCATCAAAGGTTTGGATTTTCAAAACCTTTTTAATACAAATAAACAGGTTTTCTTTGTCACTGAGCAGATTAAAGGGTTAGTGTAATGGAAAAGGGAATGTTCCTTGCTTTTTTGGAAAAAAAAAGTTAAATTTAGTGCAAAAACACTAGATTCATAATCTATATTCATTACTCCCAAGCCAATGGACAAAACTCCAGGCCCCCTGTTTCCCTGTGCTAACCAATCACATCAAAAGTAAAAGGTGGGCCCTTCTGGGCATTATAAAGGAGGAGGGATTAGTGATCGCAGTCCTCCACAGATCTAAAACACCACAAACAAAAAAATGCCCAGCTGGGATCTCATTAGTGGGCTGGAGATTTCAAGTCAGTTTTTTTCAGATTCAGAAAACACAGCAAAAACATGAATAAGACCTGTCACACATTTTAAATGTAAAATATGTAGATAATGTCAGAACAATACCTTTTTTTTCCATATTTGTCTTTTTTATTATTTTTTTAATCATTCGAACATACCATCTGCACTTTACACTGTGTGGAAATGTATTAATGGATGGACTGATACACGGACTGATATAAATGGTCCAAAACTACTCAAATCCTTTTTTACACTGACTTCCATTCAAAGTTACAGACTTTACAGACATCTCCTGCATTTCCTCAGTTTTGTTCCATCAGGGATGATAAGTGACATTTTTGTAAGGGAAATTCAGAGTGACCCCGCCCATGCATTTCCATGTGGCACTAGACAGATGGCAGCAAATTGGATGCCCTGTTATCTTCAGACCTGCTGCAAAAACAGCCTCTGCTGATATTAATAATAAATCAGACGCAATGTCGACGCTTAATGTTCATAGTTGCCCAGGCGTACCTGTCCAGGTACACGAAGTATCAGAATCAGAAAACTTTACTGATCCCGGAGGAAATTGCTTATGTTTCGACTGCATAGACACTCAGACACACAGAGACAAGAAGAACATAAAATATAAAGTCTGTGTAAATCCAGTAAAAACTCGGCAGAAAATACTCTATATGAAATACACTATGCTATATACAAATGCTGGGGTATAAATACTATAGATAAGTAACTTACAGTTAAGTGAATTACTGCTAACACAAATGGTGGTTAGGAGTCTGTTATTGCACATAACAGAGCAGAGTAGTAGTAGATCAGTAATATTGACATAAGTAATGATATTTCACATTATAAGACTACTGCACATAATTATAATAATAAGATATTGCACATAATGAAATGATCTAGCACCTAATAATAAAAATGCACGATATTGCACAATATTGCTCATGGTAGATAATGCACATTATCGTAAGAGCAGGCGTAAACATGCAGCTGCAGGTTTGAGCCTGTGCACTAATAATGAAAACACACCACAATTTTATTATGCACACACTTTTAGGATAAAATAGTTGTTAATCCCATTGCCCTGGACAGGCAGAAATGGAACTATCACCATCATCGTCGGTCGTATATCGCTACCAATTGATGTAATAGCAATTACATGTAAACTCAGAGTCATACTAACACAAGATGTTAATGGGCCCAAGCCTAAAGCCAGGTCATGCCCTGAAACTGCTGCAAAGGGATGTATCTGTGTGGCCCAAGCATTTGAGCACAAATCACAAGCCATAAAGAGGCCATGAAGCTTGATGTCTACTTTACATAACACAGCTTTCCCACAGGCACTCTGTAATTAAGTCAGCGGCTCGGGCTCCTTCGCCATCAGCTTTTACATCTTCCTTCCTTCCAGTCACTCTCTTTCACTGTAATTATGCCACGCTCCATCCGTCATTTCAGGTAATTGGTGTTTCGCCCTTTGCAATTTCAGCCCTCAAGTGCCCCTCACTCCACATACATGAAAGAAAAGATGCTGAAGATTGCAGCTTTCTTTTCTTCCAACTTGTCCAGGTCACAGTGATGATGATGTTCATCATGCACAGGCTTTCAATTACACTCTTTAAAATGAAGGTGGGTCTTTGGCACAGCACCACAAAAGAACACAGTTGTTTTGCCCAACCGTGAGGAATCGTTTTGAGGTTTAAAGACCTAAAGCAATAATGCAAGGGTTCTATATCAGGGTCCTACAACCGTATATCCCAGAACCTGTTTTCACAAGTGTACCCATCCTGAACCAACAGATTTTGGATCCAGAACAAGAGATTGACACTAAGATTAATAGGCATACAAATATATAAGAATGGCTATAATCATTTGAATACTCAAGTATTTATTCTTTACTTTTTGTTTTTCTATTTGGTAGTCAATTTTCAGGCCACAAAAGTGTAGCCTAAAATACCATTCAAAGGCTTTTAGGTACAACAGTTATAGTTCATATGTGAAATATGTAGAAATATGCATTCTATCAGTGTTTTACCCTCATAGATTATACAGTGTGACTGTGTAATTGGATGCCTACTTCAAAAAATATTTCCACCTATTAAAAATGTTATTGTACTAATGTATTAAAATGTTGTTTAAAAATATTTAATTCATTAATCTGCTTTTAATCTGTCTCCAATTTGGCAGCGCGGGTCGGGGCAGCGGGTGATGGTAAAGGCCAAAAATATAATTGAACTCTTTAGTGTATTAATTTGGTTGTTAATGAGTAATTTCCTTGTAAGTTGGTACTACTTAGATCAATACAGTATTTGCATAATGTTAATTAGCTACTACACATAAATATGAAAGTTGTCCTGAAAAGTAATAGAAACTGGCTTTCTCTTAGTTAGAGTGTCTCATTTTCTGCACCCTCGGACTAGCTTAGCCCCATCTTATAGGCCTCCTATTCAAT
The DNA here is from genome assembly GCA_037974445.1 of Brycinus macrolepidotus. NCBI lineage: Eukaryota > Metazoa > Chordata > Actinopteri > Characiformes > Alestidae > Brycinus > Brycinus macrolepidotus. The sequence goes on from JBBPCZ010000042.1 coordinate 25,444,969, forward strand.
TATTTTTATTGATACAATCCAATCAAATATTTTAAATATAAATAATTATTAAAATGACAGTTTCTAATTATTAAATGCAATGAAACATCTTAAAAATCAAGACTGAACTGAGAGACCTCCTGCACAGTGCTCCTTCTGATTACAGAAGTCAGTTACTTTCAAGTGCCCCCATTACTGACACAAATGTTCAGTTGCACAAACACACACAGCTTGTATAATCTCCATAGGAAAGCACTGCCAACAGAATAGGAAGCTTCTGAGCATCCACACAATGACCCTATGCTTACTGAACCACAAGCCAGCTAGAGGTGAACAAAGCCCCCCAGCATCAGAAATTATTGGAGTTTAGAATCAGAATCAGAAACTGCATAATTGATTAGCAGGTGTGTGCAAACTTTATGGGCCTACAGGCTATGTAGTTCAGTGTAAGATAAAGACAAGTACAGCATTCCATTAAAATAAAGTACTGACATTTCTTACCTGGGTCTTCTGAAGGTGAGGCCATAGTGCTGGCAGGCCAGACCCACAGTGGGGGTGTATACAATGGGCATGAACCGCTCTATGTCTGACGTCAACACGCGGTAAAAAAGCTTCTCGTTACGGTCCTGAAGGGCCATCAGGAAGACATATCTGTTAAAAGAGGAAAAAGAAACAAATTACAGATCAGATCAGTATCGTAGCAAACTGTGATGATGATGATGATGATGATGATGATGATGATGATGATGATAAGACTGCTGGCCCACATCTCTGATCTGACATTGAATACACACCAAATAGATATCAAATGCATTTCTGTGAGGTGTGTATGCTACATGTGATTTAGAAATCATTACTATTTTCATGCTATGTTTTGAAATGGTATTCTATAATTCTAAGTCTATCTCTCTCACTCTCATATATATATATATATATACACACACCCGCACACTTATATATGTGTGACACAATTCATTTTTTTTGCCGAAAATCCCATTTTAAATTGGAACGTAGGCCAGAATGCATTTGGACTTGTCCCAATATAATGAAGTGCTATGGGCAGTGTCTGTAGGAGGTTGACTAACTGGCATAGCACAAATAACAGAACAATATTATTATTTATTATAACTTTTACTTTTAAAATCATATATGTAAGAGTAACAGCACAGTTCATATGGGGGGAGCCTGTGGGTGTTGAAAATGTTCATAAATATAATAACAAGGATGAAATTCGAGGCAGAGCTGGGGGACCTCCGGGATAGTATGAAATTGCATTTTATGGTCACTATGAAAGGGGTCCAATGAATGTATATGGAAATGAATGACAATTACAAAATGAATTATGTTTAAATATGTTCAAATCCTAAAATATTTCCTCTTCTACTTACAATTACACTTGGAATGAACTGAAAATGTAAAATGTGCTTTTGTTATCGCCGGCGATCACAGCAGCTTCTAAAGGTTCATTTACTGTGTAATGGAGAGAAAATAAACCCAAGAGAACGAAAACACGGATAAGGTCGAGACATAGCCGGCACGAAGAAGTTTGAAGAAGTTGTACGGATCAAATCCTCCAGGGTAATTTCCCAGCAATAAAAACTTCAGCCAACCGCTGCCGTTTCCACACTGAGTAGTAATGGCAGGTTAAGATCTCTCCTGCTTACATTACAAACCTTCAGAAAAACACAGAGATGTTCCTTCTAAAGTCCTAGACACCCTGAAAACCACGTACGTATTTCAAGTACATTTCAGATACAGTTAAGAATACAAGTGTATCACAAATTTGCATTTACACAGGGGATGCTGGGGACATGTCCCCGCCATTTTTTGTTGGGTCAGTTGTAAATATTCTGTTTTTAACACTGTATGACATACTGTTTTCCAGTGGTGAACCATGACTATTAGAGCTCATAAAGGTAAAAAAAAAAACACTAACAGATCTCATTTCTGCTAATGCCCCTATGGAACTGATATATTAGCCCTAAACAGTGATTTACAACATTTTTGTCTCTTCCAGGTTCAAAGTGAATGTTCGTAGTTTGTGAAAGAGTTGCCTCAGACATTAGTGTATATTTTAAATAGAATGCAGCAGTTATACAACCCTGGCATAAAGCTGCAGCCACCACTATCCCTTTCTAACTGACTTAGACTACCATTCGTATTCACAGTCAGTGAGATGAAACTTAACACTGAAATAAAATAAATACTGGCAGAGTTTAACTGTAATTTTATATATTCATATAGATATACAGTACTGTGTAAAAGTCTTAGGCACCTGTGCAAATTGTTTGAAACCAGCCGTGGGTTTGTTTCTGCCAGCAAAAACACAAGAGAACATTAGAATAAATGCAAACAAACAAGAAAGCAGTAAAAAGTA
>JBBPCZ010000042.1:25463349-25481679 GCA_037974445.1 Brycinus macrolepidotus
TTGATTTACATCACTTTCATCCTCACTGAACCATTCAGTGACCCCTCACTACCTATGGAAGGGGGCACTGTTGTCCTAGAAAAGACCACTCCCAACTTAATAGAAATGTTTCATCACAAGATGAAGGTGATCAGTCAGAATACACCTGTACTAATTTGCAGTGACCCTTCCCTTTAAGGAGACAAGAAGACCCAAACCATGTCAGAATAAATGCCCCCCTGCAGCACTGCAGAGCCACCAGACCCACCACTGTAGGGGTTAGGAATTCACACTTGTAACATTCACTTGGTTTATTCCACACATGCCCTCGCATTACATATCAACATATCATTTTTTCCCACATTTCTGTAGACCACTGATGTTAACTGATGTCTTTTACATTGATCTAAATACAGATGTCCCTCTGAACAGTCAGACTCCCACTCATGCCCCAATACTGAACCCTTAGATCTCGTCCTCTTGCCATCTTGAAAATCAAGAGCAACTGGGTTTGCTCAACTTTTTATACCCACAACAGAGCATGGCAGGATGTTAACTGTCTGATCATGTAGCACACCAAGTGGTAGCATCTACATTCGTCATGCTTCTCCACTCTTTTACTCTGGCCTTCCTTTCATTTGCCACTCGAGTGTATATCATTATATATCAAATAAAATGAATCATTATCATTATCCTTTTTTCTTTATCCTGCCTTTGAATTCCCGTTCTCTCGGCTGTCTGTCATCAGCTGCCATCGGCCTAAAAAGCCCTGGTGTGTGACAGTCACAGGCAATGGAAGAGGCCCATCAAGTGCCTGTGCTCTTCAGCGGACAGAAAGTAGCTCACTTCAGAGCTGACAAGCCTGAGAATGATCCACAAATCAGCCTGAAGGATCAAATTGCATTGGAGTCACATGTTGATCTTGAGAAGGTGAAAAGTGTAGAAAGTCACAAGTTTTGGTATGGAAGCTCAACGTTCCAGAAAAATGTACACTTTGACATGTGCGATCAATATGATACTATCAGAAGTACTATTAGGTTTCTTATCTGCCACTGAAGTAAAGACTAATAGGAGTCTACTTTGATCGATATTTTGGGTTGTTCATTCATTTATTATATGAGGCGCCTATGCTTAACCAGGGGCTCGGAGGGGCTGGAGAATATTGCAGTGCAGTGAAAAGCAGAAAACCACCCTGGACTGGTCAGTCCATAACAGGGCAGACACATAGACAAACCCATTCATACACACACACTCACACCTAGGGGGAAATTAGCATCTCCATTTTACTTGACATGCATGTCTTTGGACTGTGGAAGGAATCTGGAGCACCCAGCAGAATTCCATGAAGACATATGAAAGGACCCTTGGATACCCCGGCTGGGAACAGAACATAGGCGCCACCATGCCTCTCTTATTTTGAGCTGTGAAATACACAAATGCTTGACACAAACACTCCTACATCATGACCTTATAGCTTTATGACCTAATGAACCTGTGGTAGCCAGTTACTAGGCCTTACACTGTACAAGAAGGCTAATCAGTGCTACGCCCTCACCAAACGCTGACAGACATGACTGTAAATCATCTTAAAATTCTCCTAGTGTGCTGTTTTTCCTCCCTTTTAAAACAGGTGTAGATTGCAGGCTCAGAAACCTTTTGGTGTGGCTACAACTTATGACCATGACTAATATTTACAGTAGCATTAGCAAGCTGTTCCATTCTTCACATATCCTGCTTCTTGTGCAATGTCCTGGACCAGAGTGAGGAACAGAAGTGGAACACAATGATTTATGTTAATAATGTGTGAATGCAGCAGCATTCTCACAGCACTTAGAAGTAGGCCCTAAGCTAGGGGAATACATTTGCTAACACTTGCTAATAAATTGTTTGCATGTCATTAGGCTCTACATCATGGGAAAATAAACACAATAGTTCATGCCTGTGGCCCAGACAGCTGCATGGCTGCTTCAGATTAAAAAGAAAGTTTACCAAATGCTGCTAATGTGGCTAACAAAGAACAAAAGTAGCCACAAGTTAGGAATAGCATTAGCTGCTTTTCATTAGGCTATCTAATAGTGTTCTTTCATTATTAATGAAATTAGCTTTTTTGAACTAGGCTTTCCATTGAAGATTCTCCATGATAGAAAAAGATGAAGCTCTTTGAACTCAGAGTAGTAGGAAAAATGACAAAAGAACACTGTGAAAAGGGGGTACAAATTAACACATTATAATAAAGTAATTATTTTAATAAAGCAGCGCAGGTATACAGTGGTTAGTTTCTAACAAAGGTGGTCCAAGGAAAGACAACCACTCAACCGGTGACAGGCTAATGGGTGACCATGGTTCATTAATTTGCATGGAGAATGAAGGCTAGCCCATTTGGTCTGGTCCCACAGAGGAGCTACTGTAGCACAGATTGCTGAAAAAGTTCATGCTGGTCATGATAGAAAGGTGTCAGAACACACAGAGTGTCACAACTTGCTACTCCTCTTAAAACAATGGAATATCCAGTCTCCCTTAGTCCATATACCACAAACATGTTGGTATATGTTTTCTTGATAAGCTAGGAATTTGTTTGGCCAGTGTCAAAAATTTAAAGCATGTCTATTTTAGTGAGTGCAGTTTCATAACAGTGTTTCGGTTTATTTATTCATAAGGCTCTTAATATTGAAAGTAAACTTAAGCAGTCATTTTGGGTGTGCCAGTATCAAAAAGGGGGTGGACCTAGGTCCACTGGGCCCAATCATAGCGCTGCCACTGACCCCAAAGTAAATACTGTCAGGACTGGGATGTTGTTAATTGGTGTTTGTTGTGAGTTGTAAGATTACTTTTTCCAAGAAATTTGAGAGAAATAATGAGTCATGTATGACAATTGTTTATTTGAGTAACTATTCCAACACTGCTGAAGCACTGGGAACTCTTGCATCCCACTGGGACAGTAGTGCCTGCCTAGCCTTTTCCAAGTGAAAGCATTCACATAAACTCAGTATACACACATGGGCAAATAGGTTCATTATTCTGAATTATGAGGCCTCTGTCTTTCTACTTTGTTTAAAGGAGGAGCAAACAGTATCACAAAAGTTTTCACCATTTCGGCAAAACTGCATAACAGCTCAGTGTGCTGAGGGGAAGAAAGAGAGGGACACTGCATTCCTGGCCACTTTTGGGAGAGGAACCTGCACCCTTGCATGTGAAATGGGTCTAAATGTCAAACTGCATCCAATCATCTGGATCTGATGTTAACTTGCTGCAACGTAGCTCAGTCAGAAGCAGCTTTGACAGGCAAAACCTCCCTGGCCATTTCCTGGGCTGGGAAAATTGACATTGCAGAACATTGACCTCAATGAGGATCGATTTGAGTGGCCATCCGCAGGGGCTTCTTCTGAATAGAAAAGCAAAAAAAAGCTTACAAGGATGACAGGCCATCTAACCATATTCTGTACAACTTCCCATGATCCACACTTCAAGTTCAGCCTGAGGAACAGTCACCTCCATGACTGGCTTCATTTTAATTGAATTAGCCTGGTCACACTGTAGAGAAACTTGCTCACATATCCATAATGGTTGAACTTAGCTTTAGATGGGTGCCATTCTTTAACACGTACAACTAGGAAGCTGAATGATCATATTATATTTCAGAACAGTATTGCACTTTTTACCAGAACATGACCACAACATGACACTGATAGAGTAGGAAGGACTGGTCAGTAGGTAACATTAGCTTCATGTTCAGATCTTTACTAGAAGTCACTGTAAAACTACAGCACACACAATAAAAATACATAGTGTATTTTAAAAGTATAAAAAAAATCCATGTTTAAGCTTTAGTATGTGATTGAGCAACGTTGGATGGTGGTCATCTGACTGGTCATACTGAACCAGATTTAAAACAACCTAAAAAGGATTTAATGTGGCTTTTTGTTGTTTAGACTACAGAAAAGTTTAAACGAAATAATCCGGCAAAATCAGATTTATGCTGTCTGTCCAAAACATCCATTGCAGCTCAAGCAGTTGAACATGGCACTGCTGGCAACAACCAGTCAAAGAACTATGCAATCATGATGCAAAACTGATTGCGTAGGCGATTATCCATATTTTTGGTTATAGCAATGACAAAGAAGGACCCAAATGCTAATCATTTAATCATGTCATTCCCTGATTTTTTTAAAGCACTAAACTTCAAGGATTGAATTCTGGGAGAACTTGGCCAGTCATTTGAGTCTTAAGGCTGACTCTTGATAACTGGCAAGCTCACCAAAAGATCCCACTTACTCTGGTGAATATCCTCATACTCCATCACTCATAGCTGTGAAACTGTAAGGAGTCCAGGGTCAGTCAAGCTGAAGTGTGACCCCAAGAGAATCTGAATGCACTTGTTGCTTGAAATGGCCTTGGAAATTGAGCTTGTGTTGACTCTGGAGGGAAAAGTGAGGGACTTGAACCGCGTGTAAGTATTTTATGTCTGTCTGCCAAGTAGGCCTTTTTAATGCCTCGCATGTCAGGTCCCTCAGGAGCCAGAGCATAAGCTGGCAGCAATCCAAGCCTCTAAACATTTGGGAAAGGCAGCAGTCAGTGGCTTAACAGCATGGTTTTAACCTTACTCACATATTGTACAAATCGGCTAGGTGTAAACGGTGTGAATCTGATTGCCAACCTTGACCAAAAGATTCAACAAGGAGCGTAAACGGCCTTGTTATCATGGCTACTCGCAAAGGTGTCCCGCAGGGCTCCATTCAAGGTCCACTAAATAATACATGGAGATAATCTAAAATCCCTGTACACATCTTTAGCTACCATCTCAAATCCCAAATACACGAAGTACCACTTTTTGCACTGAGTTGACATTTTATGCAAACCACAAAGGGTTTTAGCATCATGTGGAAAAAGAAAACAAGACATTTTCAGCTTCCTAAAAAAATCCAGCCTTCTGTCCTGAAGCTAAGGTCAGCGTCGGAGAGTTGTTTTCTATTTGCTCTATACTGCATATGTAATTACAAAGAACAAAAAGTATATAAATGTAAACACACTTATGTGTGCTAAATTTGTTTACAGTATAAGCACCACCAAAATCTACTGCAAATCTGTGGCACAGCCCTGTGTAATAGATGCATCCACACCATGTGCGTACAGACCTCACTGAATCTTATGCCTCACTTCAGTGATAAAATCGCTGCCAACCATCCGGAGCGTGGGTCAAGCCAGGACCCCAAAGCCTTCTCGGGCTACCCACAATTCCACTCGGTCCAGCTCAAAGCCCACCCACATGGAGGGCAGCACTGTGTAAAAGCTGGTCATCCTTGTGCACATAAAGAGAAAAGTAGAGATGGACTTGTGCCTCAGACAAGCAAATACCTCTCCTAGCTGAGTGAGCACAGGCCATGGCTTTGAGTTGCTGGAGCAGAGGTAATCCCCACGCTTGCTGCAACAGAAAGCGCTACTCCGAGTTAAGCAAGATCATATTCAGATCTGAGTTCGCATCCCCCAGGCCACTTAAAACAGGACTGCATTGGCCTTGTTCTGACAGTAATAGGTTGGATAAACTGAAGCTACTTTATTGGTCCCATCTGTCCCAAAACCCTCAATAATCAACACAAATTAATGACAATAGTCCTAATCATAAATTATAATATTATATTGTCAACTGTAATCCTACAGTTATGATTCTACACTAAAATAAAGCCTGTGAACGTCAAAGGCAAGTCTTTTGTCCCACTGGAACCATCTTATGCTCTGTTCACAAACATTCGTTTGCAAGGTTGGACAGACTTTCCATGCACTATTTAATTCTGTTTCAGACTAAAAATCTTACATACTCTGATATTCTAAGCTCTTCGATTATCTGCATTCTTTTTGCAGTACCACAGTAATAACTGCGGCTCTTAAACCAGTATGAATCTGCATTATTTTTGCAGCACCACAGTAATAACCATGGAGCCATTTTAATCCGATATGAATCTACATTGTGTTTGCATTAACATTATAATAACTGTGGAGCATTTTTAATCCAGTATGAATCTGCACAGTATGAGTTTTTACAGACTGTCATAAATCTGGAGCAATTTTTATCCAGTATTTTAGCCCAACGCTTTAAGGAATATCTGGGTTATGTGTGGGAATATAAGGTTATTACACAGATACTTTATTCTGAGCCAGTTCAACCCCACAAATTACATTACACCGCCTCCTCTGGAAAAACAAATCCAGCTTTAATAGAACAAAAAAAAAGCTGTATTCTGCTTGACCTTAACCTTGTTTGAATAGAGTGTTGCAAAAGACATCAGCAACAGTCCAGTGTGAGCTTGCGCATGTGTGTGTGTGTGTGTGTGTGTGTGTGTGTGTGTGTGTGTGTGTGTGTGTGTGTGTAAGGACATCCTCTCATCCTCTGACCACATCACATCAAGTGTTGGCTAGTGTGGGTGGTCACACCTGGGGGCACACCTGGTCTATCACACATACACATGCAGCCCACCTAGGGAGACGAGAAAAGCAGCAGCACATGATCTCCATATTCACATACACACACACACACACACACACACACACACACAAAGGACAGAGCAGAGTCTGTTCCACCTCTAAGCAGATAACCAAGTATATAGGCTAGAGCTTCAACTATTGGTCCAATCCTAAATACAGTCTGAGAACGCTGAGCCTGACTTGAGCTGAGCCTGACTTGAACCACATCATTGTGTCTAAACCCTGAATTCAAGTTATAAGTCCTAACATCACAAAAGCAAAACCTGGTGACCTGGTCTTGGATGGAGTTTTTAAAGCACCGCCTAAAGTAAACACTAAAGCCATTTGGCTCTATCATCTATATTTTCAAATGTGCCTCTGAATGGACATTTAGGCCTAATACAAAAAAATTCCACCTCTAGCAGATACTATATCTAAGTTGACCGCAGCAGACATTGTTTGGAATGTGTTTGTGTTTGTCCCTAATATTGGGAAAAAATGACATCATCACTGACCTCAGACCACTGAAGATAAAAAACAGACCAGAGAATGCCAGTACATGTGAAAGATGCCTGACTGACAACTGTGCTGCAATTTGACCAGTCTGCTGATAGGCTCAGCTGACTCACATGAGGGCATTTGCACAGAAGCTGGAACTAAAATCCTTATAGTCTGTCCACTCAGAAGCCAACTTGGCAACACCACTGGGCAGTTATTTCCCTGCCTTAAAAGACCAAGCCCCTGTCTAAGCTCCTGTATTTGAATGGGGAGGCATCTATAAACCCAAAACTGATAGCTAAGCTAACTTTACAAACACCAACCTCATTAACTGCTCTTCTTGTGGGCACCAGCGTTTTGTATGGCCCTCCCTTTGGGCACCAGCCGCCTTTACTGCCTATTCTGGGGGCACCAGCCTCCTTTACTGTCCTTCCTGTGACCATCATCCACCTTGACAGCTCTCTATGTGGCCATCTACCTCCTTCATGGCCCTTCCTCTGAACATTTACTTCAATTAAGGGCCTTTTCTGTGGGCACCAAACTCCTATACAGACCATGCTGTGGACACCAACCTCTTTAGGGCCCTTCTTGTTGCCATCAACCTCTTTTATAGCCCTTCCACATTCACATCCCTTCCTTTGGGCACCAACATCCTTAAATGCTATTCACTATGGTCACCAACCTCCTTTACAGCATTTCCTATGGTCAACAACATCTTTTACAGCTGTTCTTATGTACACCAATCTGCTTTATGGCTGTTTTTACAGTTGCTGCTGCGATATTGTACTTTGGTAACATCAGTCAAAAAACATTTAAGACTGTTGAAAAGAGAGGGGTGCCTTAACTCTGTGCTTGTGACAGTGTAAAAATATGATGGATGGCATGGATTTTGCCCCCACTTATGCTTTGTGGTGGCACTGGATTGCTTCAGCGTGAGCTCACTGTGTAAGAGCAGATCAAACTATTGCCTAGATAAACAATGATGTGTCAGCCAGCAGGGCTGTTATTTGATAATAGTTTGATTGTATTTTGGAATGAGTGACTAGATAAAGCACTCACAGTTCAGTCACCACTTTCAGATCAATGTGCTGATGCAATTTTGTACCTAGCAAGTGCCTAGCAAGTTTTTTTTTTACAAAAAAAAGAATGGACACAAGAGATCACATATAACAATGAACACACACTTTTGTAACAGGGCAAGAGATGGCATCCCAGGCCAGTGATGAAGGACGGAAATAGTCACAGAGACACTAATAAAGCTATTCATATTTTCTGACCTGTTATTCGAAGATGCAGCAGAATTACTAAAAGGCAGGCGAAGAAAGCCACTAGAAGCACCGTGAATAAAACATTACAATGAAGAGTCGTTCTCTTCAGTTTCTTTCCAAGATCTTATTCACAGACATCTAGAACCAATGAGTGAACCACAAGCAAAGAAAACTTGGCTTTGCCCTTCCAACTGAGAGGCTGGGTCTGTCTGGATGGAGACACTACCAATCAGGTCTTACTAGAACTTGCACAAGTTTTGCCTTTTTAACCCTACTATACCTTTTATCCCTCAATCATTCATTTAAGCATTGGCTCGTTCAGACCACAAGGAGGAAACCTGGCCAGAGGTTATGAGCACTGAACAGAGGAATGCAAGAGATGTCTGATTGGCACATGGGCATTTCCAATGTAGGTACTGACCTGTCCTGTGGTCTCACCACTGGATATTTTCACTGCTCACACTGTGTTACAGCAGATCAAACTGTAGCCTGGATAAACAAGGATCATGAGGTGATTAAGAAGTCCTTCATGATATATGTCTGAGAGATATTCAGTAAAGCAAGTAAAGTAAAAGTTGAGGCTTTTACTCAGGTTTTTACAGACGCAAGGGCCATTCCTGTTAGACAGTTTTGACTTTTGGCAATTCTGACAATGACCTTTGACAATTTTGATAGTTTCTCACTTACTCAGAAACTGCATGGACTACTACGTTAGCATCCATGCTGTACCAACTGGTAGACAAACCCCCACAAGGGAGCACTGTGGTCAGCAGTTCCCTCTGCAGAGGTGTCACATCTGCAACTGAGCACAGCTCTTAGCACTTGTTTTCACCACAAGCTGAAAGAGCATCTGTTAGCTGCTGGCATTTAGCAAAAACACCATACGTTACATACGTATATGAGTGAAACTGGATCTCAGGTAGGCTGCTGAGAGCGTTTTGTGTGGCACTGTTTTCGTTTTTTCAGCCATGGAGCGCTTGGCTTTAATTTGCACAGGCAGTTCATTAAGTGAGATAATACAGTAGCACAGAGGCAGTCTGTGAAAAGCTGTGGGGTGCTCCTTCTTCCTCTCTCCTTCTCCACAGAGACTTCATTCTCTCTTCCTTTCCCCTCTCAAGGACACACAGAGCACACAGCGCACACAGTTATAACATCCTGCCTGAACCGCAGGTAAAAAGGGCGTGGGCTTTTGGTTAGGAAGGAGCACGGGTAGGGTCAGCTCCAGCTTGTGGATGTGAGGTCTCCTAGCTTTCAGCACTTTAGTCCCACGGCATCAATTACTATGCTGTGTAGCCCTCTCCCCTCCCTCGGCCTGAAAGGAGAAGAGTGGAGAACACTCCTTCCCTGGCAGAATTTGACCAAAAGGCAATGACGCGGGAAAACCACAATGGGCCAACTACTAACCCTTGGAGCACTCCACCTTCCTTCTTGCTTAATTTCCTCATTCTGTCTTAAGTGGGGTTTCACAGTGGACATTTCAGTAAGATGCATAAAAAATCATTAGATTAGCTGCCCTTTGCAGTTAGAAGAATGGTGAATGAATCAATTTGGAAAAGCAATATTACTTTGAATGTGGGAACAAGTTTGTAACTAGTAATCAATAAGGCCCAGCTATATAATTCAAGTTATCAGGTATTCCACACCTACCTATTGTACATTAGTAGAATCTACTCAGTTGCTCAGTCGGTTGGAAAATATCAGCAAGCGCAGAAAATGTCTAAATAACTTAATTTCCCACTTTACTAAGATTTACCCAGGATTTGCAGGCGCCATTAATCCTCAGAAAGCAGGCTGATTTTTCTAGCAGAGCAGCAGCTACAAGTGCCCTCACTTTCTTTTAATTAATCCAATCCTTCAGCCTGTCTGAAAAACAAGGCAATAAGGCCAAATTTAGCTCATTAGAGTCAAAGGCACAGGGGAACAAAAAGCCACATCATAAAACCACGAGAGAGGCACAGAACTCCTAGCATCCTGACACCAAGGAGCAGGAGCCATAGCAGCAAATAAATAAGAAAAGCAATTAGAATAACCAAAGAACAATATGGTCCCATAACAGATGTGGTCAAGCAAATAAACTTTTACTAAGCTAAAACTTTTGAAATGAATAAATAACAATAAATAAACAAATAAATAAATAATAAATCAGCCAGAAAGGCACTTAGAATAACTGAAGAACAATCTGGTCCCCTAACAGATGTGGTAAACCAAATAAACCTTTAGTAGGCTAAAACGTTTGTAGTGAATAAATATTAATGAACAAATAAACTGTGAAATAAACAAGTCACAGAAATAAAAAACAAATCACAATAACTCTCAAAATGCTCAATACAAACTTTACTTCAGAATGCAAACAGAGGTCTGATCAAGTTTACGTATCCTATAATGATCAGAGGCCTCTAGAATACCCAGTAGAAAACATGGATGATATACGTTCGCGTTTTCATTCCCCCCAGACGGCAATCAGCACAAATCAAGCCCGGACTCGAGAGTTTATTTTGCTGTGGAGCGCCAAGTGGGCTTTTCCACTTAGACATAGTCCTATCCTAAATATTTAACCAACACTAATCAGAGAGCGTCTGAGAGTCTCCCCTTTACAGCTCTTCGCTACAGAGGAGGCCATTCAGATCAGCATTTACCTGACCATGGCCTTGGGCTGAAAAAAAGGCCGCCTCCGATGTGACCTCTATGGAAAGTGGGTCACTGTCAAAACAGCCTGCTGCTTGAGATAGTTGGGATGTTTGATATGATTCGATCAGACTCAGGTGCCAATCAAGAACAAAATGCATCATCATCCTTGTCTACGAGGTCTGAAGACTTTCCCGCTTTCAAAGCAAACGTACCTCTGGTATGTGTGTGAGAGAGCTTATCTGTGTTTCTCCATAGACCCTATGCATTCATATACTGCATAAAGGCATCATTCATCACTTAGTGGTACAGCACACCTGGATAAAAAATGTGAACTCATTCTCCCAATGACCCTCTACTAAATAAACACACACACACACACACACACTCAACCACACAGCAGCCGTACGGCAGAGTCATTAACCTTAATGACAGGCAGAGCTTGATGTTGTCAGCAGGTTTTGGTCAGTTGGCACTCTGTCAGCAGACACAACGCTAGATATCAGGCCAGTCCGTCACCCTTTATCAGTGCACGAGGGAAAGACGTGATCAGAAGGGATGGAGAATACCAGCGGTTTTCTTTTTAGTTCGATACAAAGTGATGCAAAAGAGATAAACGGTTTACTCTATAATCTTCATCACTCCTACAGTGAACATGGAATAATGCAGATATCAGTGCACTGTTAATGATTCATGAGTTCCACCAAGCTTATACCAACCCCCTTTGGCCATTTTCACTCTTAGATTTAGGGGCTAGAAAGAGCAAGGCCACAGAAGAATCATTTTCAGTTCCCTGAGGAGCCTTTCAATGGATGGTTCTTAAAAGAAGCATTTTTGCAAATGAAACAGGAGAGTGTGAACCTCCACATAATACAAAGGTTCTTGGAAGGACCATTGAATTGGTAAGGAACCTTTAGATTATGTGAATGGCTCTTCTATGACATAGATCAAAGAACCTTTTTTGGGGAACCAGAAAGACCTACCATTTATGTGCACTTTATAGTCCATCTGTTGCTACATAATTTATATATATCCACAGTGTTCTTACCTATACTTATATTTCCACTCTGTACATATATACATACATATACTCGGTGTACATACATATATTTATCTAAGTTTACATATACATATACATATAAAGACATTTATATTTTTAAATACACTCATCCATATTTATATTTCTAGATTGTTTGTATAGTGTACTTTTTATACTGTACTGTTGGTATAGTTTTTATTCTATTGTTTTTAATTTTTTGCTGCTTTTATCTTGTACTGTCCACTTTCTGCCGTGACGATGCAAATTTCCCACTTGTGGGACCAGTAAAGGATTATCTTATCTTATCTTATCTTAATTTATTATCACATTCTACAATAATGAATTAATGGAAAGAGGCCATTAGACCACTGTTGAGCAGATGTTATTTGGGTTGTGCGCCCCTCTCAGCACTGTAGCGACCTTGATATGGTAGTGGCATGGTAGTGTATGTGGTACTGCTTATTTACATATATATATATTTTTTTTTTTTTCTTAATCCAGAGAGGTGCACGTAGGGTTGTAAGCCAATATTGCACTTAAAATAAACTTATTTCTTTAATTACAACAACTTTATCATGAGCAACGTCACATACCAAAAAGGATTTTTGCAGGAAAGACATTGACACCTGGCACTCTAAATGACTTGCATCTCATTGATTTAACTATGTAGAAATTCTGAAACTGTCCTTTGACAAAACTGTCACAGGTTACAGATTTTAAATTACAACAATCTCATATCCAGATTATCAAAACAAATACTGTCTGCATGCTCCTATCATACACATGTATGTCTTACACTCATTGTTACTCATACTTTAAGCATCAACACATTCAAAACGAGTACAAATAATACTAATAACTAAATCCAGTAACTGGTTAAATATTTTTATGCCAGGATGGATTCAGTCAGAAACGTCAGGATGGTAAGTACTGACACTTCAGTATCAATCCTCCCATTCCCAACAATCAGCTACACTTTCAGCAACACCTTCATCTGGCCAAAAGAGAGGGACCAAATCAGTTTCTTATCGCAGCAAGAGACTGAGAGGGAAAGAATTCAGTCACACACTCTTGAATGCCAGCACTGCTTCAAAGACTTAAGCCCACAGTCATGTTCAGATGAAAAACACACACTCCAGATGAAGTCTCATCACAGGATACAAACACAGAATCTGGCAACAGAGGCCTCATATAATAAGCTCTTAGTAGCAAGTTCTCATTTATGCAGACCAAACATGAAGACAGTGCAAACCAAGGCAGGCAGAATCTGCTGACTATGCTTAAAGTAGGATTATGCAACAGGCACATGAGGGCATAGGACATGTTGCAGGAACGTTTGGCCTTTGCCCATATCTGAGTATAGCTTGGGACAAGCTATACTCAGAGTAAGCTTAGCCTCTAGGAACCCAGCTAAAGAGCTGAATTAGGCTTATATTATTAAATGTAATAATTCTATGGACATTATTTTATGCAACAGTCAGGAGCTCAAGAACTATATTACTTCTCTTGAAACCACATTTGCACATTTGATCTGTAGTGGATGTATGGATGGTGTGTACATTTCGATGACCACAGATGACATCAGTTTTTTATGGAGAAAAAAACATTAAAAAAATAATTAAGCCATTGAATTTTTTTTATTCAAATTTAAATGGCTTCTAACAAGCGTGTTTGATATGTATTTCAAAGACAGAGAGAGGTATGTTTATACATATATATATATATATATATATATATATAGACAGATAGATAGATGAATACTTAGATAAATAGACAGATAGATATATAATAATATAGATAATGATATATACATATATATAATGATATATACATATATATAACTAATGCTTTGAATGAATTTGAATCAAATAAATTCGAAACATTATTTATATTTTTTTATTATTATTGTTGTTGTTGTTGTTGTTGTTGTTGTTTCTTTACACTTAATTCACGTTTTGTCCATGTGGATCTTCCCTCTTATCTTAAGAGAGCAGATCTATGGGCTGAAACCTATAGAGAGCAAGAAAAACAGCCCACGGAGGGAACACAAACCCACGTGTCAGTGTGTAATAGCAGAAGGGGGGAGTGTTGTCTTTGGCCAGACGCGCACACACCTACCCACACACACACACACACACACACACACACACACACACACACACACACACACTGCCCCTTTAAATCTAATTATAGAGGGTAAACCTGACACCCCTCCAAACCATGCCCGCCGTCTTAGTCTCCCCAGGCTGAAGCTGCAGTTTAGAAAGTGGTGAGAAAGTGTGTGTGATTACCTTGTTGAGGTGAGGGTTACGGGTGATGTCGTACCCTCTTTTCTTCGTGTGGACGAACATCTTGCCCTGTTCTCCTGACCTGTCCATCTCCCAGTCCGTGGACTCCTGCCTGGCCAAAGCGCGTGCCATGTTTTAACAGCCCTGCACTTTAAATAGCCACGGGCGCCGCCCCCCTCCTCCCCCCGACCCAAGAGATCCTCTTCCGACTGATCCCCTGCTCCAGCCTATTACACACGATTATGATGGGCAGACTGGGGCAGATAAACTCTGGCCAATCATCTCTCTGGGTTTGGCTGAGACTCGTAGTAATAGAAGTAAATTGCAAAAAACGTGGCCAAGTGATGCAGCAGAAATGGTTATTTTTCAGAAATAAACAAAAAAATATTTTTAAACAAAAGCATTCCCTGAGTGGGACGTGCAGTGACGCAGCATTTTACAGGCAAGGTTCCTGTCTGTGTCTACAATGACGAAGCATTTCTGGGTTTGCTTTAAAGACTACTGTATATAAGATTATTTTCACACATAAAGCATTCTAACAGCACTGTTATTATAGTTATAACAGCAAACATTATGTGTTTTAAAGGAACCATATTCTAGAATGTCACATTTTCCTCACATTAACTGAAATACGAGAAAAATGTAAACATAGATCCTTTACATGTTAATTATTGTATGCATAAGGATATATACTTTAAAAATCTTGAAATGTTTCACTTCTAGCTGTGCTACTGTTAATAATCAAGAACAGAAAGTGCATGTTAGACAAAACTGTTCGATTACTTTAACGGGAGGTCCAGTGTTACAGCATTTCTTTGTGATTGATGTTTTGGGAAATATATATCATACTTTCTTGACATCATACTTATATATACATACACACACACACACACATACACGCACACACACACACACACACACACACACGCACACATACAAACACATATAAGGAAGTATGGTGTTGCATTGGGACATTGCAACTGCTATTATGACACATGAGACAATGTGTTATGAGACAATCCTTTGGGTGGGGCATGTATGTCACTGTTTGTCTCCAAATGAAAAGTCATTGTTTTATTCTGTTTCCCACTAAAATGACTAAATATTTAATGACTAAAGCATTGTCCTTTCCTCATTTTCAAAAAGTTCAACAGTCAGTATTAGCTGACTTCACAAACACACACACACACACACACACACATGCACATACACACTGAATACACATTTGTTTCATTCCCTCAATAAGGAATTGGAAATGTTTCATTCACTGTGTGGAGCTGCAGGACAGTGTTGCATGTTCACGAGAACAGAAGGTCAAGGCTGGCTCGGTGTTGGATGTTAACGTGGCCATGGTTGGGTAATGGTCTTGTTTAGTAGGACAGTGTTAGCTAAGGCATTAAATCAGAGAGACAGAGGGGCATGGGTAAGGCTGAGTGATGGTTAGTCTGTTGAAAGTTCGAGAATAATGGAACTTATTATTCTTCAGGGAGCAGTGATGGGAATTCAGGCTCTTTTTATATAATAAAATGTTTCAGATGTACGTCTGTGTGTGTTTTTGCTTTGTTCTACCATTGTAGCAGAGTAGCTAGAGATGCTACAGATGTTGTCTAGGGAAAACAATGAGAAATTCTGGGTTAAATTTGTGTGGGTTATCATCTAGATGTGTGTCACATGTGTAGGGAGCACAGTATGTGTGGTAAACCCCTCTAGCAGTTCTAATAGGTGTCATTAGCGAACTCAGTTTTGATGTGTTATATATTGTAAAATGTAAAACAGACAAAAAAAAACTACACCTGAACATTCAATATCAAGGATGGTTTCTGTCTGGTTAGTCACTCAACCAACATGGAGGAAAAGCCAGTTATAACTCCAGGCACAGATTACCACCAAAAATCTCTTAAACTGCTATTTTCCTGCTTGTCAGTCAAGTACTATCCTGCCTCCTAAAACGTCCTGCTTACTTGCACTGTAGACACTTTGACACCTGGTTTCAATCGCCACCGGTCAGTTTCTCCACAATGAACCATTTCACACTGACTGGAGCTTCAGGGTGGCTGTCAAACTGTCAAAGCTATTTTTGGGAGATCAAGAGGTTGAGGTGAGGTTGAAGTGTTTAATGACACTGCAGCAATTTGAAAAGATATATTTCTTTATATAAGAGACCAGGCTAGCAGGTGGACCTGACAATGACCAAAATGAGGTCAAACTCTCTCAATGGTTGAACTTAGCAGGAATTCTCGAACAGTTGGTGGGATTCCCCTTTAAATGAGAGGTAATATTTTTTGTCTTTAGTAGAGAAAATATATTTAGTGTGTGTGTAAGAAGAAGAATGAGTCACTGGACATGCATAGCAATTTTGTGTGCGGACATACGTTCACGTTCATGCGTCTGCGTTTGTGTGTGTCACTGACAAAAGTGCTGACATTTATTTAAGCAGATGTTTTAGAAGCACAATTTAACTCTGGATTAGCCATGTGCTTGGAAAAAGAGCACAAAGAAAATGGACTGGGAGATTTAAGCAATTTAAACAACTTTAACAGCAATACGGGTGCGTAAGCTCTGTCAGTGTGGACAGCTGATAACAAACTGAAACTGGGTGTAGTCCAGGAGAGAGTAACTGAATGAACTGAATGAACTGAAAACTAAAGTGAAAGTGTGTGTATGTATGTATGTATGTATGTATGTATGTATATTCACAATATAAGACAGCTAATTACAGGTTGTCATTTACATTTATATCAATCTTAAAGATAGCCTTTTTAGTAGGATAAAAAGAGGTTGGAAAATGTTCATTTAAAAATGAACTATTACTGTTTTTGGTGCACAAAACCACGCAAACATTATAAGTGGACCTCGGTAGATAAATAAAATATCAGAAAATTGTAAGAAATGGGCCCTTTAGGTAATAATCGTACGTGTACATAAACACTAAACTGCAACAGCCTGATTTAAAGTCAGTGATGTTACACAGTTGTGTGTGTGTGTGTGTGTGTGTGTGTGTGTGTGTGTGTGTGTGTGTGTGTGGCGTGATTGTATGGTGTGCTGTGAGTGTGTGTAATCAGGATTACACTCATGTGGCATGCTCTGAACATTCCGCTTGCACATGCACTCCCACTGATTCACAGATTGTCAGGACTGATAGTGCAGACCGCTGAGTCACTGTGACTGCGGGAGCAGACCCCCCCCCCCAGCACACACACACATACACACACACACACAGAGCTTCAATGAGGAAGTCCTATCCAACTGATAGTTACTTTCCCCTGGATTACATCCACTTTCATCTTGACTGAGTCCACTTCCATTTTTTAAAGTGACTCTTTACACTTCTTGTTATTTTGTCCCCATGAAGCTTTCAGTTCTGGTCAAAGTTGGCAATTTCTCACAGTTTTTCTCACCCTCAGCTTATACTCATCGATAAAGTGCTGGCTGAGGTCGATCGTAAGCACTTTATCAGGCCATAAATGCAGCACAGACTGCTCCCTCTTTGCATAACATATATGGGAAGCTGACGGCACTGACTAAGCAAAGAGTGTGTGCTTCTGCGTTATGAGACTAATTACACAATGATGGACTTTAACCTTCTGTATATTTAAAGCTGCTTAAGAATGGCGTTTACTAGAGTCTAATTCCTAAAAAAAAAAACCTTGGGCAAACAAATGAACACAAATCAGCAGCTAATTAAAAATCCATGTTCCACAGTTTTTCTGGAAATGCAATTATTATTATTGTCCAGATAGGAGAAAGTGGTTGAAATTTGAGTTGATTTAGACCTGATACTTGGTGGGCCTAAAGTGGCCAGTGAGTGCACAAGGTAAAGAATTTCTGGGCAGGGAGTCATTGGGATCCCCTCAGTATTTATCTGTTTTGGGAAACGTTGATTTATGAGGACCAGTCACAGCTGGAATATTTTAGTGTGTGAAAATCAGACATGTGGAATTTCTATACAAAATAGAATTTGTGGAAAAGTGGGTAGTATGTGTGTGCATTACATGGAAAAAGTAGTTAAGGGGGCATATGGAGTATCAAATAGTAGCAACTGTGTTTTTGGTAAAAAGTCAGGAACTGCTATAACAACACTCACTATGTGTGTTTCTGTTTGTGTGTGTGTGTGGGTCTGTGTGTGTGTGTGTGTGTGTGTGTGTGTGTGTGTGTGTGTGTGTGTGTGTGTGTGTGT
>JBBPCZ010000042.1:25502603-25522123 GCA_037974445.1 Brycinus macrolepidotus
ACACACACACACACACACATACACACACACACACACACACACACACACACACACACACACACACACACACACACACTGGCTGTTAACAACACTCCAAGGACACAGTGACCTCTGAGAGGAGGTTTGGAGGAGGGGCTGGTGAGTGAGCAGGACAAGAGTGTGTGTGTGTATGTATCTTTCTGGGTTTCCCTGTCCGTGGTGCTGAAATCAGTCCACTGTTCACCACACCCACACCAACAATGATTGGCTGACGGCCTCATTTCCACCATCTGATGACATCAGTAAGGAAAGAATTACTGCAGCACACACTCACATACAGCAATAGCTACCGCTGCAGGAGGAGAGAGAGAGAGAGAGAGAGAGAGAGAGAGAGAGAGAGAGAGATAGAGATAGAGAGAGAGGAAAAGAGGGAAAGAGAGAGGGGGAGAGAGAAAGAGAGAGGAGAGAGAGAGAGAGAGAGAGAGAAAGAGAGAGGGGAGAGAGAGAAAGAGAGAGAGAGACAAAGAGCGGACAAGAGGGAAAGAGAGAGGGGTGAGAGAAAGAAAGAGAAGGGGAGGAGAGAGAAAGAGACAGAGACAGAAAGAGAGGGGAAGAGAAAGAAAGAGCGAAGGAGACAGAAAAAAGAAAGAGACAGAGACAGAAAGAGAAAGAGGAGAGAGACAGTGAGAAGGAAAAAGGTGAAAGAGACAGACAGAGAGAGAGGGGAAGAGAGAGAGAGAGAGAGAGAGAGAGAGAGAGGGAGAGAGAGAGAACGGGACAGAAAAAAGAGAAAGAGACAGAGAGAGAAGAGAGAGAGAACGATGAGAGAGAGGGGAAGAGAAAGAGGCCCTCCCTCTCCCTCATCATTCAGCACAATTCAATACAGTTCAATTCAATTGTATTTATATTGCACTTTTTACAACCGATGTCACGAAGCAACTTCACAGAATCCAGGTCTGGGCCCCTACCGAGCCAAAGGCAAGGAAAAACTCCCTAAAGCTGGAGGAAGAAACCTCAGGAGGAACCAAGAGTCAAAAGGGGACCCCTTGATAAGAGGCAAACTCTTGATAAGACACCACTGTTCATTTTTCAGAATGCTGAGAAAAAATGTAAAAAACAAATAAGAGTATAAAAAATGAAAGACCACAATAACTACAGCGGCTCTGGCAGAAAACCTTTCCCCTGCTAACTCTCCATGGATGTGGATTCGGGAAAATGCCTTTAACCCTTCCATTTGTAACAGTTCTACCCGCTGCTGCGAGAGATTTTTGCTTGTGTGCCAGTGTTCCACACTAAAATTCAATAATAGTTTTGTGAATTATTCTTGTATTCACTCCTGGTGTGACACCAGAGTAGCTAAACACCTCCTCTTCAGTGAAACGATGACCTCGATGCTGGTGTCACTTTTTTGACTTTTACTCATTCGACAGGATGATTATGTTTGTTGTACAACAGCACAAGCTGTGGTTGCTATGGTTACAGAGCCATAGTAGTTATGAATGAATATGGGGCACAATAAATATAAAGGCGGTTTATAAAGGCGTGTAACTAAAACAACAGCTTGGCAGGGTCATTCAATGGTGTTCCTTTGACCCAAGTTTGCTCAGTAGTCGTGCAAAATGAAAAGATTTCTTATACGGTGTTGCAAGTCTGCATTTCTTCGTTGTGCGTGTTGTGCTCGAGTGTCCCGCACGGTGCTCACTCCGTCCATCAGCTGGTACTTCAGCTGTTTGAACGTGGGCCGAGTTTAGTGTGACTTAGCTATGGATCAAGTATCAGATGTATAATAGTATAAATATAAAGCTCTAAGTGTAAAGATGATGGTGTAGCAGCTGTAATTCTGAATTCTGAATTCTGTAATTCGCCATTAACTTGCAGTGATACGTCAGCAGTTAGAACGTGTTAGGATGTTTGTTGCTGGATGTTCCAAATACGGGTGCGATGCTACGCTACAACAGAAAGTAATCAGTGGGGCAACCGTGTGATGCTACAAAGGGTTAAAGGAAGCATGTACTACTGCCCCCTCCCCAGTGTTGTTTCTGTTGTGTGACTGGGGGAGTCCTGACTAGCAGGTGGAACTGAGCGTCCATGGCTCCTTCGCTCTGACACAAGAAGAGAAAATCTCACTGTCCTCTCCCAATGATAATGGGCTGGGCAGCTTCCCTCTATAGCAGACGAATAATAACGTTCCACCAGCTTATACAGAACTGGCAGACAGGCAGTTAATGGGCCATACAGTGTACACAGTAGGACCAGAGCACCCTAGAGACCATTTGCTACTCGACTGACAGTACTGATTAAAGCATGTTGCCATTTCTTGAAGAAACTACGCTTGAGTTATCTCTAGATGATCCTCCAGCCCTCCATCAGTAGTCAGACTGAAGACAGCCAGTGTACTCTTCTCTGCCCTCCTGAAGCCAGAAAATACCCTGATGCTGGCCTACAAATGCAACAGTGTTAACTGAAAGAGGTGGGGAGATTGAGAAAAGACCAAGAAAAAAAAGAGAGAGAGAGAGAGAGAGAGAAGGAGAGAGAGAGAGGGAGGCTCACCTCCCACACTGCAGTATCAGCCCCACTGCTTTCTAAATAAGACTGTATCTCAGATTATTAAATTAGATCTAATCATGATGGTGTTTTGCTTCTAAAGGACCAGCTCAGGCGGCACAGCTGTAAAAGAATTAAACTCTGGCACAATCACGAACAAACACCAAAAACGTTGGTGATATTTGATTGATTATCAGGGTATCATACTGAATTGTGAATTGAAATCCAGGTTATTTAAACTGTTGTTTAAAAACATGGCTGCTGCCAAACATCAGTTTCTGCCACTGAAGCCCAGATGGTCACCAATATCTCCTGGAAAGTCCCTACAAGTAATACTGGGTTTCCACAAGGAACACATTGATATACTGAACATAAAATCACTATTTACTTTATAATGTTATTTGTATTTATTCTTTTTAGTTGTATTTAGTATATTTAGTAATATTAATGTAAAACACACTCACAGCTCATCTAAACTATCTTTCCATATTATTTTCACAGGTGCCTAAGACTTATATATATATAAATGTGTGTGTGTGTGTGTGTGTGTGTCTATATATATATATTAGGTAGTAATAATTAGTAGTTCTATACTATACTATAGTAGTTATAATATAATTGTATAAGTAGTATAATAGTATAACAGTCTTTTAAATCCTAGTTATTTAAACAAGGCGGCAGGTAAACATCAAGTTTCAGTTTCAGCCACTGAACCAACATCTCTGAACAGTCCCTCATACTGTATCAGAGTGTGGGGGTGTGGTGAGTCAGCACTGTATCAAAGAGACTGCTGACACTCAGAGGGTCACCAGTGGGGGGGTGTAATTAAACCCATCACTGCATGCAGCAAACTACACACAGGATCACTCTGATTGGTGTGCGAATCTGTGGCTATGACACCTTGCTATGTGCACTAAATCCTTTACCGCGGCCACAAAAAAGCAAGGAAACCGCATTTCAGCGTTGTGTGCAAAGCCCACGTTACTCTTCCTCTGCTGCCGTGGACTCATTACCCCAGGGACGGAGGCACAGCATCCGAGACTGGTCACCTGCCACAGACAGAGTTTTTTTTACGATGCTAAGCAGCAGCTTTTATTCAGCATGACCAGAATCGTACTGGGCTGAGATCGGCAGAAAATTCTGGAGCAGAAATCCGAACCAGTTCTCCAACCTGAAACCACAAAACTGCAGAAGAGCACGACAGAACGTCAAGCCAAGTACATGGCTTCATACACCCAAAGATCACACTAATCGGGCTAAATGAACACATGAAGCACACTGGCACATTTCCAGTAGTTCCTATTAGCTAAAGACATAGCATTATTTAACTATTTGTGATTTTAATAGTCAGTCACCTCATTAAATAACATGAATGCTACATCAAAAGTAAGAGGTAATGCAGAATTCTGCTATGAGACTTTGGTGGAGGTGCAGAAGAAGACTTTAGCCACTTGTACACTTTAAACACTAATTACATCATTAAAGTACAACACGGATCAGTCAATGTAATAATAATTTGTCAAATTGCCTATTGCTTGTTTAGGGCAAAAAATCAGCTGATTTGTGCACCTTTTGTTGCATTATAAATAGTACAATAAACATATATATATGTGTGTGTGTGTGTGTGTGTGTGTGAGTGTGTGTGTGTACATATATGAATGCATACATATGTATGTATACATATAGATAGTATAACAGTAGTAGTATAATGTGTGCATGTACATAGTACTGTGCAAAAGTACTGAGAAAATAATATTTAAAAACTGTTTAGATGAGGAGTGAGTTTTTTCACATCAATATTACTAAATATACTAAATAAAACTAAAAAGAATAAATATAAATAACATTACACAGTAAAGAGTGATTTTATGTTCAGTATATCAGTGTGTTCCTTGTGGAAGCCCTGAATTACTTGTAGTTTCAGAAACCTGGTTTGACTCAATCAGTCCTTCATTAAATTAAATCAGGAGCTGCTGATGGAATTTCACAAATCCAAACAATGACTGGAGGCACAAAGGAGAAATCTGGAACAGAACCTGTGTTCTCCTCACCAGCTCACACAATATCAACTACTTTTTTTTTTATAAACAAAATAAATCAATTTGCATAGGTTCCTAAGACTTGCATGGTACTGTATATTATAAATATATAATGCCTAATAATATTGGTGTCTGCTATAGTGATGCCACAAAAGGCTGCAATATGCAAATAAGCCCAATCAAGGCCCAATCAGTGCTTTTTTCCATTGTGCGTATGCACAAATGTTTTATACCATGTTGGATGAAACGGTTCCTTAAGGAACTTTGTAAAATTTCCTATCCAAAGCTCCCTTTAAGGGTTCAACCAGTGTGGAGAGCTGGAGAACCCCGAAGTGTGCCTCAATAACATTTTTTAATAGTGCATTCCGAATAATCACAGTCCCAGATAAGCTTTTCCATGCGTGTCGGGATGAAAGTCTGTATTAGGTTGATGACAGTGTATTTTTATATACTGCATTATGTAGCAAAAATCACAATGTATAATTTTATCCAGTCCTGCTTGGAAATTTAAGTGTTACAGTCTGAACGCGAGAGGACATAATGGCGCTAGTACAGGACGTGACTCATCTCCAGTGCGAAGCCAGTGCACACAGAACACAGTGATACTGTACACGCATGCACTACTGCACCATGTGGCCAAATCAGCTGAGCCGCACTGAAACTCACTTCTGTGAATTTTCTGAACCTCATCTGTATAACAAACCTGATTCTCCTGCTGCAGTTACACACTGGGATGCAATAAGCATCACATACTGAGCTTGATTTGTTAGGTTTAATAGTGAAATCCTCCAGTGGCTTCTCTGTTGCTGAAATATGAGGGTAATTATGGGCAGTAATAGGTAACAGGTAATAATGTTAACGATACAATCTAGTGTACAAGTGTTGTATATACTGCTGCAGTGGAGGGAATAGTGATTAGGGGGGCATTTCTTTTCCATATAATTGTGTTCTAAATAATGACCCTGTGTAAGGAATAGTGATTAGGGGGCATTTCTTTTCCCTATAATAGTAAATGTAAGAAATAGTGATTTGGGGGTCTATTTATTTTCCCTATAATAATGTTCTATACAGCGCTCCAGTGTAGGGAACAGTGATTAGGGGGCATTTCTTTTCCCTATAATAGCTCAATGCAAGGAATAGTGATTTGGGGGTCTATTCATTTTTCCTAGAAAAGTGTTCTAGATAGTGATGCTACGTAAGGAATAGTGATTTGAGAACCATTTCCTTTCCCTATAATAGTGTTCTAGATAGTGGTCCAGTGTAGCAAATAGTGATTTAGGAACCATTTCCTTTCCCTGTAATAGTGTTCTAGATAGTGATGCTGTGTAGGGAATAGTGATTAGGAGGGCATTTCATTTCCATATAATAGTGTTCTAGATAGTGAACCTTTGTAGGGAAATAGTGATTAGGGGGGAATTTCTTTTCCCTATAATAGTTCAATGTAAGGAATAGTGATTTGGGGGTCTATTTATTTTCCCTATAATAATGTTCTATACAGTGCTCCAGTGTGGGGAACAGTGATCAGGGGGCATTTATTTTCCTTATAGGGTTCCAGATGGATATCCAATGGAGGGTATAGTGAACAGGATACTATTTCTATTTCCTATAATGGTTTTCTAGATAGTGCTCCTGTGAAGAGAATAGAGATTATTGTGAATTTCTTTTCCCTAAAACAGTGTACTAGATACTGATTCTGTGTAAGAAATTACGATTAGGGGGCCATTTCTTTTCCCCATAAAATCGTTCTAGATAGTGATGCTGTGTAAGGAATAGTGATTTAGGGAGCATTTTACTTTCCCTAAAATAATGTTCTATACAATGCTCCACTGTAGGGAATAGTGACCAGAGGGTCATTTCTTTTCCTTATAATGGTGTTCTGGATAGTGATCCTGTATAGAGAATAGTGATATGGGAACCATTTCCTTTCCCAATAATAATGTTCTATACAGTGCACCAGTGTAGGGAATAGTGATTAGGGTGCATTTCATTTCCCTATAAAAATGTTCTAGATAGCAATCCGTGTGGAGAACTGTAATTACGGTGAACTTCTTATACCTATAACAGTGTTCTAGACAGTGATCCTGTGTAGGGAACAGAGACTAGGGGGACAAATCTTTGTCCTATAACAGTCTATAGAGAATAGTGATATGGGAACCATTTCCTTTCCCTATAACAGTGTTCTATACAGTGCTCCAGTGTAGGGAACAGTGCTTAGGGGACCATTTCAGCTTTGGAAACTGTTCTTGTATTAATTAACCTATTTAAAACACCATCCGCCTCTAAATGGAGAAAGAAACAGACACCACACCTGCTTCACTGGTCCAAGACCCAGACTGAAACGCTGGTGACCTGAGTGCTGGAACTAATGAAGGAACTGCTGGAGAACCCAATGACCCAGTGTGCCGAAGTGTGCCCACGAACAAGGCAGATTTTGTTGGACAAACCAAAGAGAGATTTCTAAGCACTCTGATCATTCCATCCCATTCTTTCCTCAATTTAATTTGGACATTTATAAACATCAGGGCTGCAACCAAGTCACTTAAAAACACCAATACTCCACAATGAGCTATAACACTCAGGATCCTTGTGATTATACTGACAGACTGCAATACACAATAGGAAGCACAGGTGGCAATATAGCGTCTTCTGTTTTACTGCACTATTAAAGGAAAAAAAAACCTGCAAGGTGAAATGGCAGCAAAGTGAGCAGAACTGAAAAGGGAATAATGGCTGGATTTGTTTAATTTGACAATAAACAGTTTAATCGATGACAGACAGAACTGCAGGTTGCATCCAGTTGTCCACCAAGCAACCAAGCACTGTGAAAAGTCAGTCATATACAGAATACAACAGTCACTCAAAGACACACATACACACACACACTATGGAAGGCAGCCATATTCTCTACCCTGTTCTCAGTGTGGTGACACACACACACACACACACACACACACACACACACACACAACGGTGAAATGTGTCTCAGTTACACACACCAGCAACCTCAGCCACCAGCCCAAACACTGGCAGCCGTGCAGGCCTTCCCACCCCCATCCAGCATCTCAGCACTTATCAGAGGCTCAGACACAATTCAGTGACCTACATACGTGTGTGTGTGTGTGTGCAAACATGCAGTGCAACAACACACATTTTCTCAACAGAGTGTGTTTATATTACGTGAGTATAGGTGTGTGAGCAGGTTCATGACATCTATCTATCTATCTATCTATCTATATACATACATACATATATATATATATATATATATATATATGTGTGTGTGTGTGTGTGTGTGTGTGTGTGTAGGTGTGTGTCAGGTTCATGATTATCACATATGAATGTGTGTGTGTACCCCATACCCACTTAGCCTATATTGCACACTATATAGCTATAGTGTGAGTGTTTGTATGTATTCACATACACAGATATTTGCACACACACACACACGCACACACACACACACACATATATGTATATATATATATATATATACACACAGTTGACATATGACATGTGTATATAATGTATATAAATGTACACAACATATATATGCATGCGCGTGTGTGTGTCCCCACCCCCACCATCCTTAATTCAGGACGCCCTGAAGCTTCACACTTACATTCCAGGTGTTTTTTCTTGGGTGCCATCACTTCGTGGGTGGTGGCCTTGCACACGGCCCTGGCCACCTCGGAGCCGGTCAGGCTGTACTGGGCCGCAGCGATGCGGTCCGTCAGGGTCTGTCCAGACATTTTTACCCTTTCAGTGGAGCACCAGACAACTAGCACGGGCTTATCCTGCTCTCCTGCGAGGCCTGGGGATGGGGGGTGGAGAGTGGGCCGAGGGGGAGGGGATGGGGGGATTCAGCACTTCAGCTTCAGCCTTTTATTTCTCCTTCTGTCACACGGCCAAAAGAATAGAGGGGGTCCTTCTCGGCCCAGTCGATCGGCAGAGACCCCGGAGCCCTGGTGCTGATGCTGCGCCTGCGGAAGGATGCTGTTGTTGCAGGTTGTGTAACTCCAGCAGCGCGTGCGTCTCCTCCGCGCATCCGCTCGTTTGTCCTCCTCCTCCTCTTCTTTCTTTTCTTCTTCCTCCACCTCCTCCTCCTCCTCACCTCCTCTCCACACACTCCACTCGCCTTCCCATCCAGACTCCTCACTGACGGATGCTGAAAGGATGGCGGTTCACTCCTTTACTCCTTATTTTTTCCTCCTTTACTCTCTCTCTCTCTCTCGCTCCTCCTCTCGCGCGCATGCGTCACACTCCGCGTCATTTCAGTGGGTGATTTTTTTACCAACCATTTTTAAGATAAACCCTGTAATATGATGGGCTAGTGCGCCCTGATTGGTTAGAAATGATCATCCCTATGCCATGATTGGCTAAAATTATGCATCCTATGTTATGATTGGCTGGTTTTATACTCATGCTTTAATACAGGCTAAAACAATACTTCCAATGTTAGGATTGGCTAGATAAACCCTGCAATATGATTGGCTAGTGCGTTCTGATTGGCTACAAACGCTCGCCCCTGTGCCAGGATTGGCTAATAGTGTCCTTCCTGCGCTAGGATTGGCTAAAATTATATTTCCTACACTAAGATTGGCTGGCTTTATCCTTCATACTTTACTATTGAACAATACTTCCAATGTACTTTTGGTTGCATGCTATTTTTAAGCATTATTTAGTGGAATATTGTGCAGTTTTATATTGTTTAAAAGGTAATGGGGGCATTTGGCTGAAGCTCTTATCCAGAGCAACTTACAATCATTAGTTACAGGGACAGTCCCCCTGAAGCAACTGAGGGTTAAGTGTTTTGCTCAAGGACACAAGTCAGAAAGTCAGGGGTTCTAAACATTTTTTTTAACCCTTTACCAACCATTTTTAGATAAACCCTGCAATATGATTGGTTAGTGTATCCTGATTGGCAAAAAATGATCGTCCCTGTGCTATGATTGGCTGTTTTTATCCTTTTTTGCTTTAGGATTGGCTAAAACAATACTTCCAGTGTCAGGAATGGCTATTAGTAGCCATCCTGCTCCACCCAAAACCACATACTACAATTCTTCACCTGCATTGCTGCACTTTTGGTTTTGTGCTATTTTGAAGCACTATTTAGTAGTGTATTGTGCAGTTTTGGTTTTATATTTTTTTTACCACATATTTTTCAGACAAATCCCAGAATATGATTGGTTAGTATGTCCTGATTGGCTAAAAATGATCGTCCCTGTGCCAGGATTGGCTAATAGCGTTAATGTACTATTTTGGTATACCATTTAGTTGAATAGTATGCTGTTTTGGACGCAGCTTTTGTAAAAAAAAAAAAAAAAATCTTCTTTTGCAAGGATTGGCTAATATGCTAGTAAACCAGACAAACTAAAAAAGGGTCAATCAATCAGGAGGTGGAACACTGTTAACCTGGAGCAGTACAGGAGGTGTATACAAGCCAATCCCAGAGTTTGCAAGAGCTTCCTCCTCAATCTTAATGAAGATAGGATACTACTAGCCAATCCTATACCACTAGCCTTGGCCCTAGCCTCTGAAACACACTTTTTCTAGTGCACTTGCAGCTTTGAATGCATGGAAACCACGTACAACAGCACACTAGTTAATCAAAGCTCAGGTTTATTTCAACAGGTCAGAAGGTCCCTTAGTGATAATTTTGATCTTTCTGATGGCTACGCAAGCCACAACGCTTCTCGTGGTCTCTGAATGATTTACATAACTTAAAATGAGATCCGTTCAGAATTACAGGAATGTAACATCAGTGCAAATCCAGTTGGTTAATCGGGATATCCTGAGGTGTGCTACAAGCTTGTCAAGAGGGCTCTCGGAAATATGTTTTAATTCTTTAAAATGATATGTCTCTTATGGTAATCAGCACAACATGGAATGGGAAAGAAACTTCACATCATCCAGAGGGCTTAAATCACAGCTGCCCGCTAAATACAAATAAAAGATTTTAAATTAGATAGTATAGCCTTTGAAAAAAAAAAAATACAGTAATTATAAATACAAAACAAAAACATGTACAAACATCTTTTTTTTATATTTGATCCCTCTTCTTCTTCTTCTTTTTTTTTTTTTTTTAAATTTAAAAGGTGAGGTGTTAGTGTTTTTCCACAGGTCAGTTCATAAGGATATTCAGTGCCCAATCATGTTTTGATGAGTCCTTCCAGGAAGTCTTTCTCCACCATCTCCTCGATGTGCTGCCTGGCGCGGCTCCAGAAGACCTTCTGGCTCTCGGGTTTGCTGTGTTTGGGCGCGTCCGGCGTGTCGGAGGGGGAGAGGATGGGGCCGGGTCCTGAGCGACTGCTGGCTTTGCTGCTGAAAACCTGGCTGAGGAGTGTGAAGAAGGGCAGGAGCTGCTCCATGCTGCGGATGCCGTACAGTGTCAGGGTCAGCCGGCCTGGTTCCCATGCCAACGGGCGCCCAGAACAGTCCTCTTCTGGGTTTTTCTGCAGAGACAGTTTTCACTTATATTAAGCCATCTTCTGGAATGAACTGATGTTACTGCACTGGCAGATAATGTTCCTGGTTTAAAAAAATAATGTGAAGAAAGTGAAACTGTCTGACAGACCAGTAAGATGCACTGCTAAAATCACCTAAACTAACCCTTAGAACTCGTATTAGTAAAATCTGATTTCATCAAAGAAAAACAGTCTAAAACCAGTGTTTGCTCTTCTACCTGCTTGCCTTTTGCTGTTCCCCACCCACTTGTGGACAGAAACTATCCTGAAAGTTCTCCCAGGTTCAAAGATCTTCTGTTTTTTTTTCCCGTTTGTTTGTAAGGCCTCAAAAAAAAAAAAAAAAAAAAAAAATCTGGGGTATTTTTGTTCTTTATCGTATTTTGCATGTAACTCAATTTCTAAACCCCCAGTAGTTATTATTATTACGTGGTTTTTCAATTACAATAACTTTGGTTCTACCCGACATAGGAACACCAAACAAAGCTCAGCATAACGCCTGACAATTCAGGCATCAACACAAACCGGGGTCCTTCCATATAAAGAGTTGTTTTGCTGCATGACAACAATTATTCATTTGTTGCGCTTCCGGCATGAATCCGTGCTGCTTGTGTTCTAAAGGTTAAACTGAACATAAATAAATAAATAAATAAATAGATTTAATCTCATTCGTGAATGCCATTAATTTTGGCTCCATGTTTCAAAACTCCAATCCTGAAGCGCCGTCTGACCTGCATTGTTTAATGTTCCCCTGCTCTAACACACCCAAGTAATATCATTTGCTAATTATCAGCCCATTCTTGAGCTGAATCATATTAGTGCAGGAAAAGCACTAAACCACACTGCAAGTGCTGCTTCAGAAACACTGATTTAGTTGACATTTGTTGTAGATTAGATTTATTATGCCTTGGTTATATTACATGCAAGTAAACACATTTGTGTTGAGATGTAGAGAAGGGCTCCATGGGCGTAGCTCAGATTCATAGATGCAGCAGTAGAAGTGCGTAATCATTGGTTTTTGCATCCAGTGTCTGTGTTACCTTTGCTCTTTTCCTTAGCAGCTTGGCCAGTCTGACCACGTAAGGCTTAAACTCTCTCTGATGTGTTCCCTGCCGCCGCACTTCCAGACCAGAGTCATCCGAGGCTTCCGGGATGAAGGCCCAGCGATACCTGGAGCACAAAACAGAAGTAAAGCCTTGGACTACAAACACATCTTCAAAATCACAAACACATCGGTGATCCTCGCAATTCACATACACTGAAAAAAATTTGATTATCTCGCTCCCAGTTCTTAAGTCGTAGCCATGCATTAAGATCCCATTCCCATGCCTTACCACGTCGTGGCCATTTATTACAAGCCTGTTCTACTGTCAAGAATAGTGCAACCTTTGGTCTTAACTGTAATAATGTATTTTATGCAATACATTTTAAGAAAGCTAAAACTTATTTTTCTTAGGATTTTTTTTAACTACACTGGAATGAAAGTGTTGGGGCAAACGGCATGGTTTCTTTCTAAATTTGTGCTACAGGTAGCTTCTTGCACTGAATATTCTCCATGACTACTGAACAGCAGGTGATTTTCACAGCTACTGAGAAAAAAAAAGAATCTGTTATCAGTTTTTATAAAGACCTGCTAAACTTTATATTTAAAATTTAATATGCATATCTGTTTTTACACTTACTTGTATTAAGTGTATTTTGTACCGTATTGGTCCGAACAGTATTCACCTAAATTTACTTGTATTTGGTATGTTTGGTATACATATATGAGCAGTGAATACTTTTTTTCCCACATTCATTTTACTAAATCTACTAAATAAAACTAAAAAGAATAAATACAAATACATTATACAGTAAATAGTGATTTTATGTTCAGTATATCAATGTGTTCCTTGTGGAAGCCCAGTATTACTTGTAGTTCCTATCAGACCTGGTTTCACTCAGTCTTTCATTAAATTAAATCAGGAGCTGTTCCACAAATCCAGACGACTGGAGGCATCGAGGAAAAATCTGTGTTCTCCTTACCACCTCACAAAATAACTACTTATTTACAAACTAAATAAATCTTCATATTTTTTACTGCTTTCTTGTTTGTTTGCGTTTATTCTAATGCTAAGCTGGCTTGCAGAACGACTCATTATCACACGCTGAGAAAAATGGCTTTAAAGAATTTGCATAGCTGACTTTTACACAGTACTGTATATATACAGTACAGTGGAACCGTGGAAAGGTCACTCACATCTGGAATTGCGGCAGGCTCTCTGAAGGCAGCGCTAAGGCCAGGTCCAACAGTTTGCAAGCCGACAGGTAGAGGTTGAGCCAGCGCTGGCTGTTGTAGGAGGTAGAGAAACCGTTTCCTCCAGAGTATGTGGTCTCCAGCCCTGCTACGGAAGGCCCTGAGGTCCTACACACACACACACACACACACAGACACAGAATATTACTTTTACAGTAACTATTCCATATTCAGCCATTTGTGAGGTCAGGTACTGAAGGTGGATGATTAGTTCTAGATCACAAATGCCACTCCAACTCATCGCAAATGTATTGGATGGTGCTCTTTTACTCCAGAGAACACAGTTCCACTGCTTCACAGCCCAGTGTATGCAGGGGGGCTTTATACCTGGCTGCTCCACAGGCTCCCATTCTTTTGCCAATGTTTTTCACTGGAAATTATACAGAGTGAGTGTTGGCAATGAAACACCTATGTAAGGCTTTTGCATGGAGAGAAAAGCTGAAGTTTTTACCTGGTGATGTCCTCATCAGCAGTGAGCTCCTGCTCCATCAGTAAGAATACCTGGACCTGAGAACAAAAAAAAACACATTTTAGTTTCAGCATGGTTAAAAACCATGCTGAAAAGGTGCTTACAGTCCTATGGGACTCCTGTTCTTGTTTTATGTCATAAGCTCTACAGAGAACACACTACATATACACTTAATGGTCAGCCACAACATTAAAATTACTGATATGTGAAGGGAATAGGATAGATGAACTCATTACAATGGCACCTGTCAAGGGGAGGGATACATTAGGCAGCAAGCGAAAAGTAAGTTCTTTAAGTTCTTGAAGGCTATGATACAAAGGTGTCATAACAAACAGTGAGGCACAGCAAACAGATCATTTTCCAAGGTGTCTTCACACGTTTGCATACAACTGTATATAATAACTGAGAGGCTCATCGAAGACTCATCTAACACATTCAATTCTATTCAATTCCTATTCAGTACTATTTAACCAGTTCAGTAGGTTATCATGGGCTGAATGGGGAAGTGTGCAGAAACCTGGGCTGCTAGCCTTGGGAACTCTTTAAAAGGCCGATTTGCATTGGTTTATCAGGGATGTCTGTATTAAAATTTTTACACAATAAATCTCTTGCATCAGGATGTGAATAAAATGACTGCAGGATGAGTGAGTTTCTAGTGGCTTGTATTTTCGACAAATTTAAATATTAGCGTCATTAAGTGGTTTACCATACAAAACTAATGTTAGATGATCCTGAGAATATAAAGTAATACTTTATAATTGCAGCTGCCATTTTGTATTGCCAGCCTGCAAGATCTTGCTTTTCAGATTTATTTATTTTCTTTATTTCTTTATTTCCTCCAGCTAACACCTCTCTCAGTGTAGAGAGGATAGAGGAAGCTCTACCACTCAGACCAAGTAAACGGTTTAAAGAGTCTTCCTTTTTTTCCCCCAACATGGGTCGATATCTGCCTTGAAAATCACAGAGATGTTTATCTGGACATTAACTGAGTTTGGTGAAAAACAGATGGTAATACAGCCTGTAATTTTCTCTGGGAAAGGGGGAGAAAAATGACATGGCTGATATTCACAGAAATAAAATCTGCGGGTAGCATTTGTAAAAGAGCAAATTCTCCATGTAAATGTAATTAAAACAGAAGAAGGTTAATAATTAGTTTCAACTAGTCATAAGTATTAGGATAACCATATGAGGATGAGAATAACCATAAATACAAGCACGAAAAGATACAATACCAAAAAATTCCAATACTGAAATACTCAAAAAAGCTCAGCTTTGTGTATGAGAGAAAATGTGTGTGTGAGTTCTCACCAGTTCCGTGATCATGGTGGGCCACAGAGAGGTGAGGTGTTGGGGGGACATGCGCAGTAACAGCACCCTGAAGAACAGAAACACCTGCGCATGCAGGATCGGAACCTGAGGGAGGCGTAGACTCTCCACCAGCCGCTCTAACAGGAACATACACACAGTGTTTACTTCTTTAATTAAGCCAAGAGATCAATCATCTTGAAAAGATGACATACAGAAGACTGCAATTCGAACAAATCTGAATGCCTATTAAGAGATGCCTTTAAATGCCTTTCTCAGAGCTCTACATATTAGGTGAGTCAGATTGGTGCAATATGCATAGAAGCCCATAAGGGAAATATGTATGACATCACACACTGAAATTACAATCCAAAGTGTGTGGGTGTACCTTGGATGTCTGGTAGGTATTTCTGGTATTGGTCCACCTCACTACTGTATATAGTGAATGCAAGACGCTTCAGAAGCATCGCTCTCTGCTCCAACTCAGCGTCACGATTGGTGAACAGGTTCAGAGAGCTGCTCTGTGCTACTGCCACTCGTGCTAATGAGAGAGAGAGAGAGAGAGAGAGACAGAGACAGAGAGAGAAAGAGAACTGTAAAACAAACATCTCATATGCCACAATATAACTCTGTAATGACGTGATAGGGCACAATAATTGACTATATAGGAATAAATTGGCGTAAGGCTGACCCAACAAGCCAATGAGATTGACTAACTGACAATGATATGTAAAAAAATGACATGTAGGGGCGCTACAGCTTTGTGTTGTTTCACTGCACCATTAAAGAAGAAACTGCTTGTCACAGAAGAAGCCTTTGAATGTTTGTGGCACCGTGAGGAACCAAAGAGGGCATGATAGTTCAATTATTTGACCAATTGAACAATAATTAATAGATTAAAGTCCACCTGAGTCAGGAATCAGAACACACTTTTCCTTCCCAATGTGACATTTCTGAAACATGATATTCAGGTGGGAAATAACTGAGGGCAGGACATGATAAACAAACTGGAAAAACTGGCAAGTGATTGTTTCACAACTGCTCCAAAAAGTGAAAGGGAAAGTGAGAGGGTAAGTCCAGTGAGGACAGAGACAAAGCGGTGCCTGGGGTGGGATGTCTGTAGTAGACTAAGAGAAAAATGACAGTAAAGATGACAGGAAGGGGTAGTGGAAAAAGGGAAAGGGGAAAGAAAAAAGCTGTGATATTATTGGTTAATATCATTTGTTGTGCTTAGGGGCAGAAACAAAATGAAGGCTTTATTTAATAGCTATGAAGAAACAAGAATGTTGCATTTTGAATGTTATCACAATGATTTGCTCTTAATATGCACATGGACATGAAGTATCATAGCAAAAAAAGGCCTATTTTAATTTCAGCTTGACTTAAGTAAACTGTAGTTAGAAGTACACAAGACATACTCACTCATTAAATCTCTAAATGTGGTCTTATCATGGGTCATCAGATGGTCAATGATGGCTCTCCAACTGAAAGAAACATAAAGCGGAGTCAAAAGATGAATCAGAAGGCTCATATAAGTCAAAGTAACCCCCAGTAAAGTGATGAAACTGAATTGCTTGGCTCATGAAGCTCCCACTCACTGACTGACACAGGAGGAGTCCATCTGGAAGAAGGTGTGGTCCATGAACAGGTCGAAAGCTTCTTTCTTCCATGCCCGGCGTGTGTACTGATAACCACTCAGACTGCTCAGGAGCTGGATACACGCACGATAACTCGGAGCATTATGGGCACTGGCACGGAAAAAAGGGCAAAATTAAATGCACCATTAAACACTAACAAACAAACACGCATTGCATTTTGTTGTCGCAAAAAAAAACTATGTAGGAGAGAGCAACCTGAAATGGGGTAAAATGTTATATCTTATGTAGTCAGAACTTGTTTTGGGTCATCTTCTTGCATTCCCATTGCAACGTCACCCGCAGTGTTTTCTGAGATATGTATTGTACCACTAAACTAAAATTCTGTGAATTCTGTGAACACAGAATTCACACCTACATTATTTCAATACAGCATTTTCTTGATGGGTCCATATCCCCCTACATTAACTCAAAACATTTAAAAAATAAATTTGCCATGTCTGTCACAGCCTCTTTTCACTAATTACATTTATATTTTTTTATTAGATTAAAAAAGCTTCACACAAGAAAGTGTATTCAGTTAATTGAGTTCTGCATAGATTTTCCATATTTTTCAACAAACTACAACTAAAAAGCTACAAAAACTACAAAAAGCATCTTGCTGAAGTACTTAAAAACGGTACCAACTAGGCTTTGCCACTTCCTCCTCGACCTCTGAAAAAAACATTTGTAAGTAAATTTCTGCTACATGTGGTTTGTACCTGTGGTTGCGGAGGTAAGGGACCACATAGTGCATGATGTTGACCAGCAGAGGAATGACTCTCTCTTTCTCATCGCTGTAGAACACCATGTCCAACAGGTGAGCCAACACCTGAAACACACACCAAAATAGACCCGCTACAGGTGGACACGCAGTAAACCTGGGAATCTAGTGGTTTGAAGGAGGGTGTAGTTGTGTGGACTGGGTCCAAGAAGTGTACAGAAAGGCTGCAATGATTAGTCAACAAAGCTGTTTGTGTACAAAAAGTTATGCATGGTGTAATGCTTTGCAATGTTCATATGAAATGTGGCCATTCTGACATACTGCAGTATACTAAAGGAAGTGTAGGGGGCACTATAACTTTGTTTAACCTGACCACAAAAGAAGAAACTGTTTGCAGCACAGACAGAACTGATTGATGCCAGTGGTGTAGTGGTGTCAAAACGAGTGGAAATAAATAGTAGTTGCAGTTCCAGAGTGCAAGTGAGCGCAACACTGTCTGTTTACCTCCGCAAGCAGTGTGAGGGCGTGAACACTGTAGACTGATGGAGTGAAATTGGATGCCTCCATCACTGTGAGCATCAAATCTGAAACACATACACACGCAGTGAGACTTTCCACAGGCATGCAGACATCACAAGTGGGTTTCTACGAGCACATATTTATCCAGAGCGTCCTCTCATACCTTCCACATCTGCCTCCAAAGTGGTTCCATCCACCACGATCTGTGGTGAAGGCTTCACCTCCAGGTTCCTCCTCAGCCAAGTGGTCTGCTCCAGAGAAGATCCAGCTACAGTGCCAATCGCCTCCACTATCTTATGGGTCACATCCTGTTATTGAGTGCAAAAACAGAGGATCTTAAGTGTGGAAAACAAGTAGGTGACAGGATTTTTTTTATAACCTCCCTGGAGTTCCTCATGCATGTATGTCTTTCTCAAAAATATGGTGGATTAAAGAGCCCATATAATGAAAAAACGAGGCTGTTTCTCAGCTTAGGAGTTGGTTGTTATGGTGGAAGCAGTTTGTGTTTGCTGAGTGAGGAGTACAAAATAACTGAATAAACCTTGTGAAAATGTATATAATGGGTTGGATGGGGGTTGCTAAAACCAGTTTAATTTGTTGTTCCTCTGTGGTCATTGCCGCTACTTTGTGTGAATGGGAATGTATTCTGGGAAACTTGACTACCCAAGTCACCTCCTGATCCATCCTTGATAAAACCCACAAATCAAGGACACGTCCTTTGCTACACGTGAGGTGGAACCGTGCTTGGGGCCGTGACTGATGATGTTTCACAAGTCCACGAGAACACAAGTACAGAGAAGAGTAGATGAATTTTCAACAATCCATGAATGGAAACTAAGTAACAAAAATAGCTCACTTTTAATTCACTGTTCACTGAGTCTACATCAGAATAGCTCCACCTACTGACATTGACGTTATAAGGAGTATTTCAATCTGGACTGCTATTCGAATGAGGCATAATACAGGGTGGCCAATCAGAACAGAGCTCATTTACATACAGTACTCTTCAGCGCAGTAAAAAAAAGCAGGTTGTTTAATTCTAAGGGGTAAAGAGGATGGAAAATGGCCATGTAAAAATGGATTTGATAAGTGAGTAAGTGAGGTTGTAAATTTCAATTCAGGTTCATGTGGTGCTTGGCATTTTCCACAATCTGAAATGAGGACATTCTTTCTGGTGGGAAGATTTTGTGAGTCTTGCAGAGAGTGAGAAAGGGATGATTTCTGTCTCTCAGAAACCGATAAACTGTTCTTACCTGCAGCTCCCGCTGGTCTTTCTTGCTCTCCAGGGTGGGATTCTTCAGGATAAACTCATTTAGAACACTAAAGAAAAGCACAGAGATACACTCAAAAAGCGAGCTCACATCTACACCAAAAAATAAGTAAATGGGTAAAAACTGAACCAAAGAACGCACAATGTGCATAAAAAGAAGTGTATGTGAGAGTAAGCATGTGTGAGATTTAGTGAGTGTATATATATATATATATATATATATATATATATATATATACATATATATATGTGTTTGTGTGTGTGTGTATATTACCCCAGA
>JBBPCZ010000042.1:25552057-25576781 GCA_037974445.1 Brycinus macrolepidotus
TTATCTTATCTTATCTTATCTTATCTTATCTTATCTTATCTCATCTCCTCCTTCCAATCCAACATACCAAAATTTCCCATCTCTACCTTCCTGTGATTCACCCCATGACCCTTTCTCCACCCTGCACCTCGGCTGTCTCTGAGTTCTACCTTTGTGTAATGCTTGTGTGAAGCGAACCAGGAGTGCTTTGTGTTCATAATGTGCAAGTTAAAAGAACCGCGCCGCGGACTAATCGACCCGAGTTCCCTTTAAAAGATGAAACTGACCAAGTGTGAAAACACCCTTAGCTGTTGTTTATGTTCTCTATGTGCCTTTGTTCACCTTAGCCATGTGTCTGTGTAACCATGTGAGTTGTTTTGATATTAGCCCCGCCCCCTTGTTATCCTGCTCACCTGTGTCTAGTTCCTGCCTCCTCCTCTGCCCAGGTGTTCTCGTTTCCCTAGTTAGTATAAATACCCACTGTGTTTCAGTCTGTGTGTGTGTGGATTTTTTCTATTTCACCCTGTGTTCTCCCTGTTGACTCTGTTCTTGTAATACTTCTGTTAAATACTCTGTTTTTGCACTTGTCTCTGTTTATTAGTCTCTCATGTTTAAGTTGTGCCCTTTAGTATTGTTCTTTGTTAATTTAGACTTAGTGTTTTGCTGTGTTCTTGTTTTTGCTTAACCCAGTACCCCTTGTTTCTGTTTATATTGTTTCTTGTTTTTGGTATTAAATGTATGTGGATCTCGCACATATATCCTGCTTGCCCTGATCCCCCCTCATTACATTGTTTATCAAAAAGAGTGGGATCTGACCTAATAGCTCAAAGCAGAAGCCATCCAGAACTCTAGCCTGAGTTCTCTCTGCCCTCCTTCAGTCATACAGTCACGTCTCATTCTACATTCATGTGTAGAAGGCATGGTTTCTCCAATTGCTTTTGATCCCCTTAAAGGGGGACTCTGCATGTATACATTTGTGTGAGCATTTCTCCAGTCCTACATTCGCTGGGTTGTTAATGAACCACATGTAAATTGTCCTTGTGTATGGAATGAGTGTGTTTGTGTGTGTATTTAAGAAACAGAGACTAAGGCCAGGGACATAACCCATGCAAAAAAAACTAAATGTCATCAGGGCAGCTGGTGGCCTGGTGGTAAAGGAGTTGCCCCTGTGATCGGAAGGCTGTAGGCTTGAATCCCAAGAGTGCTGATGGCACCAGTGATGTACCCTTGAGCAAGATACCGTCCCCACATACTGCTCCCCTGGCTGCCCACTGCTTCACTTGGGTGAATGGGTTAAATGCAGAGAAGAATTTCACTCCGTTCACACTGGGTGCTCTGGTGTGTTCACGCGTGACAAAAGGCCACTTTATACTGTCAATACTGAGCCAACACACTGCAAGCTCATGGTTATTGTTGTACATGTGTTCCAATGTCACTGTAGCGACTATAAGACTCAAGGACTCCCCACTGTATCAATATATATTCTATAGTGCCTCCTTCCTACAAAATCAGAGCACAGCATAGCAGTTTTCTGTTCGAATGAAAACAACTTTTTCAAATACAACAACGTGTGACATTGAGATCGTGTGTGTCTGCATTCTTCTATACTTGGTGAGGTATGTTTCTGGCCTGTGTGTGTATGTGTATGTGTGTGTGTATTTCTGTATATACCTTTGTGCTGCAGCTGTAGCTGCCGCCTCCATAGCAAACTGTCTCATGGCGCTCTCCTCTAAGTATTTCTGTTCCCAGCGCATCATGTCTGCCTCCAATCCCAGAATTCTCTCTTCTCTCTCCCTCAGTAGGTCGAGTAGTGCCGGGGCGCTAGACTCACACACTGCAGGAAGGGCCATGCCCACACCAGTACGCTACACAGACATAAATAACTGGTGGTTAGCGCTGATCCTGGGTGAGGTAATTGCCGGGTTTCTTACTGTTAGCCCCACAGACACCGCCCTGCTTTAGCCATGAACTAACAATGTAATTGAGGAAGTGTGTGTGTGTGTGTGTTTTCATTCAGTTTTAGAATGAAAATAGGGCTCCCTTACAGGAACAACTTTTAAAATTGCTTTTA
Organism: Brycinus macrolepidotus; assembly: GCA_037974445.1. NCBI lineage: Eukaryota > Metazoa > Chordata > Actinopteri > Characiformes > Alestidae > Brycinus > Brycinus macrolepidotus. The sequence continues at coordinate 25,554,108 of JBBPCZ010000042.1, forward strand.
CAAAAACAAGTTTAATGGAAAGGTCAAATTAGTTGCCAACATATCAGTTATAAACATATGTATATGTATGTATGTATGCGTGTAAAAATGTAATATGTAATAAAATGTAACCTAATTGCCCTAAAGAAACTCATCAAGAAATTTATAGATATATACACACACATATATGACATACTGTTACTACATATAAGTACTTATTATCACTGTTGAAACAAAACGTTGTATGATGACTGGACCAAAAAGGGCCAAAATGACTTAATTGAAAATAAAATGGTTACACAGTAACTTCCTAATAAGCTCCGGTATTGGAGATACAAGGTGTTGTTCCCACATCAGTGACATGTATGTGTATATTTATAATATAAATAAAACAATATAATTCATAATGGTTTTTATTACATTGTGGCACTTATAATGCATGATAATACATAAGGACATTATTATATATAGGTACTTACATTATTGTTACATGTTCTTGACTAAACAAATCTGACATATGCACAAAAACAAATGTGTGTGTATATGTATGTGTGTGTGAGTACATTTACCTGTTGTGATCTCAGGGCCTCCAGTTCTCTCTCCAGCCTGGTTCTGAGGCGCTTCTCCAGCTGTTCTCGTTTCTCACAGGCAGCTTGGAGCTGGCCTAGAGCCAACTGCAGCCGTTCTACTCTCTCTACATACACCTGCTTCTTCCCCAGCTGCACACACAGGCGAAAAACAAAGGAGGTTAATTTAAATAGCCATAATACTATCTCTCTCCTTTATTATCACGACACTTCAGCAAAAAATGAAACCAACCAGCCAAGACATGTTTGGAACTTGCTCACAGGACAGTCTATTTAAAATCAGTTTGAGGCAAGCGTGTGATGATTTAGGCTTACTGGTTAATTGGTGGGGTGTTATCTACCAATCAACCCCAGTAACATTAACTTAATAGCTCCACAAACCTTCAAAAAGCAAAGTTCAGATGAAGCTAAACGGCTTCAGATGGATTTAGGGAAGGGGGAAACATCAGGGGTAAGTTAGGTTTTTTGCCAAACTATCATTTAAACATACTTCACAGAATTCTGGTCTTTCTGCCTGTTGGACAGTAACAATACAAACCAAACCAAAATGTTTGTGGCATAAGCCAGTCATGGAAGAGAGTGTGTCAAAAGAGATACTTACTCTACCATGTAATGATAACTGTTCTGCTGAGAGGTTTTGGGAAGTGGAAATACCAGCCCATTTCACTCTAACAGCAGTGTGGGAACAAAACTGCAGGCCACTGGGAGAGTCTTCCTCCAGAAACCTACACAAACTGTTTGTTATATACCTTCCTCTGAATTAATCTCCTTGCTATTACTTTTCACTGAAGAATTACATTTGTTGGTATTAATTAAAGCAGCTATTTGCTAATCCCTGCTTCATTGTTCACTGAACGCTTCTTCCTTAGTATGAAGAAGAGGTCACTAAATAATAGCTTGACACTTTTCTTTTGAAAACTGTTATTAAAAGCACTTACTGAAAATATTTTTGGTTCAAAGGAGGTTTAAACACCTGAAAGGTTTAAGTGCTGAAGAGTGGTATCATCACAGCTCAGGGATGAAATGAATACGCTTTCACATGATTCCCAGGTTCTGCAGCTTTTTTTGCAAAGAAGCATAGCAAGATCTAACAGCTTTCTGCTTGGCATTTCTAAGAAAAATGTTCAAAATGCTAACTTTCAGCAGACACTGTACACACTTGAGATGGCATGGTACCATGTTTTTATTTGCAATACCAACACTGAAGCATATTTGTTGATATTGGCTGATACCAATCCAAAGTTATTTCCAATGTTATTGTACTACTAGGCTTTTTAAATTGATGCATGTTACTAAAAGTGGGCCCTCATGCTCAAACTAATCAACAAACAAGAAAGAAGAGATATACAACTAACATCGCTAACACAGTGTGTTACATGTTCACTTCAGATCCATTCATTAACCCACACTGAAATGAAATGGTTCGGAATGACCCAGTGTTAAGGGCTGGGGCTGTAAGCAATTTTGGAAAATTGATAAAAACCAGGATACAATTCTAAATGAATTCTATTTAAAACCATGGGTATATTGTACCTACATATTCTGCATATCTGGGACAGATTCCTTTTGTGCCAGGGGGGACGACAAAGTCAAAGGCCAGCTCACGCAGAGTGAGTTGCTCATGGTTTGTTTATTCTACCCCTCTGCAGCTCCTGTGAGTCGGTGAGTGTCCTTGTGCCGTTCATTTTGTATTCAAAGAAGCTTCTTAGCAGCAGATAAAAGAAAAACGATAACTAGGTCTCAGCCCTAGCCTTTAGCCTGCGCTGCCCGATGGCCTAGTCTGATTCCGTTTTTCTGACTCCACATATGTTACAGCATTGCTGCACTATTAATAACTTCTGGTCATACATTGCAGCCTTGAAACCCAACCCGTTCCATGGCTTTCTTCCCACCCTCTTCCTTCTGAATGATGACTCTTCACTGCACACCCATTACAGCAGCAAATAACACTATGCACCCTGCTGCATGGGTTAGTCCTGAACTACCATTCCCCACCACATGGCCTCTTAACCTCTTCATTAAGGACATGCTTGAGAAAATACACTATATGGACAAAAGGATTGGAACACGCCTTGTTTTCAGGGTTTGGGCGAGGCCCTTTACTTCCAGTGAAGGGCAATCTTAATGCTTCAGCATGCCAAGACATTTTGGACAACGCCATCAACCCCATCCAACACCTTTGGGATGAACTGGAACGGAGATTGCGAGCCAGGCCTTCTCGTCCAACATCACTGCCTGACCTCATAAATGCTCTACAGAATGAATGGGCACAAATTCCCACAGAAACTCCAAAATCTTCTGGAAAGCCTTCCAAGAAGAGTGGAAGCTGTTATAGCTGCAAAGGGGGGACCAACTCCATATTAAAGTATATGTATTTGAGTGCAATGTCATTAAAGTCCTTTTTGGTGAAATAGTCCCAATACTTTTGTCCAAATAGTGTTTGTGAAGCATCTACAATGAATCCACATCTACAACAAGTCAGACTGGCAAATCAGTAAATCTGCTCTGACACAAAGTCAATAACTATAATAAGTGCTATATGATATGATCTATGCTACCAAGGAGGACAGAAGTTTTGAGACATCAAACTTTTCGAAAACTTTTAGTACAAATGAGCATGTTTTCTTTGTCATATTAAACTCTTCTAATTTAGAGTAAAACAGCAGGAAATATTTGTGATAAATAACTAAAAAACAATTCAAATACATGTTCAGCAAAAAACAGTAAGTGCTACACACTTCAGATGAATAGTCAATTTTACTTTGATTTAATTAATTTTAATTTGATTTAATTAATATAGTACCTGTTGCAAATATTTATACCTCATGTTGTTCTCCTCAATACAAACCTTAACATGTACTTTCAACAAACCAGCAACAAAACATGCTCATTTATTACGAACCTTTCAAAAAAAGCGACAGCTAAAGATACTTTCTCTTTGATTACATCTAAGGTACAGGGGGTCCTCGAGTTACGACACAGTTCCGTTTCTACAACAGTGATGTAACCCAAATTTTGGTGTAAGTCGAAACACACCCTAGCCTAAAAAAGGCTAAGGCTAAAAATACTAAATACTATTTTGTGTAGTTAATTGTGATCAACTGCATGTGTTAGTTGCACTTGAGCATTTATTAGTACATTTTGTTACAGCTGTCTGAGTGGACAAAATAAGCTTTATTATGTATTACTTATAATCAGTGTGTGGATTCTCATCATGGTGGAGGATCTTAAGAGGAACTGGAGCCTTCCGCTTTCCTGCTCATTAATTTATCCACAGACCCCCTGCGAGGACTGTCCAGAGTAGTCTACAGAGGGTGCTGAAGGTTTTGCTTTAAAATGCACTTAAAGGGCCTAATGTAAAACCAACCGCCACTGTTTAAGTTTCAAAATGTACCATTTACTCCCTAAAGGTCCATATGTGGCTCTTTTTAATTCACAGTTTTCATTAAAACCATGTTTCCGCCTCTCCAGCCTACAGCAGTTTAGCGATTAATAATTTATCATGTTATTGCTCTAAAAATTTCAATTACACACATGCTGCGCTGCACTAAATTAAACAGGATTAATTATGCTGTTTTTTGATGCATAATGCACACAGCTGGTCAAGTACAGACATGATATACTCCAGAAAGCACACTGTGATGTAATTTCTCTCAAACACAACACATATACACACTGAACTGCTCTGCCATAAACACAAACATACACTCCAACTGCCACTGTAAATACCCGTTATTTATTATACACTGCACATTCTCTGTCCTGTTCCTGCTACTGATGCCTATTTTTGCACAATTATTTATTTATTGCAGTCTGTCTCAATCTTTGCATTGTTTTTTTTGCACAGTTAATGTCTCTGTGGCTAGAATACAGTATGTCATAATACTGAATTCATTCACACTAGTACTGTTACCGCTTTTGTCAAATGCACTGTATGTGTAGTCTGGAAATATTGAACTGTTGCTCTTTTTGTTACTCTTTGGTTATTTCTTGCATTCTCTCTCTCTCTCTTTTTGCACTCTATGTAGTCCTGTCCTGCCTGCTCTTATGTAGTCTGTGTGTAGTTTGTTTTTGTACTTTGTGTTGCACCTGGAGAAACGTTGTTTCGTTTCATTGTGTAGATGATTGAAATGACAATAAACACATACTTGACTTAACTTCATGAATCACCATAACAATACATTATCATCATATTCCTCATCCCATCCTGTTCTACGGACCAAAACCAACTTGTCATTCAGTGTCGATGGACAGTTCTGTGTAGACTGACCTCCTCCTCCAGCCTGACCACTTTGCTCTGGGCATTATTCAGCGCCTGCTCCAGAATCTCAATGTGACGCCGCTGATCCTCACTGGCAGAGCGAAGAGTCTCTGCCTCCAACTCCATCCGCTCCATCTCCTTTATACTCGCCCTTCCTGAGAAACAGACAGAAAAAACAGTCAGATTTCCTTTTGGCTTTTCCTTCTTGAGGCTGAGGACAGAGATTATGGAGATATAATACGGCTAATAACACAGCAACACACAAGCAGGGATGTAACTAATTCCAACTGCTCTCACTGCAACTGTACTAATATTTAACTGTTCTTAATATTCAATAACCATTAAGAAAATCTCTTCTTTAAATGAAATCACATTGTGATTTTAGTGTAACAGGGATAACAGCTTTCATTTAACCTACAATGAATATGTAATGTAATCTAACACTGCCGGAAACAGTTATTATCTAATGTAAGCTAATACTGAAAGTATTAGCTATTACTAGTGATGGTTCAGATCTCGATACATGTGATGAGAACCATGGATTTCTGGCCTCACTGAGATAGAGGTAGTCTGTGTTCAGTGACAGAGTGCACAGGCTACACAAGAAAACAGTAGAGGTGTAACAATGCATTGAATTATCCCAATATCGCACTGCAAAAAATGTGATAATGCGCATTGTGGAGAATCAGCATTCTATTGATTATGATTTTTGATTCAACTGCATTGTTTAAAGTGTCAATCAACAACCCAGTCCAGCACATTCATCACACATCATTCCCCCAACCGTCATTTTTCTTTTTCTGTCAAATTTTACTCCAAATATTGTGACATTATTAAACCACGAGCCCTGAATCGTCTATTAAACTGAATCGTAAGTTGACTGTTTCATTACATTCCTAGTACACAGCTATGTGCCCGTTTCAAATGACGGACTCCAATCGCTATTAAAACATGCTTGAGCCACAGGATTCTGACTGCTGTTAAATATGCTTGAGTCATTGTATGAAATTTTAAGCAAACAACATGTCAGCACACATGTGGTGTAAAAAATGAATGAAGAACCAAATGCACAACTTTGTGAAGAGCTAAGTGATGGACAGATCATTGCAATTAGCTGGACTTCTTGAGCCAGAGTGAACAACTGGCTCCTGTGCTGAATGGAACTGATAATGCAAGAAATCTAGTTGATGCAGGTCAAATGACTTGATTTTCACCTCATGCTGGCAGCAATTTTGTAGTTTATTTCATTTTCTCTTTTTGAAATACTTTTGGCTGCACATCTTGCATCAAACATTAAAAAGCAACCACTTAGAATGCTATAACTGGTAACAACCAAAACTAAGACAAAGTCAATTACTAAGGTATGCAACGTTGCACTGGTGAGTAAGAGACTTTGCATTAGTAATAAAATGCAAGGATGAATGATACAATGAATCAAGACTCCTTAAAATAGAAGACGATGCATATACAGTACATCACCATAGTCAATTACAAGCAAAAAGAAAATAGCTTCTACCGGCGTTTTCTTAGAACTGAGAGTAAAGCACGTTTTATTTCTAAAAGAAAATAATTTTTTGTATTCTTTTATTTTTTTTACTTCCTTTTTCTGCTTCCAGATGTGATATTTTTGGTCTATTCCTGTAAAGCACATTGAATGACCTTTGTGTTTGTTAATGAGCTACACAAATAAACTTGACTTGACTTGAGGGCACACTTTCAATGGGCTTAACATCAATCGTAATAATACTGAGATCATCGATCTGAAAGTGCTTTTGACAGAACCATAAACTTTGTTTCCTAAGTGCTTTGGCCATGTCCAAATTGTGAAATGGAATTTGAAAAGTAACTCTGAGGGCCTGTGCAATCTCCCATAATGCGCTCATACTTTCTTATTAAGATCACCACATTAGCTGGATGTATTTTGACTTGTACAGCAAGACTCTCGTTGCTAATCAACAGAAAGAGGAATGTAAGATAAAATTAATGGTGCTCCTGATCCACTAAAATCTTATCAGACTCTCTGTGGACCCGCGACAAAAAACAGCAGCTCTGTAGAATTCGACTGTAATGCTGCTCGTCCTGCAAAAACACTGACTGGTAACTGCAGGTCACTGAAGTCGAGAACCAAGAATTAAACGTGTTGCCTAGTAAAGTGTGCTTAATCACAGTAATTATTTATCAGAGTTGTTATGTGAAGCTATATGATGTGTCACTTTACTTTATAGAATAAATTCTCCCAGCGTGTTTTTCAGAAATACCTCCACTTAAATTAAATTACACACTGACCTCACTGCAGTGGATTTTACGGCTCTAAAGGTTATAAATGAAGTCCATTTTTCAGCAAAGGGTCACTGTGGGGATTGTTTGTTCAGTCACTGTGGTCTTGCAGGAAATAAGATAATTCTATATGCTTGATTTAGACAGAGAGGGAGAGAGAGAGAGAGAGAGAGAGAGAGAGAGAGAGAGAAAGAGAGGGAAAAGTGGTGATACAGAGATGGTAAGCAGGAAATCATTTGCCCTGACTGCGTCCACAGAGACAGAGACAGTAAAACCTCTCCCTGGCAAAACCCCTTTCCTTTTTTTCTATAAACATAAACATGTTTTCATAAATTACAGTCCAAAACAAACCTATCACAGCTGCAATTCCCAAAATCTTTTTGTCAGTGTGAGTCGACGAAGTGTAGCAGGTCAGTCCCTCTATATAAAATAATAGAAATGTCAAAATAATAAAGCTACAAAAATAAAGATATAAAGCACCATATCAAAGTCTCAGGGCTTGAAGATTACTTGTGTAGATATGCATGCCTGCAAGGAGGTTTTCAACCCTTTGCTTCAGTAACGGCTTCTGGGAAGGCTTTCCACCAGATGCTGGAACACAGCTGCAAGGATTTGATGGCATTCAGCCAGAAGAGCATTAGTAAGGTCAGGTACTGATGCTGGATGATAAGTTTTGGATCACAAATGCCAATCCAACTCCTCCCAAAGGGGTTGAATGAAGCTCTTCTACAGAGAACAACGTTCCACTGCTCCTTAGCCCAGTGCTGGGGGGCCGTTAAACCCCCCTAGCCAACGCTGTGTGCAAACGCCTGTATCAACAACTAGCTAACTTTTTCATTCGCTACAGACAAAGAAGCCAAATGAAAGTGTGATTGGGAAAGAACATTTTGGACAGTGAAAGAATAATTTTAGGACAGTGTGGAACACAAAAGGCACTTTTCCATAGGCACACAGGAACCATACTATACCTAAACTGTTCTGTAAAGGCATGGAAGCTGTAGCATGCTTTGCTTTTCCAGTGTATCTCAGCCCAGTAACGGTGCTTCTGACGCGTCAGCAGCGCAATTCTCTCCCCTCAGCTTATGGCCAGTCATCGTCCCAAAACCGTGTCCAGCGGAAAGTTTTTCAGTCAAAGCTATTGTTGTTATTAGGGTCTTTTATTATTTATAGTTTTGTTTGAGTTTTCTCATTATTCTCTGCATTGCTTAGCTTTGCGATGAAAACCTAACCCAGCTAACTAGTGATGGCCTGATACGCCTTTGCGTTTCTCACAGCGTTAAAGATCAAATTTATCTTCAGCCCAAATCGATAGTAGTCCTTATACTTTATTGACTTTGTATCTCCATTTGTTGATTTGTTTCTTCATGGAGAGTAAAAAAACAATGGCCGATTTCCTAATCCATCTGTTGTCATGACAACATTTTGAGCAGCAGCTTGCGTACGAGTGGCTTCATTTGTAATGGAAAAATATTTGTTTGCGGTACGGCGCAGTTCCTTGTGCCAGTGAAAAAGCGCCAAAAGATTATACTAGAACATCCAGATTGGGGGAAAAGCATTTTGCAACATTGTGAAAGATATAAAAGAACACTTTAGAATAGCGCAAAATGAAATAACTGATATAGAAGGTTTGAATAGGATAACATTCTGGAAAAGATATTTGAAAACAGCGTGAACAAAGAACATTCATGCATCAAGTTAAATTTGGAAGACTATTGCAGAGTCTCCAAATAGTCACACACAGATGTGACATGAATTATGGTTTTATTAGGTTTGTTGGTTTAGGAAATTCATTTGTCTGTATTAATTGAGGTTTTTTTTTTGTGTTGACTGTAAAACACATGCACTTGGCTTTGGTCACTCACTCTCGTTTAGATAAAGACGCCCGTCCTCTTGCCCATCTGTCTCCTGACTGGCGAGTTGCCGATTGGCTGTTTCCAAGCGGTCTGGAAGGCAATAAGAGGTAAACATAAGAAATATAAATGCATGAAACACTCTTCTGCCACATTTATTATAGAGTTACAACAGAAGCTTTACAAACAGCTAAACTGTGTTTCCTTTTTCATTCATACTTTTGGACATCATCTTCAGCTTCAACAGCTAAGGGTGAATATTTGAAGAAACCAGGATTTCTGGGTAAAGCTGGATAATCTAAGTCAAACGGGGATTGTCCAACAGAAACATTGCATTTAAGGCAGTACTAAAAAGATGAGTGGAACTGTTAATGACTAAATTAAGAAGAAAATGAAGACCCCCCACCCTATTTTTCTTCCATGTCAAATCATGATAAAATATCTTCTCTACTACTTACAGACACAAATGTGACATTAGTTTAGAGTTTAGAATCTGTGCTTTCCACAGAATTTCTCAGCTTCAAATAAAATGTCAACATGTCTTCGTTGTCACTGGTGGTAAATCCAACTTCTAAGTGAAAGATCGTGAGCAATCATGCTTTGTTCAACACCCTTTGTACTTCAAGACTATAAAAATCTTCAACCTTGTCCCACTCACCCCTCAGGTCCCGGTTGAAGTCATGGAGGCGTCTGATCTCCCCCTCCAGTCTGATCCGCATGGTTTTATCCAGTGATTCCCGCTTCGAAGAGCTTCTCGCCAGACTCTCGTACGCATCCGAGAGGCGGCCCACTTCACTCTCCAACTACACAAGGACACATACACAATAAATCAAATAGTTTTTACTACTTTCTGTCATCATTATACCATTATAACACTATTAAGATAATACATTTGGCCTTAGGTTCACCTTTCTTTCTTCCCTTTTTCATAATAACTGCGCCAGTTATTAAGCCCCTTTTCAATGTGGCTCATTCAATATCAAAAGTTCAAGAGCTTCCACTCACACACCCTGCTGAGAGCAGTCACTGATAAGGTGTTTCAGAAATATAATATGGTCTTATTTTAATTTTAAAATGTGTATGACATTTTATATTTCTTTACATAATACTGACTTTGGCACTGACATGTCAATTGCCATGTTAGAGAATGCAAATGCATATATCATAAATGGCATTTCAATTATGTTACTGCATAATCACATAAAGCATATCAGTGCAGTCCAGGAAAAGACGTCCTGACTTGACTTTACATTTTCACTATTCATAATCATGAATAAAGCTAATCATAGGGTGAGCCAGAACTGAATTACGAAATGGCAAATCCAACTGACATTACTGATTAAGAAAGTTTCACTTTGAACTAAAATGCAGAGGTATAAGAGGCTGAATTTTTCATTCAGCTATGGGAATAATTGTCATTATTCTATTCATTTGAAAAAGCAACATTAAAGCTTTTTGTAATTTCATATTCACAGTTTATCACTCATAGTTCAAGGAAACTGGAGTGCAGACTCAATCTGACTTTTCGATCCATACCTCATTCATGTTTCATTATAAACAGAAGATTTTACTGTGAATAACAAGTCTGAGGAAAAGTTATTGTTGTCACAGAAAGAAAAATGATTCTTTTCATGATTTGTTATCATTGAATCAAGCAGACAAAGTCAGAAGTAAAGGCTCAAATCTGCTGATACAAAATGTAAATCGATTAACTATGCAATTAGTCTTCTAATTGCGTAATTACATTTAACGTTATAGCCTAACTAATTGACAAAACCATTTCTCGACTTCTTAGACTTCATGTTCATTAGGAGCTCATTAAAATCGCAACTTAGTTTAATCTATTAAATTATTATGCTAAACTGAACAGACAATTCAAACCCATCCATCCATTTCCACACAAAAAAACTGTCACTTCACTTATTCTTGTGAACATAGAAATGTACACATTTAAGCATATTCAGTGTATGCTTCACTTGGTCTATCCAATATAACACCCACCGCCCTTTTTAACCTTTCATTCTTCACCCAATGTTATAGCAAACTGCCTCGCCAAACACAGAGCTGTGTTCTGCCTTGAAACCTCCTGTTGTCCAATGGTCCAACCACATTCCAGCATCCACACAGTGACCTGCTGTTCCAGCAGCAATGCCATTACATTGTATAACCAACACAACACAAGACAGAGAACAAGCAAATGCCTCCCAGGGTCAAACAGCACAATAAAACAACCTCACACTGCTGTCAGATGCCCAAACGTGTCTTCAAGCACAAAACCACACGCTCACCCCTACCACGTTTAGTGTTAAAATATTTAACAGTTATTGTGATGTGCTGCTGGCATTCTCCTCGTTTATTCTGCCGTTTTCTCAATTCATTGTCAGCCTGCTGGCAGCATGTCAGCCACCATCTGTATGTGTTTTATAAACAGTAAAGTAAGTAAGTTTATTTATATAGCGCCATTTTCAGACAAGAGTCACAAAGGAGAAAAATAGCAGAATAAAAATCGAATAAAGAACGGAACATGACAGAGAGGACAGTACAAGATAATTAAAAGCCCTTTTGCACAGGTGTGTCTTTAGCTTAGATTTAAATAGTTCAATCCGGTGCGTGGAATGGAGAAGCGGCCCTGATGAGCTGATCTCAGCCCTTGACCAGTTGAGTACGGCTGTAGTAGGTCTGATATGCACTTGGGAGTCTGTTCATGCAAGGCTCTGAAAGTCAGTATAAGGATTTTAAACTGGATTCTGAATTCAACTGGGAGCCAGAGGAGATCAAATAAAACAGGAGTGATGTGTGACTATTTATGGATGATAGTTCAAAGCCTGCCAGCTACACTGTGAATAGTCCGAAGATGAGATAAGCCTGATTTACTTAAACAGGTAAAAAAAGGAGTTACAGGAACACAAGTGGGAAATAAATGTATGCATGAGCATTTCCAGCTCAGCTCTGGAGACACAGGATCTCAGTTTCGAAAGGTTTCTGAGATGAAAGAAACATGAACACGAGGAGACTTCACATGGGCATCAAAGCTTACAGACTGGTCAAATATAACACCTAGATTACACAAGTAAACTTGATTTTAATTGAGTCAAGCCACAAGAACACTTGACAAAAATTGTAAACACGGGAGAACAAATTTTAACCAAGAGTAACATGCTTGTCTCAGAAAAAGCACCTTAATGACCCCCAGGCATTCTGGGGTGAGGAACTTTTTGGAAGACAGGGGTTCTGGATCTGGATCTTACATCTGAAGTAAAGATAAAATACCATTCCACAATAAAAACATACCAGCAGTGAAACATGGTGGTGGTAGTGTGATGGCACGGGGTGGCTTTGCTGCTTAAGGAAATGAATGACTTGCCATAACTGACAGAATAATTGAAATTTCGCTACCAGAAAAGCCTGCAGAAGAATGTCTGGTAATCAATCTGTCATCTGAAGCTTAAGGCAAGACAATAATCCCAAGAACAAGAGCAAGTCCACATCTAAATGGCTTAAAAGAAGACTCTCTCATGAGCCTAACCATAGCATGTCAAATCATGGGTTTCAGTTTCGGCTCAGAACTGTTACATCACTAACAGATACTATATGCAGTCACCTGATAACATAAGAATATTATTATATATATTAATCTAGCATAGTAAAATGGATGTAATAACTCTCTAAGGGTAAAATGTGTGGAGTGCAATATAAATAATAAAAGCACCTCATACCCGTTGCAGTTTTCTGGCTTTCTCAGATTGCCTCAGGAGTTCTTGTCTGAGACTCTGGTTTTCTTCACTGATGGCACCCAGCATCTGCTGAGCTTGGCTGACCATTGCATATGCATCTCCAGGCGTAAGCAGTCCGGATGGGGTCTGAAACTGGAGTGAAGATTGGGTCGGGTAAGGTGGTAGAGCTACCTGGTGTGGAATTAGACCGGAAGTATGGGAAGGTTCATTGGAAAGCTCTGCTGGTAGAGAACCAGGGCTTACACTGGGTGGGTACAGTGCCTGAGATTTAAGTTTAAAAGGGTACTCTGGAGGTGGACCTCGATGGTCCTGAGAAGTTTTGTTTAAAGGTAAAGGTGGTGGCAGTGGTGGGCCTATAGTTTTGCCGCTTTTGCCATTTGGAGAAGGTGAGTTTTCAGGTCTATCTGAAGTTTCTTTTGGGTGTGGTGAAGATGGACCTTTGCTTAGCTTGGCACCATTGCGCTCCAAACTGAGTTGCATTATCCGTTCACTGAGGGAACGAACATGACCCTCCTTAAGCTCAGCCAAACCCTCATCTCTCGGAGGGTTAACACCTACTAAACCTCGCTGGACCCAAGCCCTGCCTTCCACACGCGCCTTCATTGGGACACCCGAGAGACAGGAAGATGGAGAAGAAGGAAGACAAGAAGTGGAGGAGAGTGATGGTGCAGAAGAAAGAGAAGGAGGACAGGAACTAGTGCTAGTCGGGTTGTAAGAATGCTGTTGTTGAGTTTGTGGACCCTGATGTTGACTTGGGTGTATGAGGTTCTGCTGGTTTGCCTTGAGGCTGGTTTGGCTCGGGAGGTTCAGGAGGTTCTGGCTTAGATGTGGATTGTTCTGGACAGCCTGGTTAGGGTTTTGAAGACTTGTATATGAATAACCTGGGTTTTGAGGAGGTATCTGCTGGTCATTCTGATTCTGTTGGCCTCTAAAAAGCTGAGACTGGGTCTTAGCTTCCTCATAAGATGGAAGTTCCAGGCCACCAAGTCCAGGAACGCTGAGAGTTCCCTGGACACTTCCTCCATTATTTTGGCCTTCACTCTTCTCCATTGAGCAGGAATCCACTTGATGCTCCTGTCCTTGGGGCTCCTGCCTTGGCTGGGTCTGAGGTAGCACTGGCTGGCACAGTGGTACCAGGTGCCCATCCTCTTCAAAAAGCAGGTTCTCTGTGGAGACAGGGTTGCTGGGTGACAGCATGTGAGGAACACCAATGATGCTGTCGTTTTCTGAGCCTCCTGCAGTCCCTCCAGTACCGTAGCGTAGATGTTCCTGCATCAGCCGCTGGAGAACGGTTCCAGAAACACCGTCCTCCGAGCTGCGCATATTGGCGCCCGAGGTAGGGGGCGCCGCCGGGCACGGGCACACACCAAACAGCTGAGCTACTTCACCTGGAGACAGACAGATAAAAAAAATCTGTTATCTAAAGGACCCAAACATGCCACAGGACCTAAAGATAATATTAACGATTATGATAAACCACCAAGTAAACACCTTCAACTGTGTGCCTATTTAGTGCAAATAATATTGTATTGACAAAATTCAAAATTACTATTTAGTACAAATATATCCCAGTATCAGATTTAATTTAAACGAGCCTGGGCCATGAATTGAACTTTCTTATTGTGAGACAAACAGAACTTTCTTATTGTGAGACAAAAGCACTACCCACCCACCATAATCTATTATTATTATGGATTTTGTTTCATTTTCTAGATAGTAAGGCTTCTGCTGATGGAGTGTGTTGTAGTTTAGTCTACAAATTATGCACACAAAGCCTCTGAATACTAAATATAGATTTGAATACTGACAAATACTTGCCCAGCCCTTCAGAGTTCATTGCCGAATCATGCTGACTCTGTTGGCCTCTAAAAACCCACTTGGACTATAACAGGTTTGTTTATGATTTAAAAACACCAGTTTAACCCTTTAAAACTTTAGGTGTACTATTCAGATTTTAATATTTAAGGTGCAATTTTTTCAGTAATTTCTAAGAATTTTCCAATATCATGGGTATGTGCCATTTACATACTGGTGCCCATGTATGTGTGCGTGTGTGTGTGTAAAAATCAGAGACCCGTGATCAACACCATCGGTCACATTCCTTTGCTATTTCAGGATTACCGAATGGCAAAGTCCAGGATTATAATTATAAACGGATGGCAGTCACACCATCTGGTGAGAGTTTTGCATGCCTGAGTGTGGCGAGGTGCAGTCAGGACGGAAAGCGAGACCACTGCGGAGGGGGCATGAGAACATTTGAAGTTTGTAACCGGATGCATTTAACCCTCCGCAGTAGGTCAGTGGTAGCCCCGGAGCTCCAGTGTGTGTGTGTGTGTGTGTGTGTGTGTGTGTGTGTATGTGTGTGTGTGTTCTACATGCTGTGTCAGGCAGTCTGGGAGATTTTATGAACTGTTGTTTAATTTTGTCATAGTTAATGCAAACACTTCAAACAGGAAACACAGACCAGAGCTAGTTAGACTACGCTTTGGCCAAAAATAGAAAGGACCCTCTAACATCCTATTCTGAACCACTGTTTTCTTCACTTGAGACGTAGGCCTATGATTTATAATGTGTTTAATGGAAAATTGCAGCTATATATAAACTTCAGACCTACATAGAGAGCAGAGTGTGTGTGTGTGTGTATATATATATATATATATATATATATATATATACAGAGTGTATATATACACTCTGTGAATGTATATATATGTACATAGATAGATATGTACATATATAGACAGGTAAAATATATTTAAAGGCCCAAGTTCAGACTGTCTATAAAAACAGACTGCAAAAACGCAATCTGCCGATTCAGCCTGAAGGCTAGCCAATCAGAACAGAGTTAATTTACATATTTCAGTCTTAAAGTCAAAGTAACAAAAGATCAGTTAGAAACTGGTCATGTAAAAACTAAGGGAAACAGGACACAACTCGCTGTAGTTCGGGATGGAGAACTGTTACTCTGGTTGGACGGTGAATCTCAGGCCCAAAGCTCAACAGGCCAGGACCACAAAAGGCTGAAAGGCTAAGTTGCCAAGACCCCAAAAGGCTAACAGCCCACTCCAAAAGGTAAACAGCTGAAATAATGAACATATTTACTGATTAATAAATCATATTATTTTTACTTGCACTTTGTTAAAAAAAAACAACAACAACTACATCCATTTATAAAAGTTTCATTCAAGCAGATACTTGTAAGCCATAGTAACCACGTTAGAAATTCTGGACATTTTTACTTCTATCTATATATCTATCTAACTGTCTATATATCTACCTGTCTATCTATCGATCTCACCCTGTTTATCTATCTATCTATCTATCTATCTATCTGTCTGTCTGCTTGCTTACCTACCTATCGGTCTATCCATCTATCTGTCTATCTACTTATCTAAGTAAAACAACTGAAATAGTGGATACTGCTTTACTAATTAATAAATATTTTTTTCATGTGCACTATACTTAAAAACTAACTAACAGCGACCTCAGTTTATAAAAGTTTCATTCAAGCACATGTTTGTAAGCCATAGTAACTACCTTATAAATTATATTTTTTATCTCTAACTGTCTGTGTCTATCTATCTATCTATCTATCTATCTTTCTATGTATCTACAAGGTAAACAACTGAAACAGTGTTTATATTTACTGATCAATGACTTTTTTTCATGTTATTTAAAAGCTAATTTACAACTACTTCAGTTTATAAACGTTTCATTCAAGCACATATTTGTAAGCCATAAAAACCACCTTGTAAGTTACAAACATTTGTATCTCTATCTGTCTGTCTGTCTTTTCAACCTATCTATCTACCCACTTGCCTACCTACCTATCTGTTTATCCATCCATCTATCTGTCTATCTACTATCTATGTATCGACTATCTATCTATCTATCTATCTATCTGTCTATCTAAAGGCCAGCAGGCCAAGAATCGAACAGGTAGTCTAATAGCCCCCATAGCCTAAATGGCTCAACAGGTCAACCCTCAAAAAAGAGCCCACAGGCCAAAAGTTTAACAGCCCAGCAGCCCCCCACACAACGGACACGACCACCTCACCCGACCAAAATAGAAGCTACGTATTAATCCAGGCAGCTGGAATCATCACTGCAGTCCTCTGAGCAGAAACAGGCACCAAAATCCACTCAGCCTCAGTGAGGCCACTGAGAAAGTTTAGGTTACAGGATCATCAAACTTCCCTAAACTTCTCTAAACTTCCCCAGCGCTGTAACGGTCTGCCGGCTAAAGCTCTGGGAATAAAAGAGCTGTTAGGAGTTTTAAACTCACGGTACAGGCCTCTGTCTTCCTGGGTCACAGTTGGGGTAAGAAAAGTGCTTTTAAGTTCTGTGTTTACCCAAATTCTGCAGAAAAGTAAAAACATCACATGGTGCTGCAACGTTGTACCACATCATGCACTCTGAGAGAGAGAGAAGGAGAGAGAGAGTGGGACGTTTAGGTTGCTTTACCCGTCTTGAAAGCCTTCTTTTTTGCTCTTCTTCTTCTTTTTCTTCTGCTTTTTCTTTCTTTCTTCGAGCAAAAACAAGTTTCTCTCAGCAGTCCCGCCGACAACAATCACGACCATTCATCGCGGTATGGCAGGAATGTTCCCCAAAGCTCCAGTTAAACCAGTCCCAGGGTCCTAAAGCCCCCCGTTCCCCCCACCAGTCCTCCTCCGGATCCAGCTGGACTCTCAGAGGAGAAGACTGTCCAGCCCTGCCCCTGGAGATCTCAACTGCACCCCAGATTGCATTTCCACCAAAATAACAGGCCAGAAAGATGAACATCCTGGGTCTCAAATCCTTTTTTTTTTTACCCTATCATCTGCTGCTATTTTATTGCATTTATTTTTATTTTTATTGCATTAACACTAAATCACTTTCCTAAGACATTTTGCTCTACTGATCTACTGGTACAGTACTCTAAATCCTTACACACTGTAATGTCAGTGTTACACTGTTATTTGTTACACTGATGTTCTTGTCATTGTGTTGCACTATTGGTTATTGTCTGTCTTTTTATTTCTTCTATTGTCCTACTATATTTTATTCTTTCTTGTTGCACAGAGCATGCTAATGACACAAGAATTTCCCTTGAGATGAATAAACGTCTTTCTTATCTTATTGTATCTTATCTTTTTTGGTCTTTTTTAAGCATTTGAGAGAAAATTGAGCCTTTTTAATCAAGGTGACCAGATTTCTGACATGAAAACCAATTATATTTTCAGTTCTGTAGTCAATATATCATTAAATATCCCGTGCTTATATCTATGAAATAAAAAAAAAGGGGGGGGGGGGGTAGTTCTGGTGTAATGAACCATGTAATAAACTGTGGTGAGGGCAGTGTCGGACATTCACACCATTGCTCCCCATGGTGAGTGAACCTTTCCCCTCACTCGTTTTCCTTCTCTTTCCTTCTTTCTACCTTGTCATTTAATTCTTTACTCACTTTGCTTCACTCTTTCCATTCTTCCTTCTGACTCTCTATTCCCTCCTGTTCAGTCTTTAATAATAAAGTGCACTATTAGGTACAGATTTGATGGTTTACAGATTCCTACTGCTTGCCTCATTTCTGTAATTTAATTTTTTGCTTATAATAACAAATGGTTAGGCTCTGTAATAATTTCTCTATCTTTTCTCTTCTATCTCTTTTCTAAAAAAAAATAAAAATAAATAGGAAATAGGGTAGCTTCATTGGAAGAAAGAAAGAAACCTGTTAAGAGTTTAAAGCTAAAACATCTTATATAGTCTTATTAGAATAGATTTTACTAAAATGTTAATTACCCTATGAAGTCAGTTTCTGGGTGTGTGTTTTGTATGCTAATGGCTGTCTCAGGTGATGGTTGTTACTTGCTAACATTAGCAAACTGGTGCTAATGCAGCTACCTGCCTTTCAATTAAACTAGCTAATGCTACTCTATCAACTCTCCTGCAAAAAAGAGTCGACTCCAAGCATTTTGACCAAGATTTAAACTCGACTTCACGACACGTAAGAGTCAAATTGAGTCGAGTCCCCATTACTACCTCAAGAAAGCTCCAAAAAGGCTGCAGCATAGCTTAACATAGAGAAACACACTTTTAAAGGTTTATGCTAATCTGTCAGAAAATCATGGGCGTCAGCCCATAATATTTTAGCTATTACTAATAAGAGTTACATAACATAAACTACCAGTCAACAGCTTTTGCACACACTGAGATTTTCTATGTTTGTATTTGTTACTCACTTAATATTTACTAAAATACAGTCTTTGCTAACAAATACATTTACTGTATGTTCACCATTTGAGTACCTTTATTGGCCAGAAAATGTCATATTGTGTATTCATCACTACTGACCTACAAAAAGCCACCTTATATATTGTGTGTCAGACAAGTGTTACTAACAGTACCCTCAAACACACCCCTCAACTTCAGCTGGGCAGCTGGTGGCCTAGTGGTTAGGGAGTTTGCCCTGAGATCAGAAGGTTGTGGGTTTGAATCCCAGCACTGCTAGTGTCCTCACTGAGGTACCCTTGAGCAAGGTAGTGTCCCCGCACACTGCTCCCTGGGCACCCCTCACTGGTGGCAGCCCCCCATTTTTGGGGGGCAGCTGGTAGCCTAGTGGTTAGGGAGTTGCCCCTGCAATCAGAAGGTTGTGGGCTACTTTACTCTTCATCTCCTAACACAATGCATATACACTGATGTGTTCTTCTTCATAGAAACTTCTCACACTGCCTCTGTAAATACCCCCTATTTTTCATTATTATGCTACACATTCTCTGTCCTGCTGCTGCTATATTTGCACAATTATATTTATTGCTGTCTACCTCTTTTCTGCATTTCTGCAGTTTTGCATCCGTAACTTTTCGCTGCTAGAATACAGTATCTGTTATAATCCTGTTTTCATTCAAACTGGTACTGTAGCTGCCGACCGCACAAATAGTTTTTTTGTTGTTGTTCTTGTGTTTTTCTTGCACTCTCTTTCTATTCGCACTCTGGTGTATTTTGTTCTGTCTGCACTTGTAGTCTTGTTTCTGTTTCTGTTCTTTGTATTGCACCATGGTCCTGGAGGCAGGTCGTTTCATTTCACTGTGTACAGTGTATATCATATTACATCATTATATATATCATTTTATATCATTTCAACTATGGTTAAAATGACTGTGAACGTACTTATTCCTTTTACTCTGTAGCACTTTGAGATTGCTAAAATATAAAGTGCAATACAAATAAAATTTATTATTATTATTATTATTATTACTTGACTTGACTTGACTTGAGATATTTAACAAGCTGTTAAGTGACAGCTAAAGGGCTGAAACAGTTAACTAGTGCATTAAAGGACAATCTAGAATTTGACTCTGCATCACCACACAACCAGTTAACAGGATGACAGACATGCACTGTTACACATTCTTTCCATGTTGTAAAGGAAACTTGCTTTATTTGACATATTTTCCTTTTAGTTGTTCGCTCAACAACTTTCCAAAGCATCACGAGAATAAAAATCTGCAGTTTAAGACATAAGTGGATAAGTGGTAAAACCTGTGGTTTGCAGAAACCTTTGACTGGCAGTGTACGTAATTATTATTCATCATTTATGTGAGGCCCTCTAAGGTCAGTGACGGTCATAGGCCCCTGGGCACCGGTCCCAGTAATAATAATGTGAATATCTGGATCAAGTCAAATCAGTAAACTGTTTTCGTTAAGTGTGAGTATGTGTGCTCCTACCGTACAGCATGTCCAGGGACTCCTGGTGTTGGTGTATTCCAATATGATCCAGCCACTGAGCCACATCACTAGGAATCCAGTCTCCGGGCTCCATGACCACTGGCTGTCCCAAAACACCAACACAAAGGTCAGGAATTTATTCAGGAAGACAGCCAAAATCCTTGATGACAGAATTTATTTCACACTGTCTTGGCAGTTTATTACGTCCAACTGCCTTGTATCTACAATTATTGGCCATTTTATTGGAAACAGCAACCATGTAGTTTGTAGGTTTGTCACTGCACAGTTTACCAGCCCCCATTGACCCTGTCCACCAATTGAAACAGACCATAGTACAAGACATAATTTGATTTTATTATATTAGATAGTATTATACTTTCAATCCAGCAGTGATACTGACCACTGGTATGGTAAAGCATGTGGTATGAATGTATCAGACACAGACTGGCCTTATCAGAAACATCTTCCTTGTAGCTCCAGGTGGAGACAGCAGCTTATCTGTTAATTCACAGTTTGCTTTAGCCCTTTATTAATGGCCAGTTTATGACCACAGAGGTGGGCTCCCAATCCAAGCAGTGAAGCTGAGGCGTATAAAAACTGCTGAAAAACACTGCCGTGTCTGATACACTCCACGTCAGTGTTGCTGCTGCGCAGCGAATGGCCTGTTAAGAGCTAGCAAACACAGTTACGAGCACTGCGATGAGAAGCTCTAGTGGAGCAGTTGAATATTAATAAAATATGAAGCATTTGATTTGGAATTTAATCCCTAACCTTTCCTGTGTATTCTGGAAAGCCTACTCTGTTATATTTGCTTCAGCTAGGGTTATGTTTGGCCAGCTTTAGCTAAAAGCCACACTTAGGCTGGCAGTGGACACATTTATGGTTTTGTTTTAGGGTAATAATTGTAAACTAATTATAACTACAGTGAAGACGGTGGTGGATTTCCCCCATCTAAGCTTTTGTAACTGATAGCATAAGGGGCTGCAAACATGGCATTTCAAAAGCTTTTGAATCAACACACACATACACACACACTGAGTGAACAAACATAATATAAAAAAGCACATAAAAGCCCTGCCTCAGATACTTAAAGTCTCAAAAAAGGCTCACAATCATACAATCGTCACTTCAAACAGTTACAAAAAATCAAACAGTGAGTTTGAGCAAACATATGTCAATCAAATGCGTATCACATCCCACATCTGTTTGAATAGTCTGTAAACATTAGCCAAATGGGTCCTTGGCATTTGAAATCCCTTTGGGCCTTTGAAACAGTTCTGTAGGCTGTGAAGCCCCTTTTTTCCTGTTATTGGCCTGCTGTTGCATAAACAGCCTTGAGCAACTCGTCACGACACCAGCGAGTGTGTCTTAAGAGAAAGTCTGCTTCAGTGCTGGTGTGTTTTGGGATATTTTCTTAGCATATCTCATGGTAGTTACATACGGCTCCCTGCTGGTTATGTATTGTTTTATAAATACATATATATATATATATATATATATATATATACCTTTTTTTTTTTTTTTTTTTAAGTGGGATTCCACCAATTTTTCCAAATTTCAAAAGATGCAAACGAAGTGATTCAGAGTGGTATGCTGTGAAATTGTTCTTATACCTTCTGATTTTTTTACACTGGTTGTGATAGGAACCAGGGCTCACCATTTACGATACAAAAACAACCAGTAAACCTACACAGCTGAACATTTAGATAAAGTGAAATAGTGGTGAGGCTTTCCTTGGACCCTGTTTTGCCTCACAACATCGTGAGTGTATTTCTCCGCCATTAGTGTGTTTTCTAAAATACATTTTGGGGCCGTGTGCCAGGCATCAGGTAGCATGTTCATGATCCATATTTTATTTCTATGTGGGGGAGCTTTTAGAGACATTGACCCTCTGGGATCTACGCACAATATTTATTTTACACTATGATTTCAGGTTATGCCCTATTACTATCTATAATAAAGTGATCTGGGTCAGTCTCAATATTCGCTATATTCAATTGAGCAATGCATTTGAGATCAGAGCTGCCACACACCCACACAATAATCTGTGTAATAACCTCCTTCTGCTTAGATGTGCAATTTCTTATTGCATGCTAAATCATTATCATTATGTGTTTTCTTGTCTACGTTGTTGTTTACATTCTTCATGTCTCTATTCTCCATTTGTTTACCTTAGCCATGTGAGTGTACCCATGTGAGTCTGTTGTTGTTGTTGTTGTTTCGTTGTTGTTTTGTTCTTAGCCCTGCCTTAGTTTATGTGCAATAGTATTATCATATATATA
>JBBPCZ010000042.1:25576881-25590964 GCA_037974445.1 Brycinus macrolepidotus
TCTCTCTCTCTCTCTCTCTCTCTCTCTCTCTCTCTCTCTCTCTCTCTCTCTCTCTCTCTCTCTCTCTCTCTCAGGAGGAGTTTGACCCGTTCAAAAGCTCAAGTCGGCAGGGCAGAAGATGACTGGACAAAACCCTCTAGACACTCTCCGGCCGCCCTGAATTCACCCTCACCCCTAGCTTTTCTCAAACCTGCTTGTTTGTTCGGAACCTCATTTAGCAAAGATTCGTGCTGAGAAACTTCTGTACCGCAGCTTTCTCTTTCCCCCCGCTTCTTCTTTTTTGAAATCTACCAGCATGGTGGATATCTGTTCTTATTGTCCTGGGTGTAGCTGTACTTTCTGAGTGCACTCAAAAGAAGAACGAAATGGGGAGAAATGTACCACAAGCTGGCACATGTTTAGAAGAAAAGTTTAGAAGATTCTGAAGGTTCTTTTTCTTTAGCTTCTTCTTGAACCTTAATCTTTCCCTTCATCCTTAACCCGACCCAGGTAGGCGCATGCCATGTTGAGCCCTAGGCCACACGCTTCTTCACCGTAACCTCCCAACCTGACTGTAAACATGGACAGTTCAGTTTTTTTGTTGTTTTTCTGTAGTTCCTCTTAGAAAACACATTTGTGAATAGCAATAAGTACAAAATAAAGTAATAAAAGTTCACTTCCAGAATGGGGCTACTCTCAGTCCTTATTATAGCCCCAATAGCACCACTCTGATGTAAGCAGAACTGCCCCCATAATGCATTGGTCTGCTTTTGTTCATTTTGGCCTGATTCCCTCTGGCTATTTAATCCTGGCTGTCAAACATATATTGTTTCTGCAGGAACCAGCTCTGAACTCTCAGTAAACTTTTTCACATTCTGTCTCTTTGTCTCGTAACTTTTTTATGAGCACTATTCTACAGTTCATTATTTCTGAACAATGTGTGTGAGATTCCAGCCTGGCCCTTCCTCAGGCCTGCATTGTTGAGCCAGAGGTTTTGAAGCAAATGAGCTGTACATTATCTGTTAAATAAAAGGACTGTTTGTGTGGCCATAACTATAAGATTGGTGCGTTGGACCATGTGATGTGTGTTATATAGGCCAAGATAAGTCTGACCCAGGTTGGCCCACAGCACAAAGTTTAGAATTTGAACCTAATTGTAGCCTGACGAAATTCTGTCTGATCCTGAATGTAGCCTGACAAATTTTTAATGACCCTGACTGTAGCCTGAAAAAAATTCTTTATGACCATGACTGTAGCCAGACAAAATTACATCTGACCCTGAATGTAGCCAAACAAAATTACATCTGACCCTGAATGTAGCCAAACAAAGTTTTGTCTGACCCTGAATGTAGCCTGACAAAATTCCAACTCTGAATGTAGCCTGACAAAATTCCAAGTCCGACTGTAGCCTGACAAAATTGTATAACCCTGAGTGTAACCTGACAAAGTTCTGTCTGAAAGCTCTATTAAAACACAACTATAATCCTATATAGTGGAAGGATCTCTGCTTTAACAGACTTTAACGGTTTCTTTACCTCACACAACAGCTGACACGGTTTTCAAAATGATTATTCTGACTGACCCTGAATGTAGCTTGACAGAATTCTGACTCTCACTGCAGCCTGACTGTAGCCTGAAAGTTCTGTCCGTCTCTGATTTTTAGCCTAACAAAATTACATCTGACCCTGAATGTAGCCCAACGATGTTTTGTCTGATCCTGCCTGTAGCCTGACAAAGTTATGAAAGCACTAGCTGAACACAACTATTATCCTATACAGTGAAATGATCTCTGCTTTAAAAGACTCTAACAGTTTCTTTACCTCACACAACGGCTCATGCGGGTTTCAAAAGGAACTTTGATGTGAATGGAGCTGGGATTAGTCGCTGATGTTTGAAAAGAATGGCCTGCACACCCCATGCTAATTTGTACCTGTTTTGTCTGAAACCACGATGGCTGCAGCTATTTCTGCCAATAATGTCAAGAAGGGGTTGATCATTCCGTTGTTGTGAAGTGCAAACATAATTTCTTTTCTGCAAAATGTCAGCGCAGTCATGTATTCTGTTGCTTTTCAACAAAAAGCATATGGACTAGCCTTATGGAAAAATATAAGATCTTGACATCTGTCAAATAAATTACGGATTGAGCTGTGTGATGGACTCAAATAAATTACGGCTAGAGCTTTGAGAACAATATTGCAAATTGGGCTATTATTCGTAGATCTGCTTCGTCTCTTGAATGGACCGGTCATTTATATACACTAATGAAACGCAAGCTTGCACACCAGAGAAAGTCCCCCATCCAGCTCACCATTTGTCTATAAATGCAGTAATTGTTTTGTTTTGCCCATCTAATGAGCAAACTGGCACGCCGGATGGGGACTTTTCACGCTGAACATGCGTGATACATGCGTGATTCCTTTCGAAAGCAAGGATATCCGATGAAGCTGAGAGACATAATGCTGACTGATGAAGAAGACAAAGTCAGATAATATCACTGTGAGAACAAAATCTTTTGTCTCCATGTTTGTGTATATAGCGAGAATGCAAAATGAGAAAAGGTTCAAAAGTACTTTGCAAAGCAAACAGTATAGACGAAAGGCGTTCACTATTTGAAAAGCCAAAGGTCACTGTTACCCTCATTGTTTGTGTTACAACTTACATTTGATTTTCAAGGTGTTTATGACCTAATTAATAAGCTCATTTTAAACCATTGGTAGACCCTTTAAAAGGGTGGTCTTACTGTAGTCTTATTGTACCCACTGCTCCAAAATGAGATAAATATCTTAATATCTTAAGAGCATAAAAAGAAGCAAGTCCTTTACATTCCCATTCAAAAACACCACCACTGCTGTAACATTTTCTCTACTATGAGGACTTTCACTTGCACCAGAAAGTGAAAAGGGATCTATTGAAGACCTGTCTCAGCATTGGGTGCGGCAATTTAGCAAATTGGGCTCTTATTCATAGGCCTGCTTTGTCTCTTGAATGGACTGGTCGTTCACATGCACTAATGAAACTTAAGCAAGCACATCAGGGAAAGTCCCATATCCGGCTCGCCACTTTCCTATAAATGCAGTAATTGTCAGTTTTGCCCGTCTTAACATTCGTGTGCAAATTGGCAAGCTGGATGGGGGATTTGACATACTTGATACACTTTCCTTTCAAAAGCCACTGTAGATTTGTAGCAGTGGTCTTGAATATTTATTATTGTGTCCATAGAGACGAGCATCAAACCGTGGTAATCTGATGAAATGATTCTTAAATTATAGCTTAGACTTGGTTGAGTTCTAATAGCGCTGACTAAAATCACTGCAGCTCCATATAGGATCCGTTCAGCGCCTTTTCACAGCACATCTTGTAACAAAGCAGCTTTACAGAAACCCATCTCCAAGCCCCCAGGCGACTGTGGCATAATAAATAAAAAAAATAAATAAAAACCTGCCTAAGAGCAGGGGGAAGAAAACTTGAGAGGAAACAGGATTTAAAGCCTGGACTCATCCTCCTCGGGTCAGCACTAGATAGCCAAAATATGACAGGGATGGCTTAAGGCCGTGTATTAATAGTGCATGATGAAAGAGGGATGAAGGTTGCCTATCATAATATGCAACTGTTGAGAGTGAGGGATTAAATATTAATTAATTTGAGATGTTCTGAAATTAAGGGTATTAAGAGGAGAGTTTGTTCCCCTTCGCTGCAATAACAGTCTCTTCTCCTGAGAGAAGGCTTTACACATGTTGAGTGTTGCATGAACATTGCTGTGAGGATTTGGGTGCGTTTAGCCGAGCATTACTGAGGACGGGTGCTAATTCTGGATGATTAGTTCTTGTCAAATCCTTTCATGCAGGAATTGTCTTTTATTTTGGAAACTAGTAGAAAGTACTATATAAACTAGCCTTATAATGGATTTATGAATGGTTTAAAAGCTGAGAGATATAATGCTAACTGATGAAGAAGACAAAGTCAGATAATATCACGGTGAGGACAAAACCTTTTGTCTCTGTTTTTGTGTATCTATAGTGAATTCAAAATGAGAAATGGTTCAAAAGTTCTTTGCAAAACAAATAATATATACGAAAGGGGCTCATTATTTGAAAAGCTACAGGTCACTGTTACCCTTATTATTTATGTGTTATAACTTACCACTGATTTTTGGATGCACTTATGACCTAATTAATAACTACTAATAAGCTCATTTTAAACCATTGATAGACCCTTTAAAAGGGTGGTCTTACTGTAGTCTTATTGTACCCACTGCTCCAAAATGAGATAAATATCTTAATGAGGGCTAGTAGGGGGTTTCAGCTGGTGGCCTAGTGGTTGGGGCGTTCGCCCTGCGATCAGGAAGTCGTGGGTTCGATTCCCAAAACTACTAAGCACTTCTGAGGTACCCTGAGCAAGGTACCGTCCCCATACACTGCTCCCCGGGCGCCGTGTTCCTGGCTGCCCGCTGCTTCGCTTGGTGAATGGGTTAAATACAGAGGAAGAATTTCGTGCTGTTCACACTGTGTGCTGTGGTGTGTTCATGTATGACCGGATGATCTCTTTCACTTTTTAAAAGACGCAAGTCCTCTACATTCCCATTCAAAAACACCACCACTGCTGTAATGTTTTCTCTACTATGATCAGTTCCACTTGCACCAGATAGTGAAAAAGGATCTGTTGAAGACCTGTGTCATATTTGATGAAGCTGAGAGATATAATGCTGAATATTTGATGAAGCTGAGAGAAATAATGCCGACTGACGAAGAAGACAATGTAAGATAAGACATGTTTTACTTACTAATGATTTTTAAGGTGTTTGTGACCTAATTAATAAACATAAAGAGCCTCATTTTATCCCATTGATAGACCCTTTTAAAGGGTGGTTTTACTGTACCCACTGTTCCACCAAATGAGTGACATTTCTCATGGGAAAATGAGAAGTATCTCAAAAACGTCACCACTGCTGTAACGTTTTCTCTACTATGATGACTTCCACTTGCACCAGAAAGTGAAAAAGGATCTATGTCAGCAATGGTTGCACCATGAATTACTTGAATGTCCTGAATGTCCTTTTGGGCATATAATGTAAAAAGTAACTCAGAACATAAAGATAAAGCTGATGTGAATTTGGGGTCTGGGCTTGTGTCCAGGTCTTTACCTCAGTGAACCACTTTCTACTGGAATTTCTCTGACTGTGGACTCTTTAGTAAATAGCTGACTGGTGATCAACCCCACGGTTTTGACACGACTTTTTCAAACTCAGCAGCAAGTCTCAAGAGGTGTTCTGGTGTAGGAACTGAGTAGACAGCTTTAGCCCACAGACACACCATCACACAAAATGCAAGAATATGTTGCACATACAGGGCTTCTAAAGTGCAACTGCTGGCCCTCAGAGGGGAAAAAACTTTCACACCTTTAAACTTTTTAACCAGGTCCTCCAGAGCATTGCAATGACTCAGCATTCCCCATGTTTTTGTTCAAAGGTTTCTGTTCATTTGAGCAAAAAAAGGCTTCATTCTGAAGCTCTTCAAGAGTTAGCTTAGGTGTGCTAGAACTGCTGGACGGGACCAGCACAAGAGCTCAACCATGAAGTGCTGTGGTATCGCTGAGGAAAAACTCCCTAAAACAGAAGACAAATAGAGACCACAACTCAACAGGAGAACCTGCCCTTGTCTGGGCCTCGTCTGGGAGAAATGTTACATTATGCAAGCATATATATATGGACAAAAGTATTGGGACTTACCTCTTAATTATTGAATTCAGGTGACTCCTTACTTCCAATGAAGGGTAATCTAAATGCTTCAGAATACCAAGGCATTTTGGACAACGCCATGCTTCCAACTTTGTGGACACAGTTTGGGGAAGAACCTTTTCTGTTCCAGCATGACTGGGGCACCTAGTGCACAAAGCAAGGTTCATAAAGAGATGGTTGGATGAGTTCAGTGTGGAAGAACTTGACTGGCCCGCACAGAGCACTGACCTCAACCCCATCCAGCACCTTTGGGATGAACTGGAACGGAGATTGTGAGCCAGGCCTTCTTGTCTAACATCAGTGCCTGACCTCATAAATGCTCTACAGAATGAATGGGCACAAATTCCCCTCAGAAACTCTCCAAAATGTATATATATATATATATATATATATACACTTTTGTTGTATACATCTTCATAATTATACAAGTCTTTTGACTTTTTAAGAGCAATAAAGTATGCATTCAAGAACGTAGACAAAGAACATTAAGTCTGAGATTGATGGCAGTGACAGCTTTGAGACGTGTAAGATACGAAGCTTACTGTGGCATTGTGGTTCAATTTTGGCCCATTGATCTTGGCAAACCATCCACAATTTATCAAGATTTCTTATGGTTCTTCTTTAGACACTTCTCCAGGAACCATTTTTTCGGGGGAGCAGTTCTCCACAGGGCATTCATTAAATCTGTTGTAAACTTGGTAAAAGCTTTTTTAATAAGATCCTTCCACTGCTGGCTCTATGATGGCAAAGCTGGTGTCCCACTAGCGACTCCCACCAGTGGAGCTTTATGCTCATAGACCCACTGGTAGTTAAGTAGCCTGTAAGACTTAGTGGAAGCTTTTCGCCCTTCATATTTTGCACATTATTCAATTTGCTCATTTTTCTTTCTTTTATTTATCATTGGAAAATTGGCTTAAGTAAACAATTTTCACAGTAATATCATAAATAAAGTCTGTTATATTCCGGAATGCCTTCTGATCAAGACTCATGACTAATCTTGAAAGCTGAATAGTTAAAAATGACAGCAAAGACGCCAAAATGGATTGATTCTTGTGTCTAAGGGCAAAAATAAGCTCTGAGTCTGTTTTGATGCTTGCCGCTAGCAGCATGTTAGCAGTTTAGTGATGAGGGGGGCTTGTGAACCGAAATGCTTGTCGACTGGGGCGTGGGGGGTCCACTCCCTTTTGCCGTCCTTCCTCTTCCTCTAAGATCTTGATGGTGTAACAGGTGACCTGTGACTGGTTCTAGATGGTTTTGATGGTTTTCTAATGGGATCCAAAAGTATTCTACAGGAAACTAGAGTCATCTGATGGTTGCCATCAAGCCATTTTACATTAGTCAGCAAAACCATCAGGTTCTGTGGGTTCTTATGGTGTTTTTTCAGCAAGGGGTTCAGTCAGGCATTCATTCATTCATTCATTCATTCATTCATTCACTCAATTGTTAATTGCTCTTAAATATTTCTCTTAATTATTTTTATTATTTGTCTTTTTTAATTAACAGTGACATGGTACCACTGCACCAGCAGCCTAGAATTGTATATAATTATCATTTTAATTATTTTAGTAGTAGTAGGCTACTGTTTTATTTTATGGATCTAAAACACGTGCACTGACCAAAACCACGATCTCTGCTGCGGAAAAGCTGTAATCATAAACAAGGGTTAAGTGCACTGTAAGTGACAGAGTGTGTACAGACAGATGTGTGATGTAGGTTACTTTATAGTTCAGTAACGCAGATCTGGTGTGTGTGTGTGTGTGTGTGTGAGTGTGTGTGTGTGTGTGTGTGTTTGTGTGTGTGTGTGTTTGTGTGTGCGCGTCTGTGTCTGTGTGTCAATTCAAGTCAAGTAGGTGCTTAATGTCATTACAACCATTCATCCAGTACACAGCAAAATGAAACAATGTTCCTCTAGGACAACGGTGCAACACAAAAAAAAAAACAGACCCACAAAGAAGAAAAACAGAACAACACAAGACTACACAAGTGCAGGCAGGACAGAACTAAAGAGAGAGTCCAAAAAAACAAAAGAGAAGCTGTCCAAGACAACATACAGTGCAGCTGACAGGAGCAGTAACAGCACTAGTGTGAGTGCACACAGGATTATGACAGATACTGTTTTCTAGCAGCAGGGTCCTTAAGTGTGCAAAATTGCAAAGGAGTGCAAAAATTGAGGTAGACAGCAGTAAGTAATTGTGCGAAAAATAGCAAGTAGCAGCAAGAGGTGTGTGTGTGTGTGTGCATGTGTGTTTGTGTGTGTGTGTGTGTGTGTACATGTGCGTGTGTGTGTGCGCGTGTGTGTGTGTGGGTGTGTGTAGTCAAATCAAATCAAGTAGGTGTTTATTGTCATTTCATCTATATACCCAGTACACAGTGGAATGAAATAATGTTCCTCTAGGACCACGGTGCAACACAAAGAACAAAAACAGACCCACAAAGAAGAAAAACGGAACAACACAAGACTACACAAGTACAGGCAGGACAGGACTAAAGAGAGAGTGCAAAAAAACACAAGAGAAACTGTACAAGACAACATACAGTGGAGTCAGCAGGAGCAGTAACAGCACTAGTGGTTAGGGAGTTGGGGCAGCTGGTGGCCTAGTGGAAAGGGAGTTACCCCTGCAATCAGGGTGTGGGTTTGAGTCCCAGGACTGCCAGTGGCACCACTGAGATACCATAAGCAAATTACCATCCCCACACACACACACAAAAAAAAACAAGTAGCAGCGACAGGTGCATGTGTGTTTGTGTGTGTGTGTGTGTATGTGTGTGTGTGTGTGTGTGAATATGTGTGTGTGTGTGTGTGTGTGTGTGTGTGTGTGTGTGAATGTGTGTGTGTGTGTGAGTGTGTATGTGTGTGTGTGTGTGTGTGTGTGTGTGTGAATATGTGTGTGTGTGTGAATGTGTGTGTGTGTGTGTGTGTGTGTGTGCGTGTGTGTGTTTTCCAAAACGAGACAGCAGGGAGGTGGAAAGTGCAATTGTAATTCAAGGAGCTTATAATGCAGAACCTATTGCATGAAATGTTTCTGTCAATTGTTTATTTGGGCTATAATTTAGTCTAAACTCTGCTTTGCCACTTTTGTGACCCGCCCTCTCCGCAGCCGCGGAATTTTCTAATAAGCTGACCCGAACCGGGCTCCGGGTCGAGCCGCTCGTCTCAGATAAAAAAGCTATTAATTAAAAAAAAAAAAAGCCCGACGGTCCAATAGGAGCTCCGATGGAAGCGGCCGGCCAATCACAGAACAGCTCGCGCTGGGTTTAAAAACGGCTCGCGCTTCTGCGGTGAGAGTCTCGCGCACCATGCCGCGCGGAGCGGACAGTTGAGACCCGAACGATGCTGCTGCGAGCGGCAGGTCTGATGTATATGGCGCACCTGGCGCACGTGAGTGCCAGCGTGGCGCGCGGGGGCACGTCGCGGGCGCCACGCAATCCCAGCAACAACACCAGCGTGGACGTGGACGACCTGCTGCTGGAGGTGAATGGCTCGAGCCCGTACGCGCTGGACGAGAGCGCGCTCGCGGACTGGCGCTCCCTGGCGCGCGGCAGGAAGCGCGAGGGCGCGGAGTCCCAGCACGCGGCCACGGTGAAGGCGCTGCTCGTGGTGGCCTACAGCGTGATCATCATCATCTCGCTCTTCGGAAACACGCTCGTGTGCCACGTGGTGATGAAAAACAAGCGCATGCACTCAGCCACGAGCCTTTTCATAGTCAACCTGGCCATAGCGGACATCCTGATCACACTGCTCAACACACCCTTCACACTGGTACGGACAGAGTGTGTGTGCGTGTGTGTGTATGTGTCAGAAAATGCTCATCTATGACTCTAGAGAAACTTAGTAAGAAATGTTCACAGTGGTGGTGAATGGAACCAGACGTCTGAAGGGTTTACCTTTAAAAGCCCCCCTTACAGAAAGTTAATATAGTTCATAATAATATGGTTAATACGTTAATAAAGTGATTATAAAAACAGCACCTGTTTGAGATGTTGTAGGATGATTTTGAGTTCTAAAACATGTTTTACAGGCACGCTGTAAAATAGCCCTAAACTAAAGATTTTTTATTTACCATTATTCGACCATCCTCAACCGAACGCATGGGTATCAAATAAAGTGGCTACATGTAACAATGTAGATGTCGTGACCCCCGCTTCCATTCACCAGCACTGTGAAATAAATTTCTCTACAGTTAACCATTTCACTTCAAACCTTCTCTGAATAATTTTGTCATTTTTTTTACCTTTTCATCAAAAATTATTGCTAGATTATCCAATTAGTAATGCAATTTTAAGTGACAGCCCTGCTGTCGACCAAATCCCCTCAGGATGGTGAAAACCCAGAGAGGTTCCACTTGAAATCGGTGCAAGACTTTGTGTGTGTGTCTGTGTGTGTGTGTGTTTGTGTGTTTGAGAGAGAGATAGAAAGAGAGAGAGAGAGAGAAAATGCTCATCTATTAGTCTAGAGAGACTTACACTTAGAATTGTTCACAGTGGAAGTGAATGGAACCAGATGTCTGAAGGGTTTGCCTTTAAAACCCCCCTTTCAGAAAGTTAACATACAAAGCGGTTATAAAAATACCACCTGTCTGAGATGTTGTGTGATGATTTGGAGTTCTAAAACATGTTTTATATAGTCAAAACTATATATTTATTTATTTATTTATTTATTTATTTATTTATTTACAACTATTCTACCATCATCAAAAATGAAAACGTAAAAACTCGTATGTTCACATCAAATACAGTGGCTACATGTTGGAATGTAGATGTTGTGACCACTGGTCCCGTTCACCAGCACTGTGAAATAATTAGTGTGGTAAAGTTCGATTTCGATTAGTAATGCAGTTTTGAATGACAGCCGTGCTGTTGACTAAATCCCCTCAGGATGGTGAAAAGCTAGAGAGATTCAGCTTGAAATCGGTGCGAGACTTCAGAATTTTCTCCTGTTTTTGAAGTCTGGCTCCTCAGGTTGTCTCACTTTGATCTTAATTTTGTCTCACAGATGGCTTAACCCTTTAGTGTGTGTCTCATCTCATCCCAGTCTTTGCTGCATGATATATAGAGTGGGGCCCCGTCATTTTCTTATACAGGCTCTCTTCTACATCAAAGAACTCTTTTGGCAGGTCTCTCGGTGCAGGAGAGCTCATGGGTTTGTCATTCATTCTCAGAGCTACAGTTGGAGGCTTACATCATGTTCGTCTTCTCTCCTAAGTGGGGCTTAAATGAGTGAATTCAGAAATCAGTGGTCCTTCATTAATATGGAGATGAAGCTGATTGATGCTGAGGTTTAAGTTAGGCTTGGATTACTTTTACATGCTCATAAAGAAGCTCGGAACCACCATAAAGACAGGAGCTTATGTGTGTGTGTGTGTGTGTTGCCCTGTAGGTGCGTTTCGTTAACAGTACGTGGGTTTTTGGCAGAGGAATGTGCCACATTAGCCGCTTTGTGCAGTACTGCTCTCTTCACGTGTCGACTCTGACCCTGACCGCTATCGCACTGGACAGACGACAGGTAAACCCGCACTTTTAACAGTCCACCACTTTGGGAACGATAAAAAGGTCACAGATAAATAGCGAAAATGATTCAACACCTTTGCTTTTTATTCAGCTTACATTCAGTACACAGTTATACGTTTGTGATTATGTAACTAATGAAATTGTTTCTTGATTATATGCATATTTATTTTGCAGTCTGTATAATCAATTTTGCACCTGGGCTTCTTTTTGCTGTCAAAAAATCATAATGAAATATCTCTTACATGCACAAAAATGGAATAGATTGTAAAATGTGTGTGGAGGTGTTTCAAGGCATATACAATAGAGCAATAGCAGGAGGAAATGTGTGTGTACACTTGACCTTTGGCCACTCAGTGTCCATGAAAACTTGTCTTTACCCCTCTATACTATTTTAGTGACCCTCTTTCAAAACAAAATCGATCAATAAATGAATCAGGATGGTTGAACGCACTAGACATTCAGCTCAAAGTGTCAAATGTGGACATTTGTGATGTTAAAAGAGGCAATTGATTCACTGTGGACTGATCTATGTATTTGTTATTATGTGTTTTTGTTGTCATCATTCATAATGGCATCCCAGAAGATGAGACTCTTTAGTGATTCTGTTTTTGTATTTGAAAAATAGAAGGTCATTGGGAAGCTGTCCATCCCTGCAGTGCTGAAATCATTCAGAAGCAATTGTTTGGCCAGTAGTGCCAATAGCAATAAATGTGTGTCTGTGGCGTGAGATAATCACTGAGCTCAAATATTTCAGACTGTTACTTTTGGTCCATTTATTCATGAAATGATGAAGTGTTCACACAAAAGCTGGCAGCTGGTATACAGGGACTGGAGATGCAATGATTTATTATATATAGTGTTTTGCTAGACAAAAGGAAAGGCACTTACTGCTTAGATAAATAGCTTTAATTAATTTGTTATGGTGCCTATAGTACTGTACCTACCTACATACATACATATATGGGAGACCTTTACACTGGGAATGCTGGGGCCATGTCCCTATAACCTTTTGTCAATGATCATTCCATCCTATTCGCTTTTTGAAAGATCAGAAGATCAGACAAAATTCGTCCCCACCGCTCCCTTTTACTTCACTTTACCTATCACCACTATCCCCCAACAAATGCAAACGCCACCCCTAAAATGTTGACAAATATGCCCCCCCATTGGTAAATAAGATCAGAGATCTTCAGAACCTTGATTTTGTTTTCCCACGCCCCTTTCTGTGTGGATATTGAAGTGTGTTTGGGATCCTTGCCTTGCCAAAAAGTCTACCCACAGCCAGGTTTCAGGCTTGTGGCTGGAAGAAGTTCATTATACCCTTCATTTTCACACGAGCAGCAAAACTGCTCCAAAGCATCAGCGAAACCACCACCATACTTGACAGTGGGTATCAGGCTCTTTTGTTTTCTTCCCCAAATGTGATGATAGTGTGAAAGACCAAAAATATTGTCCTGTCTGACTACATCACACAATTCCAGTTGTGCTTCCAATGACAGTTTGGAAAGGTCAGGTGCTGCATTTTGCAGCTTCTAAGAAAAGGCTTCTAGAATTCTACCAAAAAGCTCCTGGTCGTGCAGGTGGTTTCTGACAGTGGATTGTCAAATTTGAGGATTTATCTCAACATTCCATTTCTAAAACTGTTATCTTTGGGTTCTTCTTTGCCTTTCTTACCACTGTATGATTGGGGGGGGGGGTGGGGGGTGGGGGGCTGGGGGGGCGCTGAACTTCCATCCTCTCCCTGGTCAATTTTGAACTGTTCCATTAATGTTTGTAATATTTATAACCCAGGGAGATGGGAAATGGTCAGTTCCTGTAGTCTACATAAATATTTAAATGAAGATGTTTTCTTTCATTTTACTGTTCTTTAGGGGTGCCATTTGTTTTGCTTTTCCTAAAATAACAACACTCCTGATTTCAGTTAGATAAATGGTAAGCAATTTCTCCAAATATTCTTTTTTTTCATAATTGTTTCCAAACAAATAAATGCTTCACATATTTTCTCAGATGCCTAAACCTTGTGACTAGTTGTACTGCAGGTTTCACTTTTAGACAGTTCAGGAATAGTGCAGACTTGAACATTTGCTCACACAATCAAGTGACCTTTTCACTGATCTATTTGAGCATGTTTGGCTACAAAGAGACAAAGAGATTGCAGGGGTGCTCAGTGTGTGAAGTACAGCCTGAACTTTCAAAGCCAGCTACGATTTTGTCTGATGTGTTTACTTTGGAAATGCTCAAATGGGTTTTCATTTACACTTCTAATTGCTCACTATTCAACTGTATGAAAATGTTCTGTTTCCTGTCTCTGGGGCCATTGCACTGCATGTGTATGTGACGACACTTGGTTATGTAATCCCCAAATAACGCCTTTTTTCGCTCACAGTACCACACTCCTAGCAAAAAGGGTTCTATATAGTTCCAATAAAGGTTCTTTGACTTGTAACAATATTGGGACTCTTTTTTAGGGGCTATGTAGAACCATTTAAAGGGTTCTTTAAAGAATCATATACAGCTGACCTGAAAGATCCAATTTGTGTCATATATATATGTAATATGAGTTGCATAGACTCGTCAAGTTGTCGACTAATGAATCCACTAGTGGCCACATTGGAATGATAGAAAAATTGCATTAGTCATTTCAAACCTGCCTAGTTTGGTTTTGATTAGCTAACCCAACATAGTCCACGTCAATAACACAGTTTTAAAACAGGATTCTGCATTTCCCATTTGGTTAAACAGGATTTTGGTGCAGTTACCAAGCTAACTCGCCCACAATAGTACTAAAAACACAAAAGTAAACATACTGTAAATATGCCAGATACTTATAAATATGTGTATGTGTTTCTACTATTTGTGTCT
>JBBPCZ010000042.1:25591064-25603062 GCA_037974445.1 Brycinus macrolepidotus
TAGAAAAGGTTCTTCCCCAAACTGTGTCCACAAAGTTGGAAGCATGGCGTTGTCCAAAATATCTTGGTATGCTGAAGATTGCCCTTCACTTGTAGTAAGAGGACTAGCCCAAAACAGGTGTGTCCCAATACTTTTGTCCATATAGTGTATGAGCAGCTGAAAATTCTCAAAAATTGATGTAAATGAATTCATCATTGAGTTTATGAGGAGTTTCTGTACTGAGTGCAGACATGCAGTACCGCTCTACAACCACTAGAGGGCGCAGCGACACTTTAAATTTCAGTGAAACCTCACCAGCTCCACACAGTTCAAATCCACTGAGATCAGCCTGCCTTTGTAATAAACTCTGTCTTTATAGTGTCACTTACACTCATCAGACTCGTCTGTCTGCACACACACACACACACACACCTCACAAGGTCAACAGGAGATTTCACATCCATATTACATAAACATCTCTCTCCTCAGTTGAGGAGTTTCTGTTCTCTTACAGCATCGTCTCTCCTGTTAGGAAATACTAATCGAGGTCAACAGTCAGCTGTTATGTCTGAGAGAGAGAGAGAGTTAAGAAAAAAGGCAGTGGTAAGGGGGGGTGGAGAGAGAGAGTGATAAAGAGAGAAAAAAGCGAGAGATAAAGAGGGAGACACAAGGACAAAGAGGGGTAAGAATGATAGAAGGAAAAAAGAAGGAGAGGCAGAGAGAGAAAGAGAGGTGTGAGTTTGTGTGTAAGAGAAAGAGAGAGAGCGAGAGGGGAGAGAAAGAGAGAAGAAGTAGTGTGTGAGAGAAAGACACAGAGATAGAGACAGATAGATAAAGAGAGAGAGAGAGAGAGAGAAAGACAAACGGGGGAAGAAGGATAGAAAGAAAAGAGAAGGAGGGGCAGAGAGAGAGAGATGTGTGAGTTTGTGTGTAAGAGAAAGAGAGAGAGAGGGGAGAGAGAGAAGAAGAAGTGTGTTTGAGAGAGACACAGAGAGATAGAGACAGATAAAGAGAGAGAGAGGGGGGGAGAAGGATAGAAGGCAAAGAGAAGGAGAGAGAGAGAGGAGAAGAAGGAGACGAAGTAGTGTGTGTGTGTGAGAGAGAGAGAGACAGGGATATATATATATATAGAGAGAGAGAGAGAGAGAGAGAGAAGAGTGTGCGCGTGAGTGTGTTTGAGAAAGAGAGAGAGAGAGATAGAGAGAAAGTAGGGAGGAGGGAGGTGTCTGTAGAGGGGGCAGGTGCTGTCTCCTCCTCTCTGAAGCCCCTGTTTTGCGTTTTTTACGCGGGAGAGTGTTCTCCTCCTGCTCGCGATGTTAGGGCTGCTGGCGCTCGCGCTGCTGCTGGCGGCTCGCGGGGGCTCCTCCGTGGGGCTGAACGACACGGAGCCCGTGGTGCTGGAGGGGAAGTGTCTGGTGGTCTGCGACTCCAACCCGTCCGGGGACGGCGCGGGGGCCGCTGGGTTCGGGATCTCCGTGCGCGCAGCCGGGGCCAAGGTGGCCTTCTCCGCGGTGAGGGGGACCAACCACGAGCCCTCCGAGATGAGCAACAAGTCCATGACCATCTACTTCGACCAGGTCCTGCTCTGACACTGTCTGTTTGCATGTGGTTGTGTGGAACCGCTGCTGTGCTGCAAATGACCAGATTCAGGTCAAATCTTAGTAGGTCATGTTTAACACATTTTCTTTCTTTCCATCTTCTTTTTTGGCTTTTTCTTTTTCTCTATTTCTCAAATCTCACATGTCCAAGAAGAAGCCTTCTTAGATATAAGAAAACTGGATCGTTTTTTATGCGCCTGTGCGCTTTTACGCACGGCTGCGAGCTTTTAAACCAGGAGCCTCGCGGCACGAGAGGAGCTAATTGAGACTAATTAGTGCTGCTTAGTCTGCAGTAATTACGCACAAATGTCTTTAGTGCGCATAATAAAGTTTGCAGTGTAAATAAAATTTGAATCCATTGTGTGAGGCGTTTGCATATTAAGTAAATGTGTCCTAAACATGATATCTTATTGTTTGCGTCACAACAAGCCATAGTGCTGTTTTTAAAGCTCATTTTAACATTATGACACTGTTATTAGAGGCAGGTTAATAGGAGGCTGGCACCTTCTCCTATTAAACCAAAAAATAGCTGTTAAACACTAGAGGGCGCCACTGAGCCTGCCCTGAATTATTGAGCTAAATAGCTAAATGTTAGTTTTTTGCTATATTTTTTAATACAGGGATTTTGTTTCAGTCTAGTTTTTAAAGCTCATCTTAACATCCTATGACACTATGTTTTTAAAGCTTATTTTTACATTCTATGACACCAAGCCTGGCAGCTTCTCTTATTATACCAAAAAGTAGCTATTAAACACTAGAGGGCGCCACTGAGCCAGGCCTGAATTATTGCGCTAAATAACTAAAAATGTTAATTAGTTTTTAGTTCTAGTTTAACGCAGTGATTTTGTTTGGAATTTACTTTTTAAAGCCCATTTTAACATTGACACCGTTATTAGAGGTTAAGCAGCTTCTCTTTTTATACCAAAAAAACAGCAGGTAAACACTAGAGGGTAAACACTAGAGAGCCCTGAATTGTTGAGCTAAATAGCTAAAATGTCAATTAGTTTTTAGTTCTAGTTTTTTTTTTTAATGTAGGGATTTTGTTTACATTTGGAAAGTAGAAAAATATATACCAAACAAAAAAGTTTTGAGAATGTTTTCATTTTTTCATTTTCCATCACAGATTTTGGGCAGTAAGTCGTTAGTGTTATACCGAGTGCTGATTGGTTGGTGAGCTGATCAGCTTATTGGCTGAGTAATGCTGTGTTTACATGTCGGGGGTAAACAGATGATGGTAAATCAGATGTTACGCTGTTTTCAGTGGAGCAGCAATGCAAAGTTCTGCCACCGCTAGTGGCAACATTCAGTTTTTCCAGCTTTTTCTGCCCACCACATTTTTAACATGGATGCAAAATGCTTGTAGTTAATGTGTACCCATTCACATACAACAAACTTTTAACTGAAACATAAATAGAAAACTACAAAACTATGAATACTGGCTAATTCCTTCACCTCTCACACGGGCGGTAATGATATCATCACATAGCTGTTTAAGGTTTTGCCTTATTATCAGAAAAATTGTATGATTCGTATGAAACATCCATATATTATTTTTAAAGCTATGGCTGAGAATGCTTATCAATAGTCATCAATATGACATTAAAAATCATCATTTAGAATTCACTGTGTTTTTTTGGCATTCCATGAGGTGTCCTGGTCCTAATCTTGGTTTATTTAATGTAAATAAGCAGCAGTGTCTTGTCCTGTGTGTGACTCATAACATCATCAGAAACAGTAATCTTTAGCTGTTGTGAGGTCTTTTTTAATGCACTGAAACTTTTGCTCAGTTGTGGCCTGGTGGTTACGGATCTGCCCCTGCAATCGGAAGGTTGTAGGTTTGAATCCCAGGACTGCCAGTGGCACCACTGAGGTACCCATGAACAAGGTACAATCCCCACACACTGCTCCCCCCAGCCGCCTTTGTCGGCTGCCCAATGCTTCGCTCGGGTGAATGGGTTAAATTCAGAGAACAATGTCATACTGTTCACACTGTGTGCTGTGCTGTGGTGTGTTCAAATGTGACAAATAGACACTTTAGACTTATCAGACCCTTGATTTGAAGAAGACAAAGACGAATACGAAATGGATCTTCTGAGTACTAACAGCGAGGAAGAGCAACTCAAAGACGCAAATAGCTGAATAGGTTGTTAGGCCTTGGGCATTTGGGGCTACAGTCCCGAATGTTTTATGATTATTATTAAAAATAGACAATAGCCCCAGATCTCATCATAATCATCTATCATTTTAAGCTTTCATGGAGAAGTGGCGACACATAGCTGAGGCAAGCAAACCAACCTTTGGACTCAACAAATTGAAGCTAGGACCCTGAATGTTTCAAGATCTTAATAATGTCTCTGCTCTAAATGCTAAGGGACGGTGCTTCAGTGCTTCCTTTTATTTATTATTGTAGCATAGGGTACATTGGACTGCCCTTTAGAAAGGAAATGAGATACACTATACGGACAAAAGTATTGGGACACACCTCTTAATATTGAATTCAGGGCAATCTTAATGCTTCAGCACACCAAGACATTTTGGACAACACCATGCTTCCGACTTTGTGGACACAGTTTGGGGAAGAACCTTTTCTATTCCAGCATGACTGTGCCCCAGTGCACAAAGTAAGCTCCATAAAGACGTGGCTGGATGAGTTCGGTGTGGAAGAACTTGCCTGGCCCACACAGAGCCCTGACCTCAACCCCATCCAACACCCGCACAGTGCCTGACCTCATAAATGCTCTACAGCAGTGGTCCCCAACCTTTTTTGCACCACGGACCAGTTTCATGTAAAACAATATTTTCACGGACCGGTATAGATACAACTAAAAACAAAGTGTGTAAAAATACGGAGAAGCTCAGCAAAGACGTTTGTTTTTCACTCATTTTTGCTAGCTTGTGGGCTAAATTTTTGATGTACCGTATCACATGACCAAGACGAGCGTTTTTTCAACATTAAAGATCTTTCAGACTCTGATAATCAATAAAATATTTTTTATTCTGTCTTTCTGTGCGGCTCGGTACCAAATGACTGACGGACCGGCCCGGTGGTTGGGGACCTCTGCTCTACAGAATGAATGGTCACAAATTCCCACAGAAACTCTCCAAAATTTTGTGGAAAGCCTTCCATGAAGAGCGGAAGCTGTTATAGCTGCAAAGGGGGACCAACTCCATATTAAAGTCTATGTATTTGAAGGCAATGTCATTAAAGTCCCTTTCGTGTGATAGTCCGGCATCCAAATAGTGTATCACCATCCCATATTTTCCCGACATGTAAAGCAAAACACTAGTAGTTTCACCACAGCAGACCTTCATGTCTTTCCCTGACCTCATGATGTTTTCCATCAAGGTAAAGGAAAGGTGGTTTGGAAAGGAACATTTTGGGGGTCAAGGCTTTGGTCTTAATGGTCTTGAGGTTTTGTGCAGCCCCCAAACCTCCCAGGAGTAAATAATGACAATCTTTTCAAAATCATTTTTCTAGATATATTGATATTACCCAATTCTACAAGCTAACTCCACTAGCCCAGCCTATATTTTATTGTTGCAAAAGTACGAGCAGAGGTACAGCCGTTTTTTTGAGTGGGGGATTGATCAGTACAGCATGACTGTTCTATTTTATAGTGTCTCTGTCTATAAACAAAAAGCATGCTGCTTTTGCTTCTAGTCTAAACGTGCCTAATGGTGCTGAGCTCCTTGCGTTGTTCTCCTGAAGGCATGTTTCTCTTTACCTCATGCAGGTGCTCGTCAACATTGGTAACCATTTCGACCTGAAAGCAAGTGTGTTCACAGCACCGCGGAGAGGAATCTACAGCTTCAGCTTCCACGTGGTGAAGGTTTACAACAGACAGACCATTCAGGTCAGCAGTTCAGATTAACCCGATGACTAACAACTTCAAATAATGGGACATTTGAGTCTTTACCACTTGTGTGAATGTTAAGAAATAATATGAAGGAACTAAACAGTCTGGACACATTAGGTTTTTTTTAAACAGTAAACATTGCAATATTGCAAATGGAAAGTGGGATTATCTCTCTCTCCATTTCTTTCTCTCTCTACTTTTCTGTTGAATTTTCGTCTGCTAACTCATCCCACATTTTTTGAGATTTCAACACCCAACCCCACCAACTCCAGAATGTTTGGTCTGATCAGTAATGGTCTGCTTCTGTTTAAATCTGGATTTTTCCTTTAAGAATTAATAGTGGACCACAAGAATTCAGTGGTCAAAAGTTTATAGACCAGTTTATTACCATGACAGTTTATTACCAATACATTATAAGCACTCTTGGAACCACCTGGAAGCCATAGAAACCACCTAGCAACAACCTGGTATCTGCCTGAAACCTATGCAGCAGTCTTGCCACCACCTGACACACCATAGCAGCTACCTAGAAACACCCTGGCAACCACCTAGGAAGTCATTTAAACACCTTAAACACCATGAAAAACCCTAGCAACCACCAGAAATACCATAGCAACCAACTAACATCCCATGTATCTTGGAGAATTTCTTTAGGAAAAGCACTTTTTTAGTTGATCTTAAGACCTCTTTATTCAGTGATTACTATGAAACTACTGTGTAAGTGTTTAAGAGATATGAGATTGAAGAATCAAAGTTTGGACCAATATAGAAACCATTAGAGGGGTTAAAGGGTGTAAACTAAAACGGCTAGGTCCACAAGCAGAAACTGGAGACTGTGTGGAAAGAGAGAGAATTCTATTTTATAGTTTATATTTGTCCTGTAATTTCTTTCGCTGTCTTTATTTCTAGCTGTGATGTTGCGAAGTTTAAAGGGCCCGTCATTTTGTGGTTAAGGTTATTTGTGTGAATTTGTATACCAAAAATCAGTCATAATATATTTTTCAAGACCATTTGCCAACCTCTCTGTGTCCCCCAGACTTAAACAGGTTGTTACTGTCCCTATACGACAGATATACAAATAGTTCTGACTATCCTGTATCATGACTGCAGTTCAGGCACAAACCCTCCTTAGAACTTCAGCATTAATAGGTGGGGCTAAACTGCTGCAGTTTTGTGACATCATAAAAAAGCTAATACAAAACAGGCTATGGCCTAGGTGAGTGGCACATATTGAAACTTTACTTACTTTACTTTTATGACATTTTTTTTAGAAATGTGAGGAAAATGTGGTTTATGGGCCCTTTAATCTACAACTCTGAACTCTAACATAATATTCGAAATATTTGAAATGTTCAACTTCATGTTATATATTTAATCTAATTATTATTTCCAAATTAACCCCAAATTTTTAAGTTTGAAATAAAGCAAGATGAGCTGCAATTGAGACAGTGTGTGTGTGTGTGCGTGTGTGTGTGTGTGTGTGTGTGTGGTGTGTGTGTGTGTGTGGTGTGTGTGTGTGTGTGTGTGTGTGTAAGAGAGAGAGTGAGAGAGAGAGAAAGTAAGAGCACTGGTAATCATTACTGGTAATCATTACCAGTGCTGGTTTGACTCTTGTATTAAAACTCATTTATCTGTCTTTCACCATTATTAGGTGAACCTGATGCATAACGAATACCCGATCATCTCCGCCTTCGCGGGTGATCAGGATGTGACACGCGAGGCTGCGAGTAATGGTGTGCTGCTGCATCTGGAGCGAGAAGACAGGCTCTATCTGAAGCTGGAGCGAGGAAATCTGATGGGCGGGTGGAAATACTCCACTTTCTCTGGCTTTCTGGTGTTTCCACTCTAGTTTCCCTGCACTACCAAACAACTCTACAAATGGTCCACTTTCTTGCACATTTCACCTCCAACCCGACTCCAGCCTGTCTAGCCTGTTTTAGTGTAAGCAGTGTGTTCACAGTGGTGCGGAATGTTAAAGACTGCACTCAGCGGCTGCAGGCTGCCAATGACCTCTGAAGTTGTGCATCTTTTTGTAGTCTGTGTCATGATCAAATAGGGAACTTCAGGTAGAAGCGTTTTATTTCCCTTGGAATGACATTTTCAAGATCGTTGCCACGTAGTAAACTAAAATGTCCTATGCAGACATGTTATTTCCATGACCTGTACATAATTACTCTCCAATGTCACTGTATCTAAGGAGTCCAAATGTGGATGTTCCTGTATCCATGCAAGCAAGCTAACAGCCATGTGCAATGAAATGATCTCACATGAAAGTTAGTTTCAAAAATCTGAGTTCTTTTACTTTGTCCGGAGTCCTGAGCTGTTTTGTACTAGCCAGCTTCCCATTGCAACAAGTGTTTTAATGTCAAGTACCAACAATGCTACTATCACACACTTTACAAAATTGAACCTCTCAATGCAATGAAATTCAGCACTCCATTCGGGAGGTTTTTCTGCTGTACATTACTGGGGCTTTTAGCTGCCGCTTAATTTGATTTAGTATCCCTTTAGGTAGTCTGTTCACCCAGGAATAGTTCATCCATGTTCACGTTGCTGAACAGAAAATAGTAATAGTTAGCACGATATCATTTTCATGATGCTAATAAGTGACTATAGGCTTTCATTCACTGTTACCAACATTAGC
Organism: Brycinus macrolepidotus; assembly: GCA_037974445.1. NCBI lineage: Eukaryota > Metazoa > Chordata > Actinopteri > Characiformes > Alestidae > Brycinus > Brycinus macrolepidotus. The sequence continues at coordinate 25,599,143 of JBBPCZ010000042.1, forward strand.
ATTTTTGATGGAGCTGGCAAAATCGCCTCACTGCTAATTGGAGAGGGCCATATTGGCTAATAAAGCTAGTAGTAATTTAAACAAGCAGCAGACTCTAGTGTAAGTTGCTACTGTGCAGTGCTAGCATCATTTTTGTGTATAAGAAAGGGGGTGCGAACTAATCTTTTTGGGAGTTGGTTGTGATCGTATTTGTGCTCAGGGTGTGGGACTGTATTTGTTGATATGGGGGAGAGGGTTCAAAAAGTGATGAGGACAAATGGACAAAATGTGGTGAGGACCTCTACCCAATGTCCCCTCTCTAAATGACACAATGCTTGAGTGTGATAATCCATGAGATTTACACTTACAGTTGTGAGTAAAGGCAAACCATGACTAAACCGTGAGACTTGACAGCTGTGCTCATTTGACAGCGCTTGCTGGTTTGTGTTGGGTTTTCGATGACGTTCATACAATGTGAGTTCAGTGTGCAGCAGTGTTAGCTTTGATAAAAGTCCTGTAATTAAGTTGCCAACTCACCCCCCATCTCCCCCAATGGGATTATTGATCACCATTGTTTCCCTGAGGGCTTGTTGATTAACACTATTCTGTTGCTGATTCATACTCTTAATTCAATCATACCCTTTCTGTCTCTGTCAAACTTCACACAGACATATTCCACGAGGCAGACACCACATCAAGGCCGTTACACATCAAGGTCTTCTCTTACGTCAGCCCTTTGCATTAATCAGATCTTTACATCAATAATGTCCAGTCCACCGGTCACAAGATGAGATGAGCCTGAAAACTGGATAAAAAACAGTTTCCAAATACAGATGATGTTGATGATGACGAGGGCGATTGGCTGCTAACCTCTGTAGCAGTATTTGGATTTTGATTCCTTAATGACCTTTCAATTCAAGGATCCAGTGATGTTCAGGAACAAAATGTACAGAGGTCAGAACGTGTCAGCTTTGGAACATTTTAGCTTATTGCAGGGCACAACAGACGTTTTGAAAACTGCATTCATTTTTCCTATAGAGTTAAAAACGTTTTGACCGGGAATTCCTAATCTGGGCATGATGCTACAGAATGTATGACGTGACTTCAGAGGTCTAAATATAGATGAAGAAGAAGTGCCATCAAAGAACCTTTGAAAATTTAAAGTGCATGTCAGATGACTTTGTCCTGTGTTTCTATGTAACATCATTTACATAAGGATATTTCCAATAAGCAGCTAAGGAAATGTTGGCATAGCATCTGGGCGATTAACTTTAAGTTGTTAATTTTAGCTAACTGCTAGACGATGATGTTAAGATACATTCTTTGGCTGATTTGGTTAAAAAAGAGTGATGAACTACATTCACTTTCTTAACAGTTTAATTAACACTATATAAAAATGGTATATACTGTTTACTGATGCAAAATTTTGCCATGTTGGCATGCAAAGTAGTAACATCTTGTAGCAGGAAGTAATGTTGCTACACCAGTATACATCTTAAGCTAAAAATTATATTGGATTATATTGGAACTAGCATTTTGAAATGCTTTTTTGAGTGGCTCCTCCTTTTCTGTTTTGCAGTGTCCAGCCACATATACATCCAGTGTTTTTCAAACCAGTCCTCAGGGCTCCCCAACACAACTCGCAACATGTAGAGAAGGGGTTCCCAGCCGTAGCCTCATGCAGTTATAGATCTGCATAAAACAAATTCAAATATGTTGCGTTTATGCAAAGTTTAATGCATGATTACCATTTATTTGCTGAACTTAACAAGCTGAAGGACTGTTCATAGGCTGGTCAGGTATGGAAAGTACCCCTCATCACTGTCAAGGACCAACAAGAAAATTTGGTTGGAATAGGAATAGTGATACTCTGGCCTTCTGCAGTGTTGAAGCATTTTGGAATCATGTGCTGTGGTCTGATGAAAGAAAAATGGAACTCTTTGACATTAAATATCAATGTTTAGAACAAAAGAATTTCACCAGAAGCAACCTTTGCCAACTGTTCAGCGTGGTGATGGATGTGATATTCATCCAATCATGGAAGCTGATGTGCCACAGTCAGCGAAGAGACTGCAGAAGAAAAGAGGTTGGATATTACAAGAAGACAATGATCCAAAACATATATCTAAATCAACCTCAGACTGTTTCAAGAGATGAAAGACAGGTTTTGAAATGCCCCTCACTGCACCCAGACTTGGATCTTTCACATGCTATGCATGTAACACAACCTACGAATGTTTGTGAAGTAGAAGCATTCTGCAAGGAAAAGTGGGGAAACGGATCAAGAAGACAAAGACTGTTATCTGTCTACAGTAACCGTCTGGAGGCTGTGATTTCAACCAAAGGGGTTTTTTACTAAATCCTGACTGAAAGGTTGCCTGAACTGATCTTTTAATTTTTTCGTCATGTTAAATTCAGCAAATAAATAATAATTGTGCTTTCAAATTGGCAGAAATACATAACCTTTACATTTGTACTATGCACCAGTGTTATTAACCCCTGTATTGATAGAGGAGAAATGTGGACCACCTGGGGGGCCCTGAGGGCTGGTTTGAGAACTACTGCTTTAAGTAAACTCAATTTAGCCCTTATTATATACATTACAGTGTACTACATATTGCATCAGACAGTTTCAATTGCTATGTAGTCCTGTCTAGTTTCTTCACACGTGCTAAAGTTGAGTATACTTAAAAACAAACACTATATTGAAATTATACTGCTTAGTACAGGCTGCAGTTGGAACACACAAATAATTAGCTTAGTCTGGTGTGCTATAATGGGGTTGGAGCTAAAATTCTGCAGGACTGTGGACCTCAAAGAACAGAATTAGTGACCACTGCTCTAGAACAGGAGTTTTCATTTAGGTCCTGAGGGACCCGTTCAGTCCACATTTTGTTTTGTTCCAGCTTTAAACACACCTGATCCAAGTAGTCAAGGGTTGTAGATGGTTATTATCTTGCTAGGGTGTGTTAGTGAACTAAACAGAACAAAAATGTGGACTGGCTGAAGGACTGGATTGAAGACTTCTTCTTCAGATCACAAGAGTTGAGGATACAACAATCTTGAGAAGAAACCATAACCAGAGGACTTATTCCAAAGGAATTCATATTCTGCTGTTTATCAAGATTATAACCAGTATGTACCCTGTGTTTTCTGTCTGTGTTTCGATTCAGGAGCGAATGAACCTTTTTTTTTCACCCAAGAACCCCTAAACAGTGTGTGTAAAGTGTTGTAAAAGAGCCGTGTTCAAATGACAAATGCAATGTAGGTGTAGGTTATTGTTTTATATACTTTTTTTGTATACAAGAGCATATTTTGCACGGATTGTGATTTGTATAGTGCTTGACATTGACTCTCTATAATAGTCTACAAAAGTACATGTTTAGTAATGCAAAGTAGCATAAATAGTTTCTTTATGTCGCTCTTCTTCCGCCTATAGCAATATCTGGCATTCTTAAATCACTTGAATGTAAATATGAGTATCATGCCATAAACACAAGGAATGTAACCACTTTCTTAGTTTTATCTGTCCAAACCCTGTACATGGCTGGCCCACATGAAAAATGATGTAACTTAGGCTAATGCGACGCTCATTGGCTGCTTTAATAGCTCCACCTACCACTATATAGGTGTGCATACACTCAATGGACAAAAGTATTGGGATGCCTGACCATTACAACAACAGGGACTTTAATGAGATTGCATTCAAATACACAGACTTTAATATGGAGTTGGTCCCCCCCTTTTGCAGCTATAACAGCTTCCACTCTTCTTGGAAGGATTTCCACAAGATTTTGGAGTGTTTCTGTGAGGATTTGTGCCCATTTATTCTATAGAGTATTTATGAGGTCAGGCACTGATGCGGGACGAGAAGGCCTGGCTCGCAGTCTCCGTTCCAGTTCATCCCAAAGGTGTTGGATGGGGTTGAGGTCAGGGCTCTG
>JBBPCZ010000042.1:25603162-25621921 GCA_037974445.1 Brycinus macrolepidotus
ACAGAAACTCCAAAATCTTGTGGAAAGCCTTTTAAGAAGACTGGAAGCTGTTATAGCTGCAAAGGGGGGACCAACTCCATATTAAAGTCTATGTATTAGAATGCAATTTCATTAAAGTCCCTGTTGGTGTATTGGTCAGGCGTCCCGATACTTTTGTCCATATAATGTATAATGAATATTTCATGTTGCATGTTGTAAAAATGGTCAGCCTGCAGTGTGAATCAAAGGGAGATAAGCAGACATCATAGATATGTGTGTGGTTTTAATGGAAGCTGGTGAGGAATGTTATTCAGAAACTGGATTTTTCTGTGTGTCAGAGGCGTACAATTGCATCAGTATCTGTATGAGGGGCCCAACAAGGATTTAAATTGGCCCAGTCACCATGGGCATCCTTGTGTGATGAGCTCCATGATGATTACCCAGATAATGAATATATCATGTCACACATCGTGAAAATGGGCAGTTGGCACTATGAATAAAAGCGAGATAAGCAGACATCCCATACATGTGTGCAGTGCTGATGGAAGCTGGTGATGTACGTTATTCGGAAACTGGATCTTTCTGTGTGTCAAAGGTGCTCAGTTGTGTCAATATCTATACGAGGGGCCCAACAAAGATTTTAATTGGCCCAGTCACCACAGTTATCCCTGTGTCATGAGCTCCAGGATGATTGGCCCCTTTCTCAATAGATATGACCAGGGTTGGTGCCAGGACAGAGTAAACAGGGGGTGAAGATTCAGCATTATGGATTATCCTTGGCACTGAAAGTCTGGTAATGATGAAGTCATTTTTCAGGATGATAATGAGCCCTGCCACAGAGTACAGAGTGTTAAAAAAAAATGGTCTATGACCAGACTGAGAAAGTTGGAATAGTGTTTCATTAGTGAAATCCGTGCCTTTAAGGTATTCAGGCTTGAGGAAGAGCAGCAAAGTGTCAATTGTGATTTTTTGGTGATGATTTCATAGTTTTTTCCTCCACAGTGAGTGATCATTATTTCCTCAGCTTGATCTGGAAAAAAATATGCTATTAATTAAAATGATGTACTTTATTTTGGTTCAGGGGTGTATCACAGAGCCAAAAATGGTTTCGCTTGTCAATTGTGTTAAATGTTTATTTGATACGAGGTAAAAGAAAAAAGCATCCTCTAAGAATAGTGATTCCATATGATGACTTTTGCCAAGGGTTGTATTTTTCTATGCTAAATTTCACTTGGATAATTGCCATTTTCAGTTTCACGTGTGAGGTAAAGTCAAGTGGACCGCACCTAGACATTTTATCCATTCAAGAGGGTTCATTACATAAGTATAGAACCACTGACAGAGTAAAAACATCATCTTCAGAGGCTATAGCTATCTAGCTATTTTAATTGCACAGGAAAACTAAAGTCCAAAAACCAAGAGGGTGAGAAGATCTTGTTGAGGAGGTGATGCCCTCTTTTGCCCCCTTGTGGCATGAGGCCTAGTTACACCACTGGACAAAGTGCACAGTGATCTGCTCTTTGTTTGATGGTTTGTTAGCTCAAGCCCAAAACTAAATACCATTTTTACAGATTATTTTGCTTCGGAGCTCATTTGTCTTGTCCTTTTTTACTGTTGTGTCCTTGCAGGTCTGTTAGCATACACTCAAAGACATTTCTTTCTTTTTTCTAGAGCATGGGCTGCGAGGTCCGCTTGTATGTCTCAGTCTGCTTTTGGAGGTAAACATGGCCCAGAGCCCAAAAACTGTCAAAATCCCTCTCCTGACCTTTCTTTTTCCTGCAGATGATGAAGAGTGAGTCCGTGACTCAAACAGGACACGTAACTGCTCGGTCACTAAACACAACTTTGGCCTTTGGGGGAAAAAGACGCAGATCAGAATCCTTCAAATTCTTCACTCGTCCTTTCCGAAAGCTGAGAGCACCTCATGCCATCGTTCACGCTTCATCTTAGTCTTAGAATGAGTGGCATAACAATTTGTGCAGAGTAGCATGTGAAATGTAAATGACCATTATGGACATAACTAGTATGGACATGGACCAGTTTTGCATGTTAGTTGTACAGTGATTACCATTCCTTTTGTCCATTCTAATAGAAGGACCAGTCCAGCAAGTGCAAACATGAACATGCCCTCATTACAGCAAGACGTTTTCCAACATTGTCTAGAAAATAAGCAGAGCGATGACACACTTACTCCATTTCTTTACCTTTTTATGTTGCATTCTGCCGTTTCAGACTTTATTATGCTTCTGCGCACATAGTTCCCCCCTTTCAGGCATGTTGGAGCTGTATAGCCCCTAACAGTGCAGACGCATCAAAATGATGTCCTATGGACATGTGCTGCATGTTCCTGAATGCAGTAGTGCCTCATGCATACATACATGCATGCATACATAAAATGAGGTTTTGTACAGAGCGCAGAAACTGGGCCTCATATGAACCTATTATGCAGATTCAAGAAAGAGCTAAACAACACACTGGCTATCAAATGTTTAGGACTTCTGGGTTCTCAAAAGGTTTTTAATTATAAATAAGCATAAATGTTTTGCAATAAATGGACATCTTCAAGGCCATATCAATATGTAAAATATTAACCAATAAAATAAATAGGCAGGTTAATTTAGAGGAAAACAAGAGCACAAATATTTGGGACAACATTCATTGCTATTTAGGTGGGATTAGATTTAGGTGGGGTAGGTGGGGTGTAATTTTACCTCATCATCTGCAATGTTTGTGACTGATTCACACGTGATAAGCAGTCTCATCACACATTACAAAGATGGGAGTGTCTACTCAATTTACTCATAGCCTTCACACCAAAAGAAAACAAATTTACAAAATTCACAATAAAAAAAATCAGAAACCTTTCATTTATTGCTAATTCCATTCCCCCTTAGAGAGCCCCTATCAAACCAAGACAAAACAAAAAAGATAGTTGGTGAATTCAGGAAGGAATGACACGATCACTCTCCGCTGAACATCAACAGCTCCTTAGTGGAGCTGTTCCTTGGTGCTCACATCATGCAGAACCTCATGTAGACTCTGAACACCAGCTCCATCACCAAGAAGGTCCAGCAGTGTCTTGACTTACTGCAGAGGCTGAGGAGAGTTTCTTCTCTGAGGCCATCAAACTCCTCAGTCAGAACCGAAATATAAACTGTAACCCCACACACACAACTCTGCTGTTCCAGTCGAGACTGCATGAAGCACTATTTAGAGCAGCCAATCAGAACAGAGGTTGTTTACATATATCAGTCTCAATGGCACAAAAATAATGGGGGAGGGGTGAGGATGTAAAATACAAGAAATGTAAGATATGGCCCCTTTAACTATCTACCAGACTCCTAACTCAGTGCAATGTATCATTAGTATTAGCTTGCAAATTTACAGGCAACAGTCAGCAATGGTGTATTTGTGAGTGACTTTACATGTTTTGGAGTTGCATACTTTGTGGTAGGAGGATACACGGTGGCTTGATCTGGGTCACAGAAAAAGAGTTCTTCATGTGCTTCCATGCTTATGGAAATTTAATACCTAACTGAAAATTTGCAGTGTAAAATTAACATAAACATTTTAAAAGAAGACAAAGTGCCCTCTAATGTTAGAGATATTCAGACATTCAAAGGTTACGGAATTAACTTTATCGGATACAAAGAAATCCTCCCATTTGCATGAAAAACCAATGAGAGATATCCAATAAGGTTTGTTATCCTAAGTGATGAAGTCACACTGGTGGCACGCAAATCTAAAACTTGATCGGTTGTACTGGGCTTACATATAATTTTATAAATGATCCATAAACCTGATTTCGACTGTCTGGGTACATATTGTAACAGTCTTATGCTCTCAGTGTTCTTTTCATGACCTCTACCTTCTTTGGCTTCTCGGAGTTGTCTTAATGAGTTTGATCAGGTGGCAATGATGACTCAAAGCAGAGGGAAGAGCAGCCGTTAGCATCTACGCTGTGAGACAGGGGGAGTGAAATGTAGAAGCGGTAGGGGAGAATGGTCCTGCTGGGTTATGAATGTTCCTGGGCTCTGAGGGCTACTTTTCCAGACACACGCTCCCGACTCCAGCCTAGTGTAAATCATCCTGACGACAGGGATCCAGCACTGAGAATCATTATTAGTCCGAAAAATTAAATAAATAAATGTTAAAAAATCTAGCTCTGTTTTGGTGTCCGAAATATGCTGTTTTAGTTTCAGACTGGAACCTCAGAGACCAGGCATTTAAAGTGCAGAAGCACTGAAGAGCATTGTATGCCATTATTATCACACACTTGTTGAAACTCTAATTATTTTCTTCATTATTTTTTTAACTATTATCTGCAGTTCTTCTGCTGTGATACAGATAATTTCTGAGTCCTTTTTTTTCTTTCTGGTTTGAGCTGGACGAACCTAAATTTAGTATACATGACATCAGATCTGCCAATGGACCAATCAGATTTAACAATATATTTGCGTCAGCTACATTGAGAAACCTGGCTTTGAGGACACTCTGCAGGTTGTGCTCTTCTTGATATAAAGGCTGCACTAGTGTATTTTATTAAACATACGATAGTCAGTTTGTCTCCGGCTTTAGTAATGGGGTCATTCTAATGGGGTAAATCTAACTATAACAATGAGTGTGACATATGTGCGCAACTCACATGACCTCAATCTCTTGATAACAAGGCTGAAGCTGGTCTCTGACTCTGTTGCCTAATCTGACACAACAGTAATCTCTTGGCATCTGACTGTGGGCACACAGTTCTGAACAGGCAGCAATTCAGAATTTTAGGTGCTTTTAACTACCGTTAAATTACATTAATGTTTACATATAACTTGCCATTAAGTTATAGTCGTGTTTATGTATAACTTACACTGTGACATATCAAATTTTTTGTTTGCATGGTTGAGATTACTTAAAAACTCCCGCCAGTTTGATTTAAGTGTGAGATGATTTAGGCATGTGGTTTGCGCAAAGCTAATTATTCTGCATAAGCTTCCATTACTTCTGTGCTGTGAAGTAGCAAACCTCAGACACAAAACATGTCTTGACTGACTACATTTGAGGTAAGGAGGAAAATAGTGTAAATATGCCAAACAATGTTGCTATATGGCTTTATTTATTAGGGGATCCAATGCACCAATGAATGGGTCAATAAAAGTGTATAGATTTAGCCTTGCAATAGATGTAGCAAACGGCAGCTAAGATTAGTAGGTTTAATGTTAAATGAAAAGGTTAATTATTTGTAATTAGTGTTATTTTTAGGACATTATGGAAAGGAATCTCTAAACCTCTCTCGTTTCATGCTACCATCTTTCTTGCTGTGCTGGTGGCAATTGTGTTTGTGTGTGTGGGCGTGTATGTGTGTGTGTGTGTGTGTGCGTGCGTGCGTGCGTGCGTGTGTGTGTGAGCACCTGCTTGCCCACAGACCTGTGTGTTCAGATGGTTGATAGCAGTGTCTCTTCTCCTCTCTCTTTTGGAGCCCTTTGATGTCCGTCCCCCTGCGCTGGAGCCACGCTGGGCTCGCAGAACTAGCCCAATCTGTGACCCCCACACACACAACGCACACGGCTCCAAATTCGGCCCAGGTCCTGGAGACCCATGCAGAGTTGCCCTTTACGAGAGAAAGGGACAGCATGCTTTCCAGAAAAAACCCACAGCAAGCTCCCAGCCAGGGCATTTAGCTCCCAGAGGAAGCAGGCTAATCCTGCTGCTTCCTGTTAGCCTGCGAACACATTGGTGCAGGGGTTTATCAACAGAGACCTAGGCAAAGCAATGATTCTGAGCCTTTATATCATCTTTACTTAAGAGATTATCACAAAACAATCAGCGGGCCTTGCACCTTCACAGTCAAAAGCTGCTTCATCAACAGCTAGTCGCATCACTAAGGTCCAAAAGTAAGACTGCTGACAGCTAAGACTGAGATGTAGCTACAGCAGCGCTGGGGATGGCCCAGGACTTACACTAGGATTATAATTAGGTCATAATTAGCTGCTCGGTTCATCTGTGCCTCTCACACACCTGGATCGCTAACATCAATCTCCGTTACACACAGAAGACAGGTTAATTCACAGAAGGAGCCCCAGTGCTGCACCGCTAACGGCTCTCTAAACTGCTAGGCTCCCATTTCTCACCCTGACATTTATCTGCGCTGATTATGAATTGCTCCTGAAACTCCAAATATGAACAGCTCTGTATTCACAGCTAAGCAGTTAGCGAAATACACCCCATAAAATGAAGAGCAATTGTAATGGACTACAAATCATGCTAGCTTTGACTTTTCTCAAAATCCTTTATCCATTCACTCCAGACTAATGTCTCTAAGGATTCTACAAAATGATTTTTATTAAGGATCTAGATTAACACGATAAACCACAGGCTTCCTGTTCTCCTACTGATCTGTAGCCTTGTTATTTCGGCGTCTACAGGCACTTCGACTGTTAGATTTTCACACTTTTAGCATGAAGCATACAAAATATTTTATTAGTGTGATAACGCTTCGACGTGGTTGGTAAATATAGTGAGCTAATGTAATTTATGAAGCATGAAAGTGCCAGTTTTATGCATGTTCCACACCTATGTTTTTTCTGAATTACAAAATTATGTCTTTTTAATTGATATTGCACTGTATAACAATTATGTTTTGCCCTAAGATTAAAACCAGCCTTTGTGGTTTAATAGGTAAATGTTTTCATAAAACTGGCCTTTTATATTTATTTTAATCAAAGATCACTGACATTGAGTCCATACAAAAGTAAAGATTTGCTTTTGCTGTGAGATATGATGGTAAATAGTTGTTTGAAAAACGTATAGTGCATTCCAGTCTGCGAGCATGTGCACAGCCCTGTCGCATCTTATTAGCATCCTTGTGTCTGACTATTCTGATGAGAATTTTCTCTGCTTCCCTCTCCAGCAGATTCATGTCCAAGACCTCCATCCTCCCTCCTTTGTCTCAGTATGTAATTACAGTTTATGGCCCTTTTAATGGGGCGTTTAAATTCAGCACTATCATTTGCATACTGGCTCATTGACAGACAATTGTTTTTGATCAAAAAAAAAAGAAAAACTTGGCAGGACCATATTGACTTTACCCCTTTACTTCCTCTCCTTCTAGAGCAATTTCACAGAGCCCATCTGCTGTGATATTCTGAGCGCCTAACTGAATGTACGCTGTGTGTCGTCATAAAATTTATGTCCATTTCGTGCCAAAAGTCTATGTTTCACATTTTATGGGCTGACACTTTTAAAACGCCCTTTTAATAGCAAAGTGAATTGCAACTTTTGTTTTATTTAAACTAGCAATTATGCGATATCAGCATTATGTAATGCATTTTTACTCAAACAGCTTCTGTATACAGTATTAGAGGTCAAGTGACCAACCCAAGCCTGACAGGGCCCCAAAAAATAGGAGGTTTTGGGACAAGGCTGGGCTGTTTTTTTCCACATACAACATTGGACTCACATATTTTCTTTCCCGCACATTCTCTCTCACTCTCTAGGACAATCTAACATATATCACAAATTTTATTATGACCTGACTGCTACCTCACATATAAAGACCACATACAGTATCGATCTTGTTATAGTATTTTCAGCTATGAAAATGGGAAGACTGGCACGTTGTCTCAACATGTTGACCATGAATTCAGCTGTGTCACAGCAGCTACTGGCCAGATAAATGTCAGTGTAATTGCACCAGCATCTAAACAGTTTTCATTCTGAATTTATTTCCACATTTCTATCATTAGAATGTTATAAGTAGTTGGGATGTTATAAGCATTTTACATATTATCTGTTTACACTGGAAGCTCTATCTTTAAGCCACTCAAAGCATCATGGGGTGTAGGAATAAGGTGGACACAGTCTATACTGTACACTATGTATCAGCATACACTATACACTACATAGCATAATAACATACAGCATATTATGCTACGCAGTATATACTACATACTACAAAACATACACTATACACTATATTTACTATACACTACCGAGCATATACTATATGCTACATAGCACACAGTATATACAATACATTGTATACATCATATGCCATACTGTGTACAATATACACTACATAGCATACAAAATACACTATACAGCACACGCTAGACATTAGAGTATACAATATACACTATACAGCTTACACTATACATTACAGTGTATACTGTGTACACTACACACTACATAGTATACAGTATACGCTATATAGTATATACCATACACTACAGAGCATGCAGTATAAACTACACACTACATAGCATACAGTATATACTATAAACACTATACACTACACAACATAGTATATACTATATACACTATACACTTCATAGCATACAATATACCCTATACAGTACATACAAAATACATTACATACTACAGAGCTACAGAGCTCATCAGCACTGTCTAATTGAACTCAATAATTTGAGGGTTCTGTGATTTACTGAGACTTTATTGAGTCTTTGCCACTTTTTCTATCCATTGCACTTGTGTATTATTTCTTCCTATGTGTTCTTTCCATCATGTCCCATTCTCAGTGGCAGCCTCCCTCAGTGGAAGCTCATCTGCTAAGCTGTAGACCTTGATGCCAACAGCTCTGAGAATCTCTCTCTAAAGGATGTCAGAGGCTGAGCGTAAATAATAAATAAGCGCATCTGCTGGTTCCTGTTGTGTAGCCTTTGCCTTTCTTCTCATTAAGTCAATGAGCCTGAGTACGGAGCCTTCTTCTTCTCACTTCTTGCTCATTGTCAAGCAGCGCCATACACTAAGAGCACACTGGAACAGCACTGGAAAACACATGGCAATGCCGGGGAAATCTAGACTAATCAATAATGAATTGCAGCCTGTTACAGGGGACCAGCTCAAAGGTTTCAGAAACACAAAGTGGAATGGTTATAAAGCGTGTGTGTGTGGGCTCTAGCCCGGCCAGGCTGGGTGCTTTAGCGCTCCTCTGGAAGAGCCTCCGCAGGGGATGCGTAAAATTAATGAGACCACACATTTATTCTTGCCTGCAAGTGTGAATCTCAAACACCTTCAAAAGTGGAAGCATCTAATGAATGCCTTTTTTCACCAAGATGGACTTCAAACTTTTGGAATTTCATCATAACTGATCTATGTCTATACCTATGGAGCATGTACATCTTTTTTTCCACCGCTTGTGGAAGAAATACTTGCTAACATTCCCACTACAGTCATGGAAGATAATTTATTTAGCATAAAACTACTACTATTTGTGTTATGCACTAGCGACAGCGTGTGTCAGCATAACTGAATGCTTATATACTTTTTCTTTTGGTATTTCATCACAACTGATCATTTTAGAAGCTCTTTATAACACTATCACATGAATTTCTGCCATATATGGTATAAGCATTTGTTAACAACCCCACTAAATCATGGAAAAGACTTTAGTTATCACACAACTTGAATTCTTTTATGTTATGCACTAGCAAAAATGTATTTCAGCATAATTGATTGGTTGTATACTCAAGTAGCATTGAGGGTACACTAGGGTCATTACCTATTTACCTTGCCAGATCATTACTGTTTGCAATGCATCTTTTTGTGCTTTATATGAGCGTGCATACACAGTTCACCGTCTATGGTGCAGTGAGGAGAGTTCGCATTTTAATTTCATCAAGCCCACGGGCAAGGCCTCAAAATACAGCAAGACTTCAGAGGAAAGATCCAGGCAATAAAAATTTGAACATGAAACGGATGCTCAAGCTATTGTAATGATACCGAGTGTACATTACTGCTTTTAATATCCTCTCTGAAAGTGGCATGCAAAAGCACCTAAAAGCACAGAAGCAAGGGCTTTGGAGATCATTTATTTGATAGGCTGAAAACAAATCAAATGCTACATTTACAGTAAAACTACACTGAACAAAATATGACACATAATAAAGAATACTTTACTGAGAGTGAAGATCTGGCCAGGTAAATATGTAATGGCTCTGTGTAAGGTATGTGGCGGTGGAGAGGCAGAGCGATTGTCATGGACCCCTGGGTTCCTCCCCTAACAGGGGCATCAGAAAGGTATTCAGGAAGGAGGTAAATTCTTTAAAAAAGAGCTTAAAGGAACTACACCATAATTATGCTGAGACAAAATAACAGTAAGTGACACAAAAGTATGCAGGAGCCAGCGGGCTGGTTCTCACAGCTGGACCAGGTAGAGGACCAGGGTACTGATGCTGTTGTGTCTTCCCAGAGGGCCTAATGGAGGACGCATTGGCCGAATCCCCACAGCCAGCCCCATGTGTCCCCGAGCCTGCCGCAGCTGGTGTATTCATCACTGAAGAGTGTGAATTTGGCATGCCTGGGCCCCTATCCTCTCACTGCCCCCCTTGGACTAGGCCTTTCTCCCTCACTCTCCCTGGTCCGCAAGGTGCCTGGCACTGTGGAAACCCCCTGCCCCGCACACCCTGTCTCTGTTGTACTCTCTCCCTCTCCTCCTTGCGCTGTGCTAGACAAGCTGGAACAGCCAGTGTCCTGTTCCTCCATTATCCCACACGTTTCCCTCCTGGAACAGGCAAGGTTCACAGCGGTGGGGAGGTGGGCCTGAGGAGTGTGTGCCCTTGGTGGAGGACGGGGACTTTTACTGGCCCTCAAGGCTGCAGTGGCCAGACATCTGGTGCTCTAGAGAACCATCCGTGCCACCTGTTACTAGAAACTGGATGCTGGGGATGCCAGTGGCTGGATTCTAAGGAGAGGCTGTAACAGAACAACTATCATGTGCTGGGCTCCTCTCCTAACAAAAGACACCTGAAAGGTATTAGGGGAGGAGCCAAAATGCTTTACAAACAGCTCTCCAGTCAGTTAGAGGGGGAGATTATCTGTAGAGGTGACAGGCTGGAGAGTAAATTCTGTGAGACTAGACTATGTTTAGTTTCTGTTTGATGTTTGATGAGACTTTTGAGTTGCACAAATGTTAAAATAAAAGCTCACCTTGCACCCACGCTGGCCTGTGTGTGTGTGTGTATGTCTGGGTATGTGTTTGCTCTCCCAGCCAGTGAGTGCTGACCCCTTTTCCCAGGCAATGATTTAACATGGACATGATTAGAATTGCCTACGAAAATAGCTTTAATACATTATATTACAATATAATATATAATTGTAATACATGCATGAGCATGGAATAATGTGTAAAACCATGCTTGAGTGTTTATGAACATGTTATGCTACTAGTTGCAAGATGACATAAGGTATTTCATGAAAGTGATTTCTTTTTTCATTTATACCACTGTTGTGAAGCTTAATTACTTTGAGAACCCTGAGTCTAAACAGCTTTTCATTCATTGCATGTGTGTGTGTGTGTGTGCGTGTGTGTGTGTGTGAGAGAGAGAGAGAGAGAGTGAGTAGTCTATACGCATCTTACAACCCCCACTTTGAGAACCTTTCAGGGAACAAAATGAGAAATTGTGAGGAAGCTTTAAGGAACCTCTAAATAATGGAAAGGTTCTATAACAAAAACATTTCCGAGAATATTTCTATTATCCACTAGTTCTTCAAACTTTAAACTTCAAACTATCCATTGAAGACTGGTTGTTCTAGGACAGTGTTCCACAGAACCCTTTGGCACTGTTATTTTTCAAAAAGGATATACATTATAACAAAGGAGACATGGAAACATGAATCCATCTCATTTCTTACTTAAAATTCAATCTGTAAGGTCATAACTCATAACCAGGGTACAGTTCTGTGCATCTTTATGATTCTGTATGTTTAGTCTAATGAGCTGAACTTCTAAATAAGGTTTGTAATAACTTCATACATACACACCAATTTATATAAAATTATGTCAGCCCAGGAGGTCACTAACTTGCATCTTTTAACGAATAGAGATGCTTTCCAGTGTGCTTGGCTTTGCTGTGTGGGGAAGTGGGCTGTTTTGCTTGAAGTGCCAGCTCTTTTAATTGCAAGCATGCTTTTCTTAATGTAATCTGGACTCTTTCCCTGTCGACTGAAATGTCAATTAATTAGAAGTGCTCTCTAAAGCAGAGTGTTGCTGGTACGACCGCAGTCAAGTCCAGTGTGTGTGTTTGTGTCCTCCTGGGAGGGCCCTCAGGCTTTCCACTAATTTGACACGTTCTGCACCAACAACAACAACAAAAAAACACCTTGTCTTGAAACGAGAGAGAGACACCAGGACAGTTGCACTTTTTCTCCACATGGACCATACATTTTATTTTATATTTTATTTATTTGTATTTTTGATAGACAAGTCTTTACACAGCTTCATATTTGTCACTTAGCTCACATTGCTATCAAGACAGCACAGTGTCGAATCTATTTGTCTTTTTCATTGATCACACACACATATATATATATATATATATATTTATATGTATGTATATATCCTATATATATATATATAAGAGAGAGAGAGATAGTATGACACTTTCTTGATGAACGAACAAATAGACATTTCCAAAAGAAATTATTATAAAAATAAATAATCTGCCACTGTCGACTAAGAGTGTGCACTGGTACAGTTTTGTAAACTGCCTCCCTTCAAGTCAAATCGAGGGTTTGAGGGGCTGCTAAAAACTTCCTTTGACATTTTTTAGAGTCAGAATGTCCTTCAAGGTGGTGGTAGTGATTCCCCTGAGGGTAACGCTGCTTTCAAGTGGTCTCGTATTTACCAGAAAGACGAGGCACCACATGATCAGCCTTCCAAGTCAAATGTCGGGTACAATGACACTCCTGACGAAGGTCAGTTCAGCTTTTCAGATTGCATCACACAATGCTTTCAAGCAGAACAGGGCCAGTCACGACATCTTTTGCTAACATCGTGTCACCAGACATCTCAGCGTACTTGAAGGAGAACACTAACTGTCTGGATAATCAGCCTTTACTGAATGTTGATTTAATGTTGAGCAAAAGCTCAATGAACCAGCATGGATCTCTGATGCTGAATTTGGATTGTTCTTGCTTGCTGTATTGACCTGATTCACTGTTGAGAAATCAACCATTCAGAACACTGATCCAGCGTTAATTCAGCAGCACTACCTGATGGTTGATTAGCTGTATCTAATGCCCGTACTGATGCTGGTTTAATGTTGAAACAGTGTATATGACTGTTCAGTGTTGGTTCGACATTGAATGCATAGTAAATTGAATTCAGCATTTACAAGATGTAACACGTTACCTGCCTTTTTAGGCATCTCACAGACACAATTATCCAGAGCAATGGTAGACAAGTTTACTTGAGAACTTTTATTCCTACATGGAGGAGCCACTAGTATGCGGATCCACCTTCCAGTTGTTTTTATGCAGAGTGATTGCATTACCTACTGTACCAGTTAACAACTTGTGACAGCAAAAGCCATGCACAGGCCTGCGAAAGGCCGGGAAAGTAAGATGAAAGATGGCACAGTGGGTAATGAACACGTCCTACATACAGAATATTGAGGTTTGAACCCTCTCTGGGAAGCACTGCTATGTTGGAATAAAAGTGCTCAGGTAAGTCTCCTACTGCTGTAAAAGTATCTGCAGAATGCATAAAAATGTAAATAAAGTGTGTTATATTTAGAATTAAATTTTTAGTATGCTGAATTTCCAGCACTGCACAATCACAGAGCAAACATTTTTTCAACATTACACCAACATCAGTACTGATACTACATCAATCAGTTAGTGCTGTTAAATAAATGTAGGATCAATGTTCATGGTTGATCTTGCAGCACTGAATCAATGGCCAATAAAATGACCAAGATCAGTATAAATTCAGCATCAGAAATCCGTGCTTTTGCCCAACATCAAATCTGCATTTTTTTATTCAGAGTTTGCTATCTGAGTATTAATTCTGTTACATGATGGGGGAGAGGGAGGGCCATCCTACCCACCCAGAGAGAGTCAAGGATGGTAGTAGCATTACTAGTGACAAAAAGGGCCAACAATTAGATAGTTGTGCCTTTTAACCACTGATGAAGGCAATGAGCAGTGCATTATCAAAAGGTAATCAAATAACACTGTTCAGAAAGTCAGTGAGAATGAAAAATGTGTTATTTCTGATACAAACCTACTAAAATCAACCGGCTCAGACTGAATGTTATTTTTAACAGATTGGATAGTATGATATCAAAAACCTATATACTTTTTAAAAGTTAAAGACTTATGAAAGCTCTTTAAAAAAAAATTAAAATGAGGTGCCACCATTCACACACACACACCACCATCACCACCACCAGTCCATGCTTTAAAAGAGGCCTAAATAAAGTACAAATCGATAATGAAGTGCGAAACGTTATGAATCGCACCTGCGTGGCGGCAGAAAAGCGTACAGTATCCTCCAGAACACTCCGGCTGAATGTTAATGTAACGCCGAGCCACATCTGGAAAGGCCCATTCTAAACTCTTCAAGGTAAATCTCTGAGAGCGACGAGTCTCAGAGTGGTGCGAGACACACAGCGCCTCGCAAGTGCCGCCTGCATAAACCTCCCTTTAATGTGCAGACACATGGTGTGCTCAGAAAGAGGTCTTCTGGGGCTTCACTAGCAGATGGCACGGTTCTCACATAAAGACAGCATCAATGTGACAAAAAAGTGCAGCTCCACGGGTCTCTCTGTCAGAGACTGAGAGCCTGAGCAAAGCTGCACGAAGCCTCTCCGCCATCTCCAGCTTCTCCAACACAAAAAAAGAGCAAGTGGAGTTTGCCAGGGGCGTTTCTAGACTGCATGTTCTTCTGGGGCATACGCAGAATTAAAAGGCCCACAGCCGACCTCTTTTTTGCATTTTATTTTTCCCCCTGAAGTCCACTCATAATGTTTGTGTGGCTGTATGTATCACAAACAGCCACAATTTGTTCTATCATGGCAATTTGTCTTAATTTCTCCACACCTATAAGAATAATATATGTAAATGACCTCTCTGTTCTGACTGGCTGCCCAGTATTGTACCTCATTCAAAAAGAAGTCTGGGCTTTAATGTACCAAAATATGCAGACTCCTCAGGGAGACAATAAACTTTAGCCACTCCTTTCAGACGAGTAGACCATTTGGAAGGCTGTAATGATCCATTTTTTTCTTCCCCCTGGCCAGGAAGAGCACAGTGTTTAATTGTTTTCTCCACATCTTCCAATCCAATAATTCTTCCACATCCATGAGGAATTCAAAATGAGCTGTTTTTGCTGATTAGTTTCCATGCATGCACCGGTTTTGAGTGGGTTGTCAGGGCTTTTGGTGAATTTTTTGAGTAGGTTGTGCTGGTGTTGTGGAACAAATTCAAATACTGAGGCACTGAGAACTACATAATAATACTAATCCCAATAAATAGGTATTTAAATGAATAAATTTTACCTTATCCTTTTAATATTACCTGCATGTAAGAGGTCTGAATTGTAATGTTTATTTTGTAAAATGCACATATATGTGACAGGTTACCTTGGATGTGGTAACAGGGATGCACTTGTAGGAGTAGGGAAAACAGAGTGTTAAAATATAATTTATTTTCACCACAGTAAGCTCACAGTCAGCACAGGAGCCCCCCAGGGATGCTGTCTCAGCCCTAAACTCTTTTTGTTGCACAACTATGACTGTGCCTCCACCCAAGACAACAAGAGATGACTCAACCATCCTCGGTCTCATTAATGGGGAAGACGAGTCATCATGAAGTGACTGGTAAATCACATTACCTGCTATAGAGAAGACAATGACCTTGTTCTTAACTTAGAGAAAACTAAACAGTTTGAAGTTTCTCAGCCTTCACATTACTGAGATGGACCAAAAACACCACAGCAGCTGTGAAAAAAAAAAGCACAGCTGTACTTTATCAGGCTGCTGAGAAAGGCTGGTCTCAAATGGCAGCCCCTTATCCAAGCCTACAGAGGTCTCGTGGAGCGTCCTTAGCAGAGGCATCACTGTCTGGTTTGCGAACACCACCCAGGCAGAGAGGAAATCTCTCCAAAGAGTCATTAAAACTGCAGAGAAAGTCATCAGCTCTGACCTCCCCACTACGGATATACTTTACACACTGAAGGAAAAAGGCACAAAGCATCCTCAGAGATCACCACCACCCAGCTCATCCCCTGTTCAGATGCAGGGAATCTGCATACAGCTTGTGATGTCACTGGCCAGCGAGTATCATGACACACAAGGCACGCTTCCACAACGGATTTTTTCCCAGCCACAGTCAGATTTCCTGGCCAGGAGATGAACGGAGGGAAGAAGAAGAAGACATTGCACCCTTAAACCCATTACAGTGACATTTAACACTATACCCGCACACATCACGGTCTGGGCTTATCCAACATTACTACCTCCACCCCCATGATCCTCGAGGTCTCTGTTAGAGAGAGAGGTGTTAATTTATGTGCGTAAATTAGTCGAAAGCGTTATGTGTAAAAATCCAGAGTGGCATGTGCAATAACCCAGAGCATCATGTGCAATAATTCAAAATTCATAATTTTGAGTGTCATGTGCATTAATCCAAAAGGTTATAGCTAATAATCCAGTGTCATGTGCAATAATCCAGTGTGTCCAGAGTGCCGTGTAACATTCCAGAGTGTCTTTTCCTTTTGTAGTTTGTTTTTATAGTAGTGTGTGATTATTATTAACTGTGCTGCTCTTTTTAACTTCTTATCTCGAAAGCTAACTCTGTGAGCTACACACAAGAATTCCAGTCTACTTGTATTGTCCCATACTTGTGGAAACTGCAATCAAGTCTATCTATCTATCTATCTATCTATCTATCTATCTATCTATCTATCTATCTATCAAACTATCTATATTGCAACTCCCCACAAGTAGAATTTTTGTGTATCAATTTTATGTATTCAAAACGAGGAGGAAAATAGTTTATTACTTGATTTTATTTAATATGTGATTTATAATTTAATTAATGCTTTTACAAAAGACTTAAGATAATGTTTGTGTCCAAACACTAGAATGAAATGTCCTTTCCTGTGTGCATTCTTCTGGTATCCATGTAGGTCCACATTTATGGACTAATAATACATTTAGTGAGGCCAAGGTCAGGCAAAACCAAGGAACGCAGGTAGGAAACACAGAAAAGGAAGTATTTACAATAAGCTAATACAAGCTTGGCCCACCTCTGGCTCCTCCCAGGGATCTGTTTGCACAGAGAGATTTTTACTGTAGCATAATAATGTTAGACCCAAAAAATGACTCCTTTATGGATGTAAAATAACAATGAAAAAAAAAAAAGACTCCTTGAAGTTTATCATGTAAACCTTCTTAAACAACTGATAACAAATACAAACAAATGTCTCTGGAAGTGGCGTAGTATTGTCCCTTTTTTGACTCACAGCTGACCGAAACTGCATACAAATATTTGCAACCATAGTGATCACTTAAAGACACCTGTCCCCTAACGATATACTCTACCTTTGTCAGTCAGTATGTGCTGCAGGCGGTGAGACATGCGGGGGTAAAAGAAAAAAAAAAAACGTGACTGCGGTTGTTGATGACAACTCAAAAACAGTCTTAGTAAAAGTGGGTGGCCCCATTTTTCTCCCGCAACCCAGCTCTGGCATTAATATCAAAAGAAAAAAAAATCCAAACAGTGGTGAATATAACAGGAATAACCGGAATATGAGCCAGCAGCAGACACGTGCACAGTATTATAAAGTGTAACTGCATTTTAATATTTAAAATTAGAGATGTAATAGAGAAAATAGGGTCTACCAACCCCCAGTTCCATACAACGCTCCCCCCACCGCCTCATCCCCTTCCCCAGGCTAGACGGAAGTACGATGAATATTAATAGACAACAGTATTCACTGTGGACTGCCTTATGTGTTTTCAACATGAAGTGAGGTAGATTTGAGCCAGGGAAAAGGCAGGGCACCCCAGTACCTCTGCTTCAAGGCCAGAGAAATAATAATAATAAAAAAAAAAACAGTTCTCAAAAGCAATCTTTTATCTGCCACTTTCTTCTCCTCTTCAAAATATTCAGATGGGCTCAAAGACGGCAGATTCCATTTGGCCGCATCTAACTGGGTTTCCTCAGATTCAGAATCAGGATCACTTTATCGGCCAAGTACAACTGCCTGTACAAGGAATTTGTGTTTTTGAAACTGGTGCATACAATACAGAACACAAAGAGTAAACAACTAATATAAATTCTTTAAGGTGCACCCATTGCTCACACAGGTGTTCAGTTGCACACAGACAGCTTGTATAATCTCTACAGAAAAGCACTGTCAAGAATGAGATGCTCTGGAGCAGCTGCACACTGTGCACAGTGGGTACAAAGCCCCCCAGCATTGGGCTGTAGAGCAGTAGAACTGCGTTCTCTGGAGTGATGGAGCTCCTTGCAGTGGCGTTTGTGATTCAGAACTAATCATCCAACATCAGTACCTGATCTCACTAATGATGTTGTGGCTGAATTCAGTCAAATCCTAACAAAAATGTTCTGATATCTTGTCTAAAGTCTTCCCAGAAGAGCAGATGTTGTGACAAACTCCGCCCTAATACCTTTGATTTTGGAAAAAAATGCAGGATGAGCAGGTGTCAACTTTTGGACATAAGAGGTATTTATTATGTACTGAACTGAAGCTAAATCAACTGGGCAAAGAAGACTTGCAAAGTGCAGCGGATTGCAAGATACACATATGTTCTATGTGTAAAAAAGTTGAGGATATTTATACGATCATCTGAAAAAGTTTGAGACATATCAAATGATATGTTTTGTTGAAATAAAGTGTTTAAATATTCTCTGCTGGAAACCAATTTTAAAAATGAGTTTACACACATTATATATCTATAACTATATCTATCTAACCATAACCATAACCATATATATATATATATATATATATAAGGATATATA
>JBBPCZ010000042.1:25641765-25672802 GCA_037974445.1 Brycinus macrolepidotus
TACCTCACTGTACCTCACCTGCCTCTCTACCTCACTGTATCTCACCTGCCTCTCTACCTCACTGTATCTCACCTACCATCTGTTATTTAAGTCTATATACATCAACAGCATACTAGCACACTACACTTTACAGTGTATACACTATTTTCTTACATTTACACATTTCAGATTTTCTTTATGGTTGTAAGGATTATTTGAATATATTTGTCTCAAGGATGTTTAAGAGGCACATTTCACAACACGTTGTATTAACATAACTGTGCATGTGATAAATAAAGAATCTTGAATCTTAAATCTTATTATTGAAGCCAATAACTTCAGTCCAAAGATGTGCATGTCAGGTGAATTGGATATGCCAAATTGGCCATAGGTGTTAATGTGTGTCACCCTATGACCTCTAGGATGGGCTCCAGCAGTCCCGTGACCCTTGTTAAGGATAATGGATGGACAATAATAACTTCTGATGTTCTGTTACTGTGCCTGTTTTGAAAGGGAGGGGCTTTGAAGAGGGGTTCGGAGGGAGGCATGTGGAAGTTAGATGTAACTACTAACATTGCTAACAGCAACTTTTAACCGCAGGCTTCACTTATTAACATTAAAGCATATTATTCAGCAACTCTAAATTATTCAGAAGCTGCTGTTAATTTAATGTGCAAGCTAGGTAGTTATGAGAGAATCAAAGTGTCGCACATACAGACTCATAATGCTGGTTCCTGAACAGGGATTAGTCCTGGATCATTCTGAATGATTCTCCACTGAAAGGACTACGCTTAATCTCCACCAAGGGAATTGACTTACAGAGTTTAAGAGGATAATACAGATGTTTAGGGGATAATACAGATGTAAGGGGTCATAACCCTCATCCTCACTTATTACTATTTCTGTAAACATTAGAGTTCCAAACATTATATCCAAATCCCTGTAATGGTATGTATTTGTATATTTTTATAAACGTTTTTTAATGGAATAGCTTAAAAAGTTGTTATAAGAACTGCATTTCTGGGGGTGGGGGGTGGGGGTGCATTCTGATCAGGACCAGTGGAGGGCAATCTGCACAAAGTGATGAACGTCCCATTGTGCCATATCCCTGCACTGTGCTGATTTTTGCGCTTGCTGTTTGCCACCCCAGGGTTTGATCAGTGGCAGAACTGCAGGGAAGAGGAGAAGGCAAAGCAGACTTTCCTTTCCTTAACTTTCTTTACTTTGCTGCACCTCTTTACCTTTCCTCACCTTCGCTTTCATTCAAGACACAATCTCGGGCCAATTCTCTGATTTAATTACCTTTATAAATATGAAGCTCAAAATAGTGAGGTGTGTGTGTGTGTGTGTGTGTGTGTGTGTGTGTGTGTCAAGCGGGTTCAGAGACAAGTGGGCACCTGGCGGCCAGGTCAACTTTTATAGACCAGGATGGAAAATTTTTACCCAGGATCCTCAGGGCCAAAGAGCAGGGCAGAGAGAGAAAGAGAGAGAGACAGAGATGAGGAACAGATGCATGGGAGAGAGAGGGTGTGTGTGTGTGTGTGTGTGTGTGTGTGTGTACGAGTGTGTGTATGTGTGTGTGTGTGTGTCTGTGTATGTGTGTGTCTGTGTGTGTGTCTGTGAGAGAGAGAGAGAGAGAGCTTATAGAGAGAGTGGGAGAGAGAAAGGAGGAGGAGGAAAACAAGAGTTCTGAGAGGGAGAGAGTGCTTGAGAAGAGAAGGGGAGAAAGAGAGGAGGAAGTGAAGAAGCATGTATGTGTGTGAGAGAGAGAAAGAGTGTGTGAAAGAGAGGGAGAAAAGAGAGAGAGAGAGAGAGAGAGAGAGAGAGAGAGAGAGGAAGAGATGCATGGGAGAGAGAGAAAGAGAGAGAGAGTGTGCATCTGTGAAAGAGAGAGAGAGAGAGAGAGAGAGAGAGAGAGAGAGAGGCATTTTAAAGTAAGTTCAGACATTTCAGGAGAAATACATTCTGAGTGAAAGACACATATAATCCAAATGTCCCACGCCAACCACACATCACTCTTGACATCACCTGAAACTGTAACCTCTCTAAAAGTAGCCCATAATGCCCAATGTCAGCTCCACTGCTGCTCCTATTCACGGCAGGTCATTTTCACATGCACACACTTTTAGAGCATAGCTGCGGGATGAAAACGCCTTCAAACAGGCGCGCTAGTTGTGTGGTACACAGGTCAGAGTGGACATTTATATGTGTAAGGTCGATGTCAGAAAATAACCCATTATCATTATGTAAACCAGAAATGCAGAGAAAAAACCCACCGCACCACTGGGGTGACCACTGCAAGCATGTGGGAATCATACTCATTAAACCTCTGTGTGGCAGAGTGGGAAAACAAAATAAAGTCAAGCTGCAGCCGCCTCTGCCCCTGCTTATGCGAAGGTAGTTATTGCTGCCCCACATATATATCACATACACCCATATGAATGCGCACACCAAAGTGGTTCATAGGTATTTCCAGCTGCAGAAAAGAGGCCAAAGATGATTTCTAACACATGTTGGTCAGTGTGTAATCAGAAACTCATAATTTTCAAGAGTGCAGCATGCAAAGATCAACAATCCGAAGAAAGCTCAGAATAACATCACATCACAATAGATTATCGGAAGGCAGTGGCGGAACTTGACCTCAGAACAGCTAAAAGTGGAAGAAACTCATTTCATACATCAGTGTTTCAGTGTAGGTTGTATTAGCATCAAACAGCTTTTTGCTAATACGCGGGTGTATTCAGTCTTCATGTTCAGCAAACATGGATGGGTAACTGACTGGTGTAATGGAAATAGTTGATGTTGTCCAAAGTGGTTATGTTAATAAAGACAATTCGTTGCTATTAGAGGTAAGCCTTCAGTTTCAGGCCAAAAATATCAAAACAGTCTAAAATGAGAAAAAAAAACACCCTTATGATCATGTAATCCCAAACTTTTGATGAGCAGTAATAGTTCTCATTGGAATTTCTTCTAATTTCACCCTCTGCGTTTGTTGTTCACCATAATTCATCAGCACAGTTCCACATCAAAAGTGGTTTTGGAGAACAGCTAATCAGCGAATCATGCCTGAACTTGTGTGTTTCTGTATGGGTTTTCTGGCCGCTGGCCGGCCTCTGGGTTCCGACACGGGCTTGACCTCCTCCCCTGGCCACACCAGGCTGTGAATTTTGACAGAGATCTGATGCATGCCTCTTTTCTGTGCATTTCTGAAACCTTCCTCAGTATCACACAGTATCTTCACAGCAGTTTGAGAGTGGCTGCTATGACAATAGGTCAGCAAACATTCATAAACATTCATGGGTTTTTCAGTAGTTGGTGGGGAATACATTTATAACAGAGAATGACAGATGCCTCTTTGAAGTTAAGCACTTCAGATGTCTCAGAAGATTTATGTTGGGCAAAAAAAAGTTTAGTTTTTATATGCTGCTTTCTACTATAGCCTTTGTTCCAAAACAACCCTGTAATGAGCCTTGACAATGGTGGACAGTGGACAAAACAAACTCCCCAAGAGTGTGAGGAAGAAACACTAAGAGGAGGAAAAAACATTGAGAAGAACCAAGACTCCAAAGGAAATGCTCCCTAAGAGCACAAGGAAGAAGCATTGAGAAGATCCAGGACTCCAAAGGAAAAGCTCCCTAAAGAAGGAGATAGAAACACTGACAAGAACGAAGACTCCAAAGGAAATGCTCCTTACGAGCAGGAGGAAGAAACATCGAGAAGAACCAGGGCTCCAAATGAAATACTCTCTACAAGTAGGAGGAAGAAACATTGAGAAGAACCAAGACTCCAAAGGAAACACCCCTAAGAGCAGAATGAAGAAACATTTAGTAGAACCAAGTCTCCAAAGGAAAAGTTCTCTTAGAACAGGATATAGAAACAGTGAGAAGAACCAAGACTCCAAATGAAAAGCTCCCTAAGAGCAGGAGGAAGAAACATTGAGAAGAACCACGATTTCAAATGAAGAACATCTAAGAACATGAAAGTAAAACCAAGAACATGAGAGTGCAACCAAGACTCAAAAGAAAAAAAATACCTTGAATCATAAGAAAGAAGCACTAAAAGGAAGCCAGTTGTATCTGAAAATAACCAATATTTCTGTCACTTTTAGTTAGAAGGAGGACTGCAGTTGAGCTGATCTTACTAACAGTGCCCAACCACCATGGTCTCGATCAACACTGTCACTGACATCCCCCAAAAGGATGATTTTTATGTACATTTGGAACCTTTTGAGAACATGGTCCAGGCTGGTGTAACCGGCTTCCTCTTCTTCTTATTCTGAGCCCACTGTGGAAGCATGCACACTCACAACAGCACCATCTGATTGTTGTTCAGCTTTAAACAAATAGTCCCCTGAGTCGCTGATGCGGCAGGGAGCATCAGTAAGTTGGTTGTTACAAATGGCAAAACTTACTGCATGTAGCCTGGACTTCTCAGCAGAGAAGAAGGTGTGCCCTTTCTTCTCCCCCTTCAACTGCCTTTCTTCCACAATTTTGGTAACAGTGTTGATCTGACATCTCCTTTTATAGCTCTTTCCTCTAAACGGATGAATAGAATGAATCCTAAAAAGGACAAGCTCAGTCACCTGCTGAGGGGCCTTGGCCCAAGAGCCTAGCAACTGAGCCTCAAGTCAAGTCAGGTCAAGTGAAGTAGGTGTTTATTGTCATTTCAACCATCTACAAGTGTAATATCTTTTAATGTGGGGAAACTATTGTATGGTCAGGCACCACACGATTCTTCCAGAGTTAGACCTTATTCCAGCGGATTTCACAACAGTGGCTAATCTGCTACAGCCTTACTTTGCCTTTACAACTTTGATGTTGTGATGCTCCTAAAGTTGTGTAATTCCCATGCTCAGTCTAATGAGAGTCTCATGTCAGCACTTCTCCAGGAATCCCCACCACCTTGTCCTTACTGCTTCAAGCAACCCTTCCTGAAGCTCCAGACAGTATTGCTTCCAGTATCATAGGCACACACAAGTTCCACTGTTACAAGGGGCTGCATTGGGTAAATAAAACCCAGCCTGTCCAGTACCCATCAGAACTGGTCATTGATCTGGTGAGGCATATGTCATTCTTGTCCCTGGCTTGGACAATGACATGATACATAAACTGCTAGTTGTTAGAAGAGGGGAGGCGTCCAGGATGTCTTAGGTTACTCAGGTTTTCCTTTCCAGAAGAAGGTGTCCCTCTCTCTTCCTGTTTCAAATACCCTTCGCCCACAAGGCGAGTTTAATGAAGAGGCTGCTGGTGATGGCAGGTTTGTGTTTGATCATTACATCTGTTTGATGTGTCATATTCATTTTAGGATAATCGTATCAGCTTAGACTCAGGAAAGAGTGACGATGGCCCAAAGTTGCTCCACTATGTGTGTGCAGCAGGCAGGGAGGAAATGCCATCCAGGACGTGAGATTGAAATCAACGCACACACACAAAATCACAATGTCTGCCTTTGTCTGTGGCGCCTGCACTGTGCCAGCAGGGCCTGAGTGTTTTAGCAAGAGGTGTGATCAGCTTTCATTTTGCATCGCTTAGCCGTGTAAAGCACTGGAAATGAAACGCACAGCCAGCAAATCCAAGACAAACATAACTGCACTTAACAAACAATGCATAAAGCTTGGTCATGGACTCATTTGCAAAGTACAATAAACTGAGCAGGATCAAACTTCCTTCAGCCTTAATGGCTCAGAGCTGTACTGCATGGGCGCTTCGTTGGTTAAGTAGTAGTAATCCTAGTATTTCTCTAGTTAAAGCAAAATAGTTTGGTAAACACCCCAAATGTAGTCCATTAGACAAAAATGTTCCCTTAGGTTGGTATTTGAGCAAATGAGCAATGGAAACATAGGACCATCACATAGCATCATGCAAACTACACATATAACTGTCAGTAGAGGTTTTTATGTGCTTTCCAGTACTACCAGAATTGCCCTGACCCATAAATGGACATAATGCTTTGTATAGTTAAAAACAGTAGTAGAGGTTCCCTAGAACCCCAAAGGAATTGAATAGAGCTCTATTACTCCACTGCTCCACAGCCCAAAGCTGGGGAGACTTAAACCTTTCTAGAAAACCATTGGCGTATGGCGATGGTGGCGGTGGCCTAGTGGGTAGGATACTTGCCTCTGGACCAAGAGGTCATGGGTTCAAATCCTACTTTCAGCATACCACCACTGGGTTCCTGAGCAAGACCCTTAACCCCAAGTTACTCCAGGGAGACTGTCCCCTGTAGTTAGGGAATGGAAGTCGCTTTGGATAAAAGAGTCTGCTAAATGCCATAGAGTCTACTGTTCCACCTCAGTTAAGAAGGGATGTTCACTAATGCTGGACAAATACTGTATGTGCTTTGCACAGCTTTGTATTGTTGCTACTCTAGCTACGCAATGTCTTTTGGAATTAATTGTGTCTATCCACCTACAGCAAAGGCAAAAACCACAACAGCACTTATGATTTTCCATGATTTTTTAATGGAAAAATAGCACTCACTCCTCATTTCAGTCAGATTACTCAGAAACAGGTTAAACAATAATCCATGGCCATATGCCTAACTGATATGCATACTTTTATTCAGCATGATGGAATAATAAATACATGTAGAAGAATGTCTCGCCTCACTCATGCGCTCACATGCTCCTCTCGTGGAAAATGTTTCAGATTCTTTCAGCACGATTTCCTGGCCTGCCAGGTAGCTCCACCACGACAGCCCGAAGGCACACACTGCAGAACGCACAGTCAGCTGCATTATAGCACCCAACGCAGCTCTTATAAAAATACAAAAATAGAAACTTCAAAACCACGGCAATAGTGTGCCATCTCTCCCTCTTAAAAGCTCTAGGCTATTTGAAATATCGTTTATGTGCATGCACATTTTACTCGAACAACATAATCAAACTTATGTGCTTAAAATCACCGTATAGACCCTCTCCCCACTTAAACCCACCCCCCTAAAAAGAATAACTTGTCAGCAACAAAAGAAAACATTTAGTAGCAAATCATTTACAACATTATATTATACATATGCATTGTCCATCAAAAGTCTGGGGACATGTACCTTTCCAAAATCTTTATAATACAACTGACCACATTTCCTTTGTTGTTTCATAGGTTAAGCATATAATGTGTAATATCATGTGTAAATTATGACATAAATAAAAACAAATAATTCAAACTGAATAACCCATCACATTTTATCCCCTCATGATGTCAAAACCCCAAACCAAACAAGACCTTAATATGTGCTTTTAACTAACTGTCAGATTCCTGTTTAAGCAAAACCTGCTACCAAGGAAGACACATTGAAGAACATGCAGGTGAGTTCGGAAGCTAAATAATTCTTGATTGACATGAAATAGTAAAAAAAAAAAGCATAAAAAGCCTAAGTGTCCCCATACTTTTGATTTGTGATGTGTAGAAAAATAAAAGCTGAAGTAAGAAACTCGGCGACGCTTCTTAGGGCCAGATGGTATCAATGTCAATGTGTTTTCTTTTTTCCCATTTACGGCCGTAAACAAGGCTCAGTGTGAACGAACGCTGTGATTGCCAGCCGTTGTGCTACTAAGTGCTGCGTTTGGGTGTGTGTCCTTGGAGTGTGGCTTCAGATGACTGCAAACACTCTGAACGCTTTGCCTCCTGTGGGATTCTGCAGGCTGAGAGGAAAAAAAGAATAATGTCTCTTTTTTTTATTTGGCTTTGGCAGCACAGACAGTGACACGTTATTTACATGTTTTATGAGTTAAATAACTACCCCCTCCTCCACAGGCCACAGCCAGGGTGGTCCAGCTTAATCTCTATAAGCTTTGGGTACATCTGCCCATTACATTAAATAATCTGGTCATTCGAGCCACCTCATAAAGACAAGGGGGGTTATTAATTGAATTAGATCAGCTCATTTAGTGCCAACACGAAACCAGCAGATAGAAGATGTCATTGTTGGCACACTAGCAAAGAAACCACATAACGTTCCACTCTTCCTTAAAGGGATGGTTTGGCCAAAAATCACATTATGCCATTTTCCTCTGTCCTCCAAGACATGATGAACCATCCAAGACATGTTTGGTGTCCAAAGTTTGCAGCTTTAGTTTAGCACGAGAGCTACAGGGCTGATGTAGCTGGAAGTAATGGAAGCATATATGCACCAGTTAGAATTGTGAGTACTGCATGCATAAATCATACCTTGCTTATGTGGCTCATTGTTATCTATAAAAATGGTAAAGGCAGAAATTTAGGCTTCAGGATGAATCCCTAAACCACGCGCTTCTTGCCTCAGACCGCACTGCGTTGCAGTCTCAAGCAGACTTGCTCATAAGGCCGGGACCATAAGCAATTTTGAAAAATCTATAAATCGGGACAAAATTATTGATATATATGTTATGTCAAACCATGGGTATTTTACAAAATCATATACAGTATTTGGCCTTTTCACATTGAGTCGCACGTTTTGCAGACAATACCAGGCATGCAGAAACAAGCTTTGAAGGCACTAAATTGCACAGGTCACGGTTAGTGTTGTAATTTGTTTGCTTGTTTTAATGCTCCGATCTAAACCAGTGCCTGAAACCTCATCACACACAGTTCCTTTGGGAGTCGAATGATGAATTTATTTAGCAGAATGGGCTGTTAGTCAGTGTCTGCATCTTTTCGATTGACTAAAAGAAACACTGTTACTGCTCAGTTAATCCATTTGTTCTTCCTCTTCACCTTCTTCCTGCACATGTTTTATTGGGGTGAAAAGACCTCACGATAAATAAACATTTGATTACAATTAATAAGATTGCGCCTTCCCTGTGTGAGCGGTGCGAACCAGAGTTTTAGATCATGGTTCAAAGCATAGAATGCTTATGCTTACAAAAGGGTAAAAAGATCATTTCTACCCACCAGCTTCATTGCTGTTATCAATAACATTGATACATTGATAAGTGATCTTAACTCTACTCACTTATAAGGTTTCTGACCTTATATGTCATACTGTTGTCTGTGAACATTCACAAAAGCATGTCACAAAGCTAAAAAGAGTAGTGGCAGCCACTTTTAAAGCTGAACGTTGTCTGTGTTTCTGCCTGGTCGGTGAGGTACAAGCATCCATTGGACGTCAGCTAGGTTACTATATCCAGTGCAAAACTGACATAAAACATGTCTTGGCTGATCAGCTACATTTGGCTCAAGGGGAAAACATTCATGATTCCACTCATCAGCTCATCAAGTCCCTGGTGAGCTGTGCTGGACTGAACATTGCACTGTGGGACTCTTTACCTCTCTGATGTGATTCCATTCTGGTATGAGCCGTTATGCTGCCGCCTCCTGTCCACCGGCATCACATCCAAGTACCCTCCAGACTCATTTTGAATCACACCGGCGTGTATCGCTGCCCGACAGATACTGGACCTCTGATCAAATAGACAGAAAAGAGAGGTTTTTGGATGCAAGTTTGTAGGGGTAGAGTGCAGGACGTGTTTCAAAGTGGAATCTGGCAGGTTAGTTGTGCACCATAAACTGCCATGGAGACGTACCCCAGTACACAGTGAGGAAACAATTCAGGGTTAGATGGAACTAAGCTTAAAGTTAGCTGGCTAAGCAAAAAACCTTGCTATGTGAAACAGATGAGAGATATTCACCTCTAAATGTTGGCAGCCAAGAGCTTGTAAAAAGGACTTACGTCTGCATAGTAACGAGTCCCAATCACGCGGGCACTGCTGTCATACAGGCAGTTACGGGGACAAAATAACCTGAAAAACATAAAAAAAAGGCAAAATACACACCTGCTCTGTTACAGAAAACATTAATATTAATACATACATTATATATGTCGGCCATTGTGGAATAGATGTGCTCCTGAACTACAATCACCTTGGACAATGCCTGACAGGCTTTTTGAAAGGACAGTATTGAGCCACTGTTACATCACACGGGATGGCTTTAACTGCAAAAGAAAGAGATGAACTATGATCAACCTCGCTGACAGAAATCAGTTAACACACAATGTCACTGTTGCTAATAAACTATTAAAGCAAGTAAGAATTAATGTCTGTTTATTACATGGAAATAAAGACTTAACCACTTAAAACAGTAGCCAGGAGCCATTCCAGGGCTCCAGTTCCCATTCCTATGTGTGGCAGCTTACAGAAGCCCTTAACATTTTGCAATTTTACAGTTTTGGACTTGTTTATGTTTGCTTTAAAAAGTTAACCCTCACAAATGCATTATTTTTCACATTTTCAAGATGCAAACCAAATCATAAAACTCAACCACCTTTGAAAAACCAAAACTGAGAAAGTCATGTTTATAGATGTTTTATTAGGAGAAACAGAGCAGAGTAATGTTTTATAGGTGCACCTTGTAATTGACAGTTGCAGACTGTTGTCCATCTGTTTCTCTGCATCATTTGTTAGCCCCCTTTACAATGATCAGGACCTCCACAAGACCACCAGTGAGCAGGTATAATCTGGGTGGTGGATCATTCTCAGCACAGCAGTGACACTGATATGGCACTTGAACATTAGTGTGTGTGTGTGTGTGTGTGTGTGTGTGTGTGTGTGTTTGTGCGTGCTGCACAGAGTGGATCACACACACAGCTGTGCTGCTGGAGTTTTCAAACAGCAAAACTTTGTCCACCAACCAAAAATATCCATCCAACAGTGTCCTGTGGCCAGAAACTGACCACTGATGAAGGATCACCACAAACTGTGTAGCATCAGATCACCAATAACTTCACATCTGCAAGGTTGACCAGATGTGACTAAGTGTGTAAAACCTCTAGCACCACCACTGTGAGTGATCTACTCTATTCAGTACATGCACACACTGTAACATGCCACATGATTTGAATCGGATGAAGTTGTTGTGTACAATCTTGGGAATTTTGCGGGGAAAAGTTTATATTTTGACATCGAAAAAAAGGGAAAAAAGTCAGGAGTCAGACTCGAACCATATTCAAATGTAAATGTCCTTACATTACTATGTGATTAAAGATGTAATTGTATAACTGTACTTGAGTGGAATTAGGGACATTTTGAGAGTTTAACGTGTGAACCAGTCTGTACTGACCTGGTACTTTTGAGACGGTGAAGGCATTAGCGCTGTGGTTTTTTCTGCGGAGGAAATGGAAGACAAATAAACGTGAGAGCTGTGCCGCATTCCTCAGAGTCAGCACGGCCTGCAGCGTGACACAGCTGTAACTTACGCCAGGGTCTGCACTCCGTTTTTGTAGGACTTTGTGAAGCGCTGTCTTCTGCCCACTCTTGTGACATCCAACCAGCCTCCATCGTCATCTATAATTCCAGCGTGTAAACCAGCTCCACAAATGCTGGATTGCTGGAAAAATAGTGCAACCAGTGAGGAAAAACACTCCACTGACCTTGGGACATTCTATAGTAGCAGTTTATCTAACATAATGAAATATAATGGAAAGGAAATGTGTCTAAGCAGCACAGTCCTGAAAACTGTACCTCTGAGGTGCTGAGGTGACTAAAAGGCTTTTTCTTTCTTTTTAATCTACTGCTTTAAATCACATGTTCAGTATGGACAAGAACTAACAAATCCAGAAATCTGTGTATAAGCAACAAACAGTCTCAGATTCTCTGACATACACTATACGGACAAAAGTATTGGGACAGGCCTTTTAATTATTAAATTCAGGTGTTTCAGTCATACCCATTACCACAGACGTATAAGCACACCAAGACACCAAGACATTTTGAACAGCGCCATGTTTCCAACTTAGGACACAGTTTGAGGAAGGCCCTTTTCTATTCCAGCATGACTGTGCCCCAGTGCACAAAGCAAGATCCATAAAGACATGGTGGGATGAGTTCGGTGTGGAACAACTTGACTGGCCGGCACAGAGCCCTGACCTCAAACCCATCCAACACCTTTGGGATGAACTGGAACGGAGATTGGGAGCCAGGCCTTCTGGTCCAAGATCAATGCCTGACCTCTTAAATGCTCTACAGAATGAATGGGCACAAATTCCCACAGAAACACTCCAAAATCTTGTGGAAAGCCTTATAAGAAGAGTGGAAGCTGTTATAGCTGCAAAGGGGGGACCAGCTCCAAATTAAAATCTATGTATTTGAATGCAGTGTCATTGTTGGTGTAAAATCTCTGTTGGTGTAACGGTCATGGGTCCCAATACTTTTATCCATATAGTGTAGCTTACAGGAACCACAAAACTAAACACATTGTACAATAGGATGTCAAATGCAAAAGGTCCAAGCACACCTACATTTCATAAAGTGCTATGGCTTTCCAAGACTGGAGTTTGACAACCCTGCTTATAATTATTGTAGTGTGGACACAGAGACTGTGTGTGACATAATAGGATATATATGTGCTGTATGCATCACCTACCATATCATAATGTCCCGATCCAATCACTTTTCCATAGCTGTATGAACAAGCCGCTGGACATTCATACCTGTTGACAATAAAAAAATAAACTGTGCTCACAGCTTCTTAAAGAAACATTCTAAGTTTACAGTGAACTGATATTTAAAAAGGCATTATAACTGAATATTAATGATCCGTGTTTATGACCTCTTTGGTTATAACCATTCATTTACTTATTTTAAATGTAACATTTAGAACACTGCATATTAATTAATAGCCATTTATAACACTTGTCTTATTGTAAAGCCGTATAGTTCTTCAAGTCACATCTTGAGAATTCATGATGCATTGAATAATTAACTAAAGAACGGTTGATTTGAATCATTGCGAGGTCAGAGAAATACACAGATTAACGTCCATCTGAGTGTGATTATACAATGTCAGAATTGAACTATTCGAAGAAATACCTGTTGCAGGTGGTTCCTTTACACTGGTCCCGCAACTTTGTATCACACGACACTTGCTGTGCTGCAAAAAAAAGGGACAATCGTAATAAATCTGACTGCATGAGTGAATTATTCAGTGTGTGCAGTGGACTCACATTGAGGTCCATGTACAGTAGCTAGTTGATGTCAAAAATTAGTCATGGCGCGACTCCTAAGGTGTTAACTACCACATTTAAGTCAACATTTCAGCCTAAGTCTAGTCTTACTCTTTATGTAATTACATTTTTATGTAACTTTCAAATTATACAGTTATTTGCTGAATTTCACATTTTGTACCTGCATGTTCATGTTTTGTTGTGATTTAAAAAAGTAAAAGATATTTTTCTTTCAGCAAAAGAGGACCATACACACAACAATAATCGTGTGATGAAATAATAGGAAATTACAGCGCGCTTTCGTTACTGCTGATGTTAACTGTGACCTCTAAGATTTAATAAAACACCAACTTCTGACACACACCTGCATTTTTTTCATGTTTGCGCCACAAACCATTTCGCTATCGGATCTGTCCAGATGAATACTATTAGCAATGTGCTATGAATTCATCTGAAAAGCCCTCAGTGTGTTCACCACGAACAGCACAGCTGCTAAACTTATCAGCACAGCTGACTTCAACACTCTGAGGGGCCACTCGCGGAGAAGGAAGCCGTTTCCAACCACCACATCTCCGCTTCCCACAGGTAAACACACACTGAGAGAACTGGTGAAATAAAAGTCTCCAGAATCCTGTCAGAGGTCAGTGACATCACCCAGCGGAGACTTATTCACACTCCATCTGCAGCCATGCTTTCTTTAGCACCAATGAAGTCTAGCACCTTCTGTATCTCTAAAAGTACCAGGATTTAGAGTAATATCCCTCCACAGTAGGGGTGTAATAGTTAACCCTTTTCAAGGCTTGGTCCAGTCTTCTGAGCCACAGCTCAGTTTGTAACATGGTTCAGATTGGGAAAATAGTGTAAGTGGCTTACTGTTAAAAAGTGTAAAGTGACCATTCTGTCATATGTGAACACACCACAGCACACAGTGTGAACAGCACGAAATTCTTCCTCTGCATTTAACCCATTTACCAAGTGAAGCAGCGGGCAGCCAGGATCACAGCGCCCGGGGAGCAGTGTGTGGGGAAGGTACCTTACTCAAGGGTACCTCAGAGGTGCTTAGCAGTCTTGGGATTCGAACCCATGACCTTCTGATCACAGGGCAAACACCCAAACCACTAGCCCACCAGCTAGGATAAACAGACAAAAAAATCTTACACATTTGTTCAGTGCTGGGGGCGTCGTTCCTGTCCAGGCCTTGGCCAGGGGGTGGAGATGGTGAGGGCTCAGCTGGATAGGACGCTTGACTGCGGGCAGGCTCTGGGTCTGGCTCTATATAGTTACTCTCCTCCGGCTCCGGATCATAATACCTCTGACTGCCATCATCTGAAAAGAAAAAAAAACCATCAACTCCTGCTTAACAACTGCACTGATGTTTTTCACAGCATCTTTTCAGCCAAGCATAAAACAGCGATTTCCTAACTTCTTTCGGTATATTTAGCTTGCTCTTTAAAAGACAACTGTGAAGAGTACAAAAATTAACACTTTATCTGTGTTTGCACGATGTGTTTTTCCCTGCGTGAAGAAAAGGCCATTCTCTCTGTTTTTTTGGGGTGTCTGAATGCTAATGCATGATAATGGGGTGCGATCATTGCTCCAAGGTGCGGAGCTCAACGATAGCTGTTATGGAGCAATATTTTGAGGTTTACACTAAAAAAAAAACTGTAATTTTGTCTTTAGGAACTGTAAGGGGTTTTCAGTGGGGGATTTTGAGAAGTTAACAGATATTCAACATATTAGAACAGGCCAGAATGACTTGAACACTTTTTCTGTTGCAGTTCGTTACCTTATAAGCTTTGTCTTTCATTAACCTATCAGATCCATCCGACTATGTTGCCAAAGGAGCATAAACTTGGATCTTTATTCAATCCAAATACAGATAGCTAAATAAAGATTAATACTCTAAACTTACTGTATCATCGCTGCTATCTAGATAAAAATCCAGTCAGATTCATCTGTTTCCTCATCTGACATAACATTACAGCACACCTGTCTTTCAGCATCTTTGGGGCATCCAACAGAGCATCATAAAAAAGGCATATATAAATGCTTAAAATTCATTTGTTACAAATCAGTAATTGGAATATTTTGATCAAAAACAAAATGACAAAATGACAGTTCATTTTGAAATGTAAATTATCTTGTTTTAAGGGTTGTGACGTCCAGTACTGCTGTTCACCCACCACCAGGGAAGCTAGTGATTCCATGATGGGGTTACTGGATTATTTCCCATGTCCCTATTTAAGGACTGTGTTAAGAAAGCTACTGTGCAAAGTATTGTCTTACATGGTGTACCCAGCATTCCTTGTGTTAATTGTCTGCCTTGAACTTTGATCCGGTTTGCTTTTTGACTTATGACTCTAGCTTTGCCTATGATAGTCCTATTTCTGGCTTTTGACTTTTGTTCTGCCTTATTCCGTCTGTCTGTAGCTTGAATTTGTTCTCGGAATACGACTTTGGATTGTCTCTGTTATACCTGTTTGCCTGATCTTGACCTTGCACTGCCTGCACTTTCAAACACGCTTTTTGTGAGTGAACTTTTTTCCTTTCTCCATAATTACAAGGTACAGTTGATAAGTATTCGAGGCCTTTAAAATGCTATTTGGACCAGCCCTATGAGATAATCAAATCAGATATTCAATGAACATTTTACATTGGATTTTACAGCTTGGACTCTATCAGCAAAGATTTAAACTTGTCTATGGATATTTTTTGAGCCTGTTAGCCTGTTGGCTAATGTTATACGGCCAGCTTACACTAGTGGGGACAGAATATAGTCCAATTAGCCTATTAACATTAACGGAAGAGTCTAATGAATCAGTCATTGACATAGTAGATTAGTGTAGTTTACACTGTCCTGTCCATTAGAGACAAACACATATGAAGCCCAGATAAGTGCAGCATTATCTACCTGAAAACTGGCAGAAAAAATGATCATTTGTAAAAAAAAAAAAGGTTAGACCGGCAGGATATGTCAAAATGTATGTTTATATGTGCCTGATCAGTCAGTATTTGTCTAATCCAGGTTACATAAACTGGGATACCTTTATAGCAGAGGTTGTCCCTGCACCCGCCTCCGTAGCTGGCTGGACAGGCGGAGCATGGGCGTCCATGTTTATAAGGAGCATGACCCCACCAGTTCCCCCTGAAAAAGCACCACAACTACACTTTTAACACAACTATAACAGGTGTAATTCACTTGTCAAGAGTTTTTGCATAATTAAAGCATTAGTTTGACAAAAAAAATCTAATGTATATTTGCTACAAATGTAGATTCTCAGCCAAGACACCTATGTTTGCAAAGTTTGCTCCTTTAGTTTTATACATTTGTAATAATAGAGATATTGGCCACATTTATTTAAACTAATTTAAATGCAGCTTGTTAACAAACCTTCAAAACAACGACTGAGAAAGAATTACTAAAATGTAAAAGAGCCTGAGAAAATAAATCTACTTACGGTGGAGAGTAATTGCAGACTAGATAGACAGCTTTGGCCCAGATCATGCCCCAAACGTTCATGTTGTAACAGACATTGATGGCACACCCTATTTTATTGCTTGTGGCCCAAACCAGCTGAAATCGAACAGCAACACAGAAAACATCTACTTATTATAAGCCTTAAAGCACAATCATTAAGAAGCACATTAAGAGTCAGGTCTAACCAGTAGGTGAAAAACCATTATATTTGATAACATTACAGTTTCAGCATACTGTATATGAGCTGTCAAGGTTAACACTTTAATGTCGCATTAGCATCAAGCATTATTAACACCACTCATTTTTTAATAATCCCATATATTCCTAGTTTGAGCCTTCAAGCCATTCACAGTAAGGCAGACTCATTCAAAGCATGCCAGTTCAGTTGATGGCTTTTGTAGTGGTGGAGAAGCAGAGCTGCCTTCAGATCCCAGAGAAGACAGGAGTAGGGCTCCTCCTCTGATTAGGGACAGCTGAAAGGTTCGGGGGAGCCAAGGCACTCTAAAAGCCTTTGAGAAAGAGGACTTCAGAGGAGAATGTTTGAGGTGTGACTGAATATTTAGTGAATTTGTTTAGTCATTTTTGTTTTGAAATGTCAATGAAAGCTTCACTTTGCACCCACACTGGTCTCTGTGCGTGTATTCCTCTGTGCAAGTTCAAAATCGACTTTCTAGCCAAAATTTCATGTTTAGGCTTATGTTAACTATTAAAAGTAATAAACACATTCTGGTGAGGCATATTTTTGTAGCTGTAACAAAATGCACTTCTTTTAAATTTGAAATTCTTTTAAATTAACTGCTATTAATTCTTTTTATTGCTTGACAGCCAAAACGTCCTTTCTCTGTTCTCTGGTTGCTAAGTAACAACAATGATTATTAGAAATGTATTTGACACAATGCTTTTCTTTTCTTTGCTTCTTCATTTTTGCCAAACCCTTGTATAAAATCCTTTGGGTCACCATAACACACTCTCTCTAATGTTCCACTACTTCAGTATAGCAGTGGTCATCACTCTCTAAGACAATAGAAAGCCAGATTTCCCCAGAGCCTCATAGCACAACAATACTCATTTTATGGCAGTGATATTATTGCTTTCAATGCTTCCTCTATTGTTCAGCAGTTGTTGCAATGCGCCAGATCTTTTGGGAAACATAACATAAAGTTGGATATAGCCGTCGCCACTGCTGAGAGGAGAACTGTTTATTTGTGTTTTGTGATCTAAACAGTAATACATAGTATGACTTAACTTCTAAAAGTCGCACTTATTGCTGTAATATTGCATGAATATCTACCCCGAACCTCATTGAAATAAGTGGAAAGAGTTGTGTGGAAATTACAGATTCTACACTTGAATCTGGTGAAAATTTACCAGTCATTACAGAATGTGAAACGAATGAAAATGTGATTCATTTTATAGCTATGTTTTTATTTATGTAGTTTCATTTCGATAAGTATGATCTCTAAATCAAATGTATTTCAACTCAATAATAACTCTGGACTTCTAAGGGACATACAGTGTCTGTATCTCTATGTACTGTGAATTTAACAGCCCTTTTACCTGCGTATAATGAGTGCAGACAGGTCCAGAGCACCTGTAGGGACAGTGGGGGTTACACTCCTGCGGATACGGGTAGCTGAAGTAACGAACCTCATCATACCACGCTTGCACATGGAAGGTTGGCGGCCTGTCTCTGCAAAACAAAGAAATAACATCAGTCGCCATGCAAGAAGACCAAACCATCTGAATACCTCAATATGTAGCAGTAATTGCATCCTTGATGTAATGTACATGTGCTATAGTACAGCACTTAAGAAAGTGGTGCATTGACATGACTTGACTGAAATAATCATTCCATACTGATAAAACATACTACATAACTTCGTCTTTCAGCTCACTAATAGGGTAATTTTACTCATAATTTTCCGATAATTCAGTGGTTGAGAGTTTGCGGTGATTGATTTGATATTACACGGTGCTTTGCAGAGACAAGAACCATCTCTGATTCCTTTACAGTGTAGGTGGCAGGAACCAGGTGGCATAACACATATATAGCAATATTATTTGCATCCAAAACCACCAGTGAACCTACACTGACTCTGAGTTTTTGTACACGATGTTGATGATTTGTAGAATATTTGTTCTGTATGTAACTGTATGTAACTCATGGGCGCCGGAAGCATTTTTAATGTGGGGGCACACAGCGCTCTATGTCTCGGCTGTAGTACGGGAGGGGAAAAGTGGGGGGGGGGGGGACGACGAAACAAATGATTTTGAAAAGTGCTGCTATAATGGTTCCGGCGCCCATGATGTAACTCCACCATTAATGGTTTAAAACAATACACATTAGGCAAATCTTTCTCAAAGCTATCACAAAACAATATCTCTTACATAAGACAACATATGTGCAACTAAGTTTGTGTCTTTGTAAATATTTTATTTAATAATTTCTGAGGGGGAGCTTATAGAAACCTTAAAAGCTTCAAATGTCTGGTAGGAAATCTTCACAGCTGTGAACAATTTTGACCCTGTCAGTTTGTCTAGAAAAGGGTTTTTCACATCAAACCACTCTGTATTACTTTGTTTACATTTTAATAACTAAAGTATGTGTAAAAATGGCAAAATTCTCCTTTTCACTCTTGTGGAAATAAAGTACATATTTGAAGCAAGTCAGATTAATGCATCTTTTTTAGTGTACCCTCAGAAATGACTTCCAAACTAAAATAAGTCAACATGTAACTTCAGTTGCATTTCATGCTGAGGTAACAAAGTGTGTTAATGCAGACTCTACTCTATTAGGCTGAATGGAAATGCGTGGCATAATTAAATTATGTTCATCCAGTGATTTGCTTTTGTGACTACAGGCCTACTGCTGTGATTAAAAGACCCTTAAAATGCTGGTGTTCATGATGTCGACAAAAATTGGACTGAAAATATATTCATATTTCCTCCCTTTTACAAGAGACTGTCCCTGGTGCTGATCTAGACAAACGTACTGTGTAGCTCGGAGCTGAATTCATGAAGGAATCACTCCTCAAAGAGCATCAGTTATTAAAACTATATATATCTGCAGTATACTGGATTTTCCCGCAATTAACTAGTTCATCCTAAAATTGCTGATGTTGATGATGAATGAAAAGCTCGTAGGACACTGTTCCCAAATGAGATCGTGTCCCCACTGTTTGTAAACTGTGTCAGGCAGTGGGTATACAGAGGAGAAATGTGCAACCTTTGACTAAACACGCAATTCAGGCTAGCTATAAATACATAAGCCATCAGATAGCAAGAAGTTATTTCTACAGTGGTAATGGTCAGGCCTGTCATGACTACGAAAGTTTAGCTGATAACTGCAGTTATTAATTAATTGCAACTAATTATAACTACTTATAATTGCGATTATAGATTTTATTGATTAAGTATTTGCTCACTGTATGCAGCTATTAAAGTACGGGCCTAAAAAGCCAAATTGTCTGATTTGCTATTTTGTTACACAGTTTATAATACTTGGTAGCTCCCAAATGAAGACAAATGTCTTGAGCTCACTCCTAAAGTTGTTATTAACATACATCAAATAAACAAACATTACTCACCGCTGCCCTCTAAAGGTGTTTTAAACACACATCAAATAAACAAACATTACTCACTGCCGTCCATTTAGAATCAAATGGACATAAATTACTCATTGCTGTCCACTGGAAGTATTAGAGCACCAGTCTGAATTTTTTTGTTTATTTTTGATGCTTTCATAACACCTTAATAAATGTGTCTTCTGTTTTCCTTTATTTCTATGCATTTGCCTCGGTCAAACAAAAATGCTATCATACTAAAGCTATGGAAAATAATAGTGGATATCTTAAATAATTGCAATTAGCTCATTCAGTTGCAAATAGGTCATAACTGTGACAGACCTAGCAATGGGTGGAAAAACTTGATTAATCAAGCTTGACTAAAGGAACGGTTTGACTGTGTTAACATACCTTACTAAGACTGCGATAATTCACTTTAATTCATACTCAGAATTTTTGAATGACCTACTCCTTTAATGTAAAACTCATCTACTCTTCCTTCTTGAGGACAGTCAGTGCCCGTTAACATTTATGGTACGTGTGCATTAGCACTTTGGCTGATCTCTAGCCCTCACCTGCCCCAGTGTGCACCCAGGTTTTGGCCGATCTGTGTGAGTAGGTGAGGAGGCCCGTGTTCCCAAAGGCAGGTGTGAGCCCAATCTTCAGCACTGCGTTCCAGCTCTGTGTCCCACACCTGACACAACACACATGCACACACACACAAAGAGAGGAAATAACTATATATATATATATATAAAATATCAGCCATATATATACATACATATATATATATATATATATATATATGTGTGTGTGTGTATAAAATATCAGCCATACAGTGTAATCAACATTTACTTTGTGAGAAAATAAGCAAAAATCTCTAGATATCTAGTGTACACTACAAAAAAAAAACTTTTAGATATATCTCTTATTGTTTCTGATGTAGATATTTTGGCTTATTTGGCTTATTTGAAGAAATAACAACAGTGGAGATACGAACCAGATGTCTGCAGCATACAAGATCTCTAAAAGCCTCACAAAATGGTAACAAATATGCTGCCTGATTCTTTTATGACAGCTTTGAGAAA
Organism: Brycinus macrolepidotus; assembly: GCA_037974445.1. Classification (NCBI taxonomy): domain Eukaryota; kingdom Metazoa; phylum Chordata; class Actinopteri; order Characiformes; family Alestidae; genus Brycinus; species Brycinus macrolepidotus. The sequence goes on from JBBPCZ010000042.1 coordinate 25,662,789, forward strand.
AATAAGAATCTATTTTTGCCAAAGAGGTACATGCAGTTAAAATAGTCTCCAAAGAAAATGTAATCTTTCAGTTAGTCAGTATTTTATCATTATCAGCATTACATATTGCAAATTTCCCACTTGTGGGACTAATAAAGGTTTATCTTATCTTATCTTATCTTAAAAACTGAAGGTCCTCTGAAGATTTTGGGGAGTTAATAAGTGCCTATGTTTGTGTCAGACATCATAACCCCTGCTTCCCATCACCACCACTTTGATTGATGAATGATGATTGAAGTTTTGAAAAATTGGTGGAACTGTCCTTTCAATACTAGCTATTTTTGAGACCATCATGAAAGGTGAAAAGCACACCATCATCACTTACTTACAGAAGCATCACTTACTTACAGAAGCTCAACTTTAAATAACATTTATCCTGTTGTCCTGTAGAAACATGTAAGAAAAACATCCTCTTCCAAAATACAGTTGCCAACATTTTTGTTGAATTGTTGTAATTTCTTGAGCCTGGATCTGCTCGCTGTACGTCAGTTCATGGTTGTTTGGTCACTGCAATGCTCTGATAGAGATCTGAACATGGGTCAGCAGCGGTTTAAAAACTATAATGTGTTCCTGCATCACTGGCTTTGGACAAAGAAGTCAACTATACCTGAGCGGCTGCTGATTTGGATTAAAAGGCAACTGAAGCTTACCCCTTTGCTGGACCTGCGCTTAAAGCAGATCAGGGCTAATTGAAAATTACTGATACACTTCAAGCTCCCTTTAGCTGCTAATGTGTTCCATGTGTGAATGTATGGCATTCGCATGTGTTTCAAGTATAAACAAGAGCCATTCTTTAAATCCCGAAAGGTTTAAGTATTCCAGTAAATCATGTTACATTAAACCAGTCCCTGATAGAAATAAGAGAAAAAGTCAAGAGTTCTTTTGGCTTGGCCTACGGTCTGTCTACCCTGGCTTAGCCTACACTGTTCTCCAATGGTGTTGAAGAAACAAACAAAATTACAGACGAAATTCAGGCATTCAAGGTGCCTGACACACCAAACATGTCAATCGAACTACATTCATTTATCCCTCCAAACATTGAGTCAGATGTCATTTTAGCTAATATTTGCTGACTTTTATCAGAGAAGGATTCCAAAACCATGCCTTCGTTCTGATGAACAGTTCTGGTCCTAAAATCAGATTGGCTGAGCTGTTTTCTACATTTGTAAAGTATCTAATATACACAAATATGATCACGTATATCTAGGGATGAAAAAAAGCTAATTTTGTCAGTCGTTGCTCATGTATATGAATAGACAAAGAATCCTTTAATCAGCTTAAAAATGGCCTGTAATTGTGAAGAGCTTCAACAATATATTTTTCTTTGCATAATGTTTTTATATACTGTAACAACTTTTTAACAACTTGCTACTACACTGACTTTTGCTCTAAATTTCACAGAAAAACTTGTTCTGAGATACTGTTCACAAAGAGCTCAGAGGAGTTCGCTCCCCATTGGTGCCACAGCCATAATTTGCTTTGCTCTCTCTGGGTGGGAAGGATGGCCTCCCCCTCTCCCGTTTACTCAGTGTGATGCTAACCAGCAATAGCATCTGTTAGGAGATATATCAGAATTGGCAGTTAGTTTTCTGTTCCAAGCACGTCAAGCAATCCAATGATGTTGAGATAGCGGCAGGTCAAAAAGATGCAATGGTTTGGCATCATGTGACTCAGAGGAAGCGACTAACAATATTCCAGTGGGTAGTGTTAGTAATGTTACTGACGCTACTGACACTACCACTGGAATACTTTCAGCTGTATTGGTTCTGTCCAGAAATGTAGCAGCTACTTCGATTGAACATTTGGTAGCTCATAAAATCACAGTGTTAGGCTGGGTTAATTAGCTTCATATATATGTCACTTAGTTTCACTTAACTTTCAGGTGAAAAAAATCAGCTTGCCTTCACACACAGCTTGTCTAAAGAAGTAAAAATACTGTCAGATGGGCCTGTTAAAGTGTTAAACTGTTTAAATGATGCAGCAGCCTAAAGGGCTACAGTAATTAATGTACATATTTATTTTGATATCACTTATTTATGCATCCGTTTTTGCCATTTTTCTTCCCAGTTTGAGATGTGTCCAATTCCACTATCTTGCTAGGACTCCCTAATCACACGATACCACTAACAATGAGAGGGGGGAAGGCTAGCATGTTCTTCCGAGTCACGTGAAGTACCATCATATCTTCTCATCACATTTTTTTTTTAACTAATGCTAATGGACAGCTTAACGTGCTTGAAAGAGAACAAGAGAACAATAACTGCCAGTTCTTTTATGGTAGATGTACAGCTGCCCATGCTTGGTAGCGTTGCCCTGATTGAGGAACGGGAGGGGTAACACACAGTCTTGAGTGGATTATTGCTTTATGATACTGTCCGAGCTTTTGGCACAAAGACAGCACAGGGCTTTTCACATTGTTTACTTCATGTAACGCCTCATTAGCAGTTACGCTAGCCTTTTGGGTGCAATCTAGCTGAAATATGAATCCTCTGTGACCCGCTCAGCTTCCTGTTCAGAGCAATTACCCTGAAGACGGCGGGGGGGGGGGGAGCTTTACCCCTCCTCCTCTTTTGGGGGCCCACACGCAGCGGTGGGGTTCCAAAGATGGACAGATTAAACACAGAACAGTTATTAGACCCAGTAGACCACAGATGGCTTCAGCTTAAAAAAGAGACTAAAAGAAAGAGACTGCTCAGAGTTTTTAAAAGCTATTTTTCTACAGTAGATAGGGACAGACTCCAGCGAGACTACAGCAAAGCGGATAGCTCTGTTCTGTTGCCATGCTGTTGTGTGCGAAGTGTATTGTGGTTGGGGGTGCCACTGACCTTGAATAGAGAGGGAAGTTTCAATAAAAAACAATCTACTGTGTTCTTAAAAGCTCTAGATTTGGCAGCTATGGACATTTTCATGCTAAGAGTTGGTCCCCTTAACAGCTGCTTGTGTTAATATAACAAAAGTTGTATAAACAGGTTTATTACGGACAAGGACATGGAAAGTGAAGCTGCTTAGGGGGATGCAGACAGTACCTCCACACTGTTCTACTGCATCTACTAAAAATAATTAAATAACAATAATTTGGGTATTGTAAAGACTATTTGTGCTGCTTAGGGTGGAGTTTGCAATTACATATTACGTGTTATATTGCATCCCTAGCCAACTATTGGCCGCTTTAGGGGCATGTCACTTTTTAAACTAAAACTAGTTTAAAAAGTGCATGCCGAGTTATAGCCTAGTTCTGTTTCCAAAAGCGGTCTAGTACTTTTCCTTAAACCCACAGGGAACCTAAATCCATGTTTTCTTTCTGTTACTGACTGTTTTATCAGTTGTGCTGGTTTAGAATCGCCACAAGAATGTATTCTTTTCAGATTTTTGAAGGCATCATTGGGCGAGGAAAGTCATGCTTGTTAATGTTCATTATAAGAAAATGCTCCGACACTTTACTTCTTTTTGAGTTTTTTGGCCATAGTTGGTCTTTTCCTTTCACTGCGTGCTCACATATGAACAACCATATAGGTGAACTACTGCCCTTTTCAGGTTACATCAATGATTCCCTCTGGGCTGGACCCCACTTTGAAAACGTAAACAGAAAACCAACAACAGAAATATCAACAACAGCCCTAAAACAGTCTTTAATTTCATTTTTTGAGTTTTTTTCCATTCTGATTTCACTGGATATTAACATGACACTCAATTTCAGCATATTTAATGTTTTACCTTGGGTTTAATGCGACTTTGTGTGTGACTGTTCTATCACGTGAGCATTCTAAGTTCGAGACTATGGGCGTGACAAAGTCCGTAATTGTGCCATATATCAGCAACCTGATTGCTCGTCATTCAGCTTCATCCAGAAGGAGAGAGCAGAGTGAAGGGGGTGTGTATCAATGGTTTGATATGCCAGTAATATGTGTATATTGCCTCTTGCCATATTATAGCAAGTTATGCATTATTTTGTTTAATGTTATTTTCATGCTGTCAAGCCACTGGACCATTTAAATAGAAACTCCTTTCTAGTACTTCCACAAGCTACTATGTGAGTGCCACCTTAATATGGGCGGCTGTATAGGTATTTAGTTACAAACTCTAGCCCATTCATCACTGGTCAGTATCTGACCACAGGACCACTGTTACCATTATTTGGGTGGTGTACCATTTTCAGCACAGCAACGACACTGATATAGTAGAGGGATGGTAGAGTGTGTGATGCTGGTATGATGCACTGCTTTTTGCAGGGGTTTTTATACTCATGAGCATCACTGCTTAGTTGAGAGCTGTCCACCACCCTAAAATATCCAGCCAAGAGTGGCTCTGTGGTCAAAAACTGACCACTGATGAAGGGCTTGAGGATGGCAAACACAAACTGTGCAGCTGCAGATCTCTAACTGTAAGCCTGCAAGGTGGAGCTACAAGCAAGGGGGTTCTGATAAAGTGGCCAGTAAGTGAGTAGGTTTTAGTGTTTCCTTTTTAGTGCTGTGATGTGGTCATTTACCAAAAAAGCATTCCTCTCTGCTGCCCGCATCTTCTTAACTTCTAGCTAAGCAGCATGTAGGTCAAATGTTCAACATCATTTTCAGCGGTAGGTGGCCAAACGGGTTTATTGAAAAGCCGCTTGTCTAAAAGTCTTTGGTTTATAGGATTGGCACCACATGTTATGTTTCTATACTTGAACGCTTCATAACACTATCAGCTGTGCCTCAAAACCAACGGATGTTTGCTTCATCACCCTTCATGTTTTCATGACATTTTTTGCCAGCTTTTCTTTTAAGAGCATATTTCTGAATAGGTGCTTAATCGCAAAACACTTAAGAGCAAATCTGCTTTCCGCTATGCAAGCAAAAAAAAAAAATTGCATCTGCCCCATTTTACTGTTATAAAATTTAAAAAGTTCTACTGTGCTGATACCATCCCATTAAAGAGATAGTTTGGTCCAAATGTTCAAATTTACACAATTCCCCCCTTAACACCAAAATGTAGTAGCCAAGCCAATATGGCCTTGGTGTCTGAAGCTTTACATCACACAGTTATAGGCAACATTCCTGTTTTGAGACACCTGCTGCTCCTATTTAAACCAAAAGAGTAAAGTGTAAAGTAAAGTAAAGTGTAAATTGTTTTTTTTTTTTTTTAGAGATAACTATGTCATACAGGGTCAGAAACCACATAATCAAGACGACTTTAACTTTAAGGCAAGTGTGATGAGTTAGTCATGCAAAACACTAATTAGTGGCTATATAGACGCGGATCAGACACAAGACTTTGACTCAGACTTGAGCCTTATGACTTTAAAAAGACTCAAGACCCATGACGAGGTGTTTTTTTCATGTAAATGGTTTCGAATCCTCATGTAGCCGCTTGTGATTGGATGATTGAACCATTTCATCCAATTCGTTCTTTCAAACTGTTTGTTTTAGTGAATCAAAAGTCTGATTCCCATTTCATTTTTTTGTGCTGTTTTGTCAGTAACTATGGTTACGCTTCATTAATTTATTTTGAAGGACAAGTAAGACAAGCTTAAGTGAATGTTTACCTCCATAAACGGCAAAGCCAGTGATATTCAGATGAAATTCAATAAACCCCTTACTCAGCACATAAACTCCAATAAATAAATTACTGTAGTAATTTAACAGGCTTCCCATTTCCCTCATGGTAGTTTGAACTGAACTAGCACCTTTTTTTTTTTTTTAGCATTTTTAGTCATCTCTAGCTATAAGGTTTCATCACGTGCTGCATGAGCCTTGTACCTCCAACATAAAATTAATAAAGCAAACTTCAGATCTTAAAAACATCTTGGTTGATCAACTACATTAAGGGGTAAGGTGAAAATGTGTAACTATTTATTTTTGCCCAAACCACTGCTTTGCTGTATTGCAGAGGAGGTGGCAGGTAAACATTTGGTCTAACTCTGAAATCTCAACAACAACAAAAAAAAACAGTGTTAGAAACACTGTTACTATAACACATTACAGCTCAGCTGGAAGGCCTCATTACGCCCGGCTGCACTGTGGGAACGATCAGCAACAGCCACAGCACTTCACCTCTCTACAGTTCTTTAAAAATATCCCCCTGGGAGACCAACTCCCTGGCCTTCTATTTCAAGAGGTAACGTTCGGCTCCATTGTGGCCAGCACAGTGCAAAAAAGTCATGACAGAAGAGTGTAAAGGGGAGTTCCAAGAGCTAGTATGTGATATTTGGTGAAGGCACCCTGCTTCACAAGAAAGGAAACCTCTGGCTGGAGGCCAGCAGCAGCAAGCTGGTAGGGGTTGTGTGCTTGCATGCGTATGTGTGTCGTTGTGTGTGCGTGTATGTGTGTGTGTATTTGTGTGTGTGCGTGTGTGTTTGTTATGGGCCCCCCAGCTGACCTAAACTGTTTGCACTAGACCACAAACTGGTAGTCTGTAGTTCAAGATCCATTTTTTTGCACCTCTGCTATCCCAGTGTGAAACCCCTGCACTGATCTGGACAGGTGTAGGCCGCATGCATACACGGAGCAGAGATTTATTGAGCATTAACAATGCTGCCTTTCACTCACTCAGCTGGCTCAAGCTGTTGACCTGTAAGCTCGAAGTTTGATAGATGTTGAGGCACTGACATCATTTACACTGGGGGTGCTGAGGACATGTCCTCACCACTTTTTGTTAAGGGCAACTTCGGCCCTACCAATTTTGGTCAGTTTTGTTCCCACCAGTTTTTGGAACGACCCCTCCCTTTTGATGTATCCAGTGATAATGATGTACTTTATGTTGTTTTGCATAATAAAACATTTTATATTGTATGTATCCACTCTTAAAGTTACAATACGCACCATTTACTGTCTAGTCCCTACAGGGAATATATATAATGGAAACAAAGCTGCAAAAACAGGCTGTTTTGAATGCATTGTTTTGTGATGTGTTAAAAACTACAGTATATACCTTTACATCATCTGCTCCGATATGGTCTATAACAGTTTAACCCCACCCATTCAGGCTGAAGTTATAAGGAGTGTTTCAGCTCAGACTGCTGTTTGAATGAGTTTCAGTACAGGGCAGCAAATCAGAGCAGAGGTCATTTACATACATCATCCTTAAAGGTATAGTAACAAAAAGAGCTTGTTTAATTTTAAGGGATGAAGACATATTGGAAAATGGTCATAAATGTAACCTCAACTAGCCTAAAATTTCTCATCATGAGCTCACGTTTGCCTGCATTAGAGACTAGGGGTAAGTTGTGATGCATTGATCTGAAGCTGGCTGCATTAATTTTAGACCATTACATTCAGTTATGATAATATACAATATATATACTTTTTGGCCAAAACAAAATTCTCATGTGATTTTTATATGTAAAAAAGCTTGATGTGTTGTTTTTGTCTATATTTCACTAATGTGTAAATAATTCCTGTTGAGTTTCAATGTATTTTGGGAAAACAATTCTGAATTGTACCAAACCAATTGAACTTATCTAACAAATCGAACCATGAAAAAGATTTCATGATTTCATGACATTTCTTAAATAATATAAAGTGAACTGAATGATGAGATCATACATTTACACCCTTACTAGTTACTACCCGACATCTTGCTTCGTAGCTTAATATTGGCTCAATATCTTGTTTGCAGAATGCCTGGTCTGAGAAGCTTAATTTTCAATTGCATCACATACTTCATCCAGATATTGCATGCATCATGTAGCAAGACATGCCAGCCTAAACCGCATCAAAAATGAACTTATTGCAACATTAGCTGTCACGAAAACATCTCACATGTCTGGAAAGTGTCTGATCTGTGTGTTCTCTCACCATGTACTCCATGTTGGAGGCTGGGGGATACACCTGCCCCCTCAGTTTGTTATGCAGGTCCAGGATTAGCTGCATGTCACTTGCTGAAATTGCCCTCCGGCCCCTCGGCCTTGCCTCCCACCATGACTCCTCCTTTTCCAGGTACCTTTGCAACATATCCTCCACCTGCGTCCCATTGGGGATCACCATGGCAACCACAGCCCGGGCAGACAGCAGCAGCAGCGCGCGGCACAGCCAGGGCACAGGCGGACGCTTCATTTTCAGCAAACTCACACAATACTTCCAATCTTAGCTTAGCCTGCAAAGAACGCAAAGAAAAAAACAAAGAGCAGAATAAAGAGCTTCCATGTAACTTTTAAGACAAGTTGTATGGTTACAAGCATGTGAAACCTCTTCCTGGGTTTGGTTTCAAGTAGTTGGGTTTTGGTCTCATCCAGCCAGGCTCTGGTTACATGCAGTTGGGTTTTGGGGTTTGATTCATTTGGGTTTTGGACTTACGCAATTACATCTTAGCTTCATGCAGTTAAGCTTGGTGTTACATACTTAGGTTGTGGTCATTTGCAGATGGGTTCTGGGTACCTGCATCTGGGTTCTAGCCTCATGCAATTAGGTTCTGATCTAAAGCACTTAAAGTTCTTTTCTCATTCAGTTAGGTTTGACGCATAAGGCATCTGGTCTTAATTAAATGGTTCTAATTCATGCCAGTGTGATCTGGGTACATGCAACTGGATTTTGATTGTATACACTTGTGATGTGATTAATGCACCTAGTTTTTGGCTCAGTGCAACTGAGTTTAGGATTCATGTCCTTGAGGTTTAGCCTCATGCAACCTGGTTTGAGTTACAAGCAGTTGAGTTTTGTTTTGATTCATTTGGGTTTTGGTCTTATGCACCTAGGTTTTAGCTTCTTGCAGTTAGGCTTGGTCTTACATACTTTTGTGGTTGTGGTCATGTGAAAATGGGTTCTGGTTACATGCATCTAGGTTCTAGCCTCATGCAGTTATGTTCAGATCTTACACACTTAAGATCTGGTCTCATTCTGGTTAAATGCAAATGAATGATGGTCTCAAGCAATTGATGCAGTTAAGTTTTGGTCTTACACAATTAGGTTTAAGCAGCACGCAAATGAGTTGTTGTCTTATACAAATGGTTTTGATTGATGCAAATGGCCTTGGGGTTCATATGGCTAGAAAAGCAGTTGGGTTCTTTGGTCTCACGCAACTGGTTCCATGCAACTGCACGCTCCCTGTGAACTGCCCCATCAGCACTTTTGGAGCATGGAAGCTGGAGCTCCACTCAGTTTGTCACACACGTGCAATATTTCATAAGGTTGTGCCTCACATAAAAGGTTGGATTCAAAACACAGGAGAACATTCTGAAGAATCCAATAAGCCAAACATCACTTGCACTAATCTTGAAAATCAGTATCAGCATTCCAAAAGCCAAAGAAACATGAAAAGAAAGAATTAAGGTAAGTGATGAAGGAATTCTCTTATAGGAAACGTTTATCTCTCTGATGACAAAATCGATCAAGAGATGTAAAGTGAACGCATGCAACTCAGACTGACCTTCTGTAGGTTGTTTCTGGAGGCACGCGTGGATTGGGGTACCTCCCCCCAGGACAGAATGAGGGTCCTGCAGAGAAGTTTGCAGCCCAGCCCGAGCAGGATTATTTCAGGTTTGTTTCATTGCCCTGCTCGACCACCTCGGGAGAATATTTGCGTTGGAACTCGAGTTGCTGAGGGCAGTAAAGCAGAAGAAATGCTGCCTCCCGCTCCTTATATCCTCCATGTGGGTTCAGTTAGGCGTGACTTGTGGGCCACTCCCCCCCCAACACTCACACACACACACACACACACACACACATGCAGGGTTCACTAGCTACACAGTAAAACCCCAGTCTCAAGCCCTGACACTGCATTTTCCCTGAGGCCATTGTCTCTGAAAAAAGTGATGCACTGAAATTTGCACAAAATAAGTAAACTGAAAGAAACTGTTGGTATATCTTGCAATACACTATATGGACAAAAGTACTGGGACACCTGACCGTTACATCAACAGGGACTTTAATGATATTGCATTCAAATACAGAGAATTTAATATGGAGTTGGTCCCCCTCTGCAACTGTAACAGCTTCCACTCTTCTTGGAAGGCTTTCCACAAGATTTTGGAGAGTTTCTGTGGGAATTTGTGTCCATTCATTC
>JBBPCZ010000042.1:25682959-25694820 GCA_037974445.1 Brycinus macrolepidotus
AAGCGGTGATCACCAGTGTGTTCCTAAAGATGGAATCATCTATAGCCACATTTAACAACAGACTGATCTTAATCATAGAATCAGTCTAATCCATAATAAAAATGATGTTAATGCTATAAATCTTAACTTTTTAACATTACACATGGGGGTTTTAATGCTGAGAGATGAGCTAACAGATTATACAGCTGACACTTTATACAGCTAAAAGAACAAAAAGGTGCAGTTCAATAAGAATGATTTCTTCCAAAGTTTTCAAACGATGGTAGCTGAAATGTTAATATGTGTAAATGATTGTCATTTGTAACTAAATATTCAGGTACCTCTTTGTTTATATGTTAAAATCATGGGGGTTGCAGGAACAGCTGACAGCTAAGGGACCGTCTATAAAATACGCCACAAAGTGATTATGGAGGTCCGAGTCTCATATGACGCTTTATGGACCAGTACAGCATATGTATGTGTTGAAATCGCTCCAGAATGAAATAATAATAATAATAATAATAATAATAATAATAATAGTTATTATTAATAGTAGCAGAACTATAAAACAACATTAATTGTACTGTACATTTTTGGGTCTTGGTTCCTCCTGAGGCTTCTTCCTCTTTTTTGGCATCTGTGGGTCTTGGCTTGCTCACTAGGGGCTTGGACCTGTACTCTGTAAAGCTGCTTTGTGACAACATTGGTTGTAAAAAACACGATATAAATACAATTGAATCAATTAAATTGAATGTAATATATTTCTATTGTTAGGTATCTTTGACCCTTATTCTAACAGTATCTTAGATCAACTGCATTTTAGGCTCTGACCTATTGCACAAGCGCTTTTAGAAGTTGCTGTGGATATGAGCACCTGCTCAATGTCATAAATGTTTCACAGTATTCTATAATGTGCATCTAGTTTCATGTAGTATGATGTATCTTACTGTCAGATTCTGTAGAAAGTTCTGCAGTATTATTATAGGAATGTTTAACTTTATTACCTAAAGTACACTATATATCCTGCCAGTATTTCTTCTGAAAGCAAATGTATTAACAGGTAGTTTGCTCTCCCTTTTTTGCAGTGTCAGCTTCTACTCTTTTAGACACTAGATGTTGGAGCATCCTTGTGAGGATTCAGGAATAAGAGCAGGTCCCATTGCTCCAGAGAATGCAGATCCACTGCTCCACAGCCCCATGCTGGGGGGCTCTATAGGATACTTAGTGCTGCATGGTGACTTTAGGCAGGCTCAAAGCAGGAGATTAGAGCTGGATGTGTACCCTAAAGTATTTGAAGTGTCTGGATACTTTTGGACATTTAGTGATCATCACAGTGCTGTGATGCCACAGAATATAAAATACAGCAGCAAGCTTTTCAGAGATTTTTTTTCCTTTCACACCTACATTTGTGTGGAGGGCTTCAACATCGGCCCAGTCCTCACCTTCATCATTTGACTGATGCAAACAGCAGGTAAACCTTGCCCTCCATCCACCCTTTCAGTTTACACGGTCGTACATGTGGGATGCAGTGTCGTCATCCTGTACAAAAACGAAACGTGGGTGCAACTCTCTAACCTTGAGGATTCTTGTGAGGACAGGAAAATATGTGATCTGATCAAAGGAGATAGGAACTTTCTGAACATGGGCTTTCAAATCAAATTCAGAAAAGAGCCACAGACAGCAGAACAAACAAGAAAACAAATACAGACAATACACTTTATAAAAAATGAGCTACACTATATGGACAAAAGGGATGGCTGTTCATTACACCAACAGGGACTTTAATGACACTGCATTCACATAGACTTTAATATGAAGTTGGTCCCCAACCTTTGCAGCTATAACAGCTTCCACTCTTCTTGGAAGGCTTTCCACAAGATTTTGGAGTGTTTCTGTGGGAATTTGTGTTATGAGAGTTTTGAGAGCATTTTAACCTAAAATGTATTTATAAACAGTCATTCATGGAGAAGAGATACATGCAGAGAGAGGGTGGTGGGGGGGGGGCTACAACTATTTTACCGTGATCAGTCTTACATATACACATACAAAATATTCACTGATCAATTTCAAAGCTTAAGCTAATGTTTGAAACTACTCTAAATGTTACTGAAGTAACTTAACTTCGCCTCTTAGCCCGTTAGCCATCTGAATTTTCTGCTTGAGCTGATATAGCAAGATGTAGTTTAACGTACACATTGGATGTTTAGTATAGTTTTAGACGTTTTACACTGTTTACACACACATTTTTAAATTTATTTATTTATTATTATGATTTTTGTAGTGAGTTTACATTCCACCCCTCAGTAATCAGTAATCTAGATCTTTTTGATACTGCTGGACCAAAATCTCATATCTCCAAAACAGTAACTTCTCAGGAGCAGGAAAAAACCTACTTAACTTTTATAATAAGTAACCTAAATCTTTAAACAGGGTTTCACAAGGGTCCAATCTAGTCCTTTTCTGACAGAGCGATCACTTATAGCTCCAGCTGAGTGTTACTGGGTTTTACTAGGTGTTACTTCTGATGAATAGAGGAATTCATGTAATCCAACAGCTGATTTTCTACATTTTGACTTCGAAATCGTTTTTTATGGTGTTTGCGTGGGTTTGTACTGTAGTTATTTGTACTGTAATGTAATTTCCTCATTGTCAGTACTGATTAGTAACCATCCATCAATCATTTTCAGTCTATACAAACCCATATGAATTGCCTGAGGTGAGTATTTCCCCTCAAAGTGTAGCTCCCATAGAAACTGAAACAAGAGCTAGCATATGGCATGCCTAAAACAGTTGTTTTTTTCTTTCATTCCTAGAGGCCACTGTTTTAGCCACAGTACACATTACTGACGACCTTGAAAGGGAATTAACTTCAAACGAAAAGGTGACTGCATGTGAGAAACTGCCAGCGAGGACTCTTTTCACCATTTGGGAGTGCTGTAGGACAGCTAGCTCAAGCCATTGCTTATGATCTGGGAGGGCCATGCTATGCAAACTGCACCTTTTGCTATCATTAGAAGTTACTTTTTCTGACTCAAATGACCCTATTATCACCCTAAAAATGATTAGCATTGAACAGCCCCAACTGATAGTTCTCAAGACAGTCACTAAAATGTGTAAATAGCTTTTCACATTGTTATCTGGCAGTTTATAACCGTTGTATGTAGGTTGTATGTAGGAAAACCTCACTCAGAAATGCTAGCATGTCTAAAAATGAATAAAACCAGTTCAGTCTAACTAGTGATGATGCTACCTACACGTCTACCAGTGGTATTGGGTAAAGTATTCTTTTAAACAGAAGAGGAACAGAGGAAGGAGCCGAAGAAACAGGCTGAAATGAAAAGCCAGCACCATGCTGAGATTTTGCACGTTCACAGGCAGTGTGTGATTTGTGAGTCAGTGTCTGACAGATAGCCTACTGATTAATCACTGTGAATTATTGTTTTAGTATATCAAAGTGATTCATATCATTCAATACACCAGTCGCATGCTTTTTGCTTTGAGTTGATTTTTTTTTTCTTTTTTTCTTCTAGGCAGTCAACATAACTGAAGAGATTTGTTGGAATCACAGATGATTAAAACTGTTATTCATTTCTATCCATTTTTGTTTTTTGACATTATCTCAAGTTTTTATTCTCTTCCTTCCACAAAACAAGGGAAAATGCAAAAAGTTAATCTAAGTCACAAGGAAAAGTACACAAATACATGTCGCTGTTCTTTCATATTTCTCATCTTAAGTAGATTAAATATCCAAAATGATTGCAAGTCTGCACTGTACGCTTTAGTATTGTCCTGCTCTAACAGACCTTAATTAGATCAATCATTCTCAAGATTTTTTGGACTTACTGGTAGTCTAAAATACTAGAGCTAAGATGGATGGATAAACTTCCTCTAAACCAGTTAATCAAATTTTATAATTTAATTCGACACGATACAGTGGTCGGCATATTATGTCAATACATGTCCATAAATTTTTTTCAGATTTTATTTTTCTTCATTATTGGAGCACAGCAGCTACCTTTTACATGATGTGAAATCTTGTTGATGCATGAACCAATAGAAATGCTCCAGAATTTCTTGGAATAAAAACCCCTATATTCAGTTAAAAGTAAATAATACTTTGCCTTCTCCTATACGGAGAAGCGATGACAACGATGTGTGCACATCCAAGATACAGTATATATATACATAATATAGCATGGTACAATACGATACATTATGTTGTATTGCTACATTACTACAAATAATTTATGCTGAATTATCAACTCATTTCACTCCATGTATGTTAAATGATATGCTGAAAATCAGTATTTCCAAGAAGCCCCCAACTAACTATTTTGAAAGTAGCTTGAGTATTAGAGAAATAGGTCTAAAAAAATAAAGACGAGTTTATTTCTTACCCCAAATATAGTCCACCAGCCGAGTGTTTACAGTTTGGTTGGTTTATTAAAGACAAAATTTTGGCATCAATACGGACTTACTTTTTCATCCATCATTGATAAAACTGTTATTTATATCTACAAAAGTCTGTTTGAGATGACTCAACAACTTGATGTGGTTTGAGGCAATATGATGATTTGTATGATATGAGTTGGTGGTGTATAAACTTCTATTAATTGTTTGTTACGTTAGTCTCATAGCTCCAGTGTAAAACTAAAGAAGTAAACCCATCTTGGCTGCCTGACTGTACTTGGAGAAGGGGAATGTTATATAAACTTAGCAATACTTGACTCATAACCTCAGAATTTCACCATGTGTTGTGTGTTTCCTGGGGCCAACAACAATGAAAGGTTGGAGAGTTACAGGCCGTTCTGGCACAGTTCGGCCTGTAATGGTCTAGTTTTAATGGTGCTGATAGGGGTGTAATAGGACAGGCTTAATTAAGAAGCCTGGATGTGAACCACCCCATCCATGAAATACCAGGAGTATAGTATTCAGTAAATGGCATGGTAAGAAGGATCTGATTGGATAGCAGCTCAATATATCATTATCTTAGTTTGTTATTTTATTCATTTACCAATGAATGGATTTTTCAATCGCTTCCTTTTTAAACAGCTTGTATTAGTGATTCTAAGCTCCTGGTTTTATAGCCTCTTTATAGTCTGTGGGACTGGTGCATTTTGTCCATTTCAGCTTGTCCTGATAAATTAAATATCCTGATATGTGTGATGAATTGTGATATGTATCATATACCATGTATATCATATACCATGATGTTATAGCCTCATAACCTCAGCACTTCCCTGTGTGTTGTGTGTTTCCTGGGGCTGCAGGGACGCAGGAGCGGGGTGTTACAGGCCGTTCTGGCACCGGCCGCGCCACTCCAGGCCTGACGGGTGGCAGCAGGTGTTTTCGGACGCTCCGACCTCGCAGCTCTGACCCACGGGGCCTATCAATCTAGTTCTAATGGTGGGGAGGGGGATGTGAGAGAACAGGGTTAATTAAGGAGCGGCCTCCATGTAAACTGGCCTGTCCATGAAGTACCAGGAGCAAAGGTGAAGGAAACCGAAAAATAAAAACAATGTGAATTGTGCAGGGGAGCAGATGGTGGAGTTGACTTTGAGGGCAAAATGGCCAGGGCTGCTTTTTCACAGAGCTTACAACAAACCTCAGGTTGGACAAGGACATTTCTGCAGGTTGAACTGTTGCACAACTTGCTTTCAGGGCCTACACTTCAGTTCCTCTTCTATGCAACCTACATATTAGTACATAACTCAGAGTAATTACCAATTAGGGAATTATTATATTATTAATCACAGATAATTAGTTATTGACTAAATTATTCACTAATTCACAAATCTTTCTTTCAGGACAACCAATGGCGTGATTTGGGCTGTGAATATGAGTAGCGCAGCATAAGTGGGGAAAGAAAACATTTTCCATGAGCTGTCAAATAATCTTGCTATTATAAAAGCTAATGTGAAATCTATGGATATAAAATGCTGAGTTTGAGGTGACCTCCTTCTTCCTCCGCATTTTTTTATCCATAGATTTTATATTAGCTTTTATATTAGCAATCCATCTAATCATCTTGCTAATATAAAAGGTAATATAAAATCTAAGGATAAAAAAATGCTGAGGAAGAGAGAGGTTGCCTTAACCTCGCATAAACAATCAAGAAATTCATTCAGAAACTGCTATGTAAGCTTTCCAATTTTCATACATATTATTTTTTGGCTGGGTGCAGTGAATAGTGCTGTCGCCTCACAGTGAGAAGGTCCTGAGTTCGAGTCCCGGATGGGTCGGCCGAGGGTTCTTTCTGTGTGCAGTTTGCATGTTCTCCCTGCGTCTTCCTGTGCGTTTCCTCCAGATACTCGGTTTTCTCCCACAGTCCAAAGACTTGCATGTCAGGCGAATTGGAGATGCTAAATTGCCCTTTTGTGTGAGTGTGCGCATGCATGGATGGATGAATGTTTCTTAACTGGCGAGTTTCTAGGTGTTATTGCATCAGGTGGACATTTTAATCAAGCAGCTTCTTCTTCAGACTGCAGACATCTTATGTCAACATGCCTTTTAAATGATTGCCATCACTGGCTATTTCTTTCTAAATAATCTAAATCTTAAATTTCCAGTTGGTACTGATTAGCTTGGGTTTTAGGAAGTACTGAGTGAAGGATAAAGTAAACCCATTAAAGAGAAGTAATTAGTCATTTATCAAACTTGTTTTAGTACCTACCTGAACACTGCTAATAATATTAATGCTATTACTGAATGACTGCCCTCCATGATTTATCCCCCCACCCAGGAGGGCATACCAATGAACATCCAATCAACGTCCTTGGGCAAGACGCCTAACCCTATATTCATCTAACTGTGGGGTGTGATTAAACTGTAAGTCGCTCTGGATAAGAGCCTCTGCAAAATGTATACATGTAAATGTAAAAGGCCTAGCTCACCCAAACATGCTAACATGGCTATTAATGAAAGGAAGCCAGTCACTAGCATAATGCTGCTGGTCTTACGTTTCCCTGGACTTTTAGCGACTTTAGCAGTTTGGACTGAACTATTCTTTTGAAGTCATTTACAAAGATTAAAACCTCTTATTTTTCTGTGAACAAGCTGTCACCAATGAGAAATACTGGACTAGCCTGAGGGTCAACACAACACAAGTACAACAGATTGGTCACTTCCATCTAATTAAGTTTGTTTCAGAATGCAGTATGTGCAGTGAGTTTGATGCCAGCTGAAAGACTTAATGAGAAGAAACTGTATAGGGCCTCTGACCCCCACCGAGAACCATTCCTGCTGGTGGGAGTGTTTTAGACCGTATGAAAAAAGCAGTAAAGGGAGGTCCTGTGAAACGTGAGGCTGTGAGTGTAGCCTGAGATGTTTGAGGTTTGTCGCTGTCTCTCGTTCGCATGCTGTGGATTCTCCATAACTGATGCGGCTCGACCTTGACTTTTCCCCACAAAATATTTCTCATTGGTGTCCCTCAGTCCATTTGGCCATTTGTGCAGGAGAGTCGTTTTAAAGGGACAGCAAAAAAGGCCTATGGAATCAGTTCATTTAGGAAAGCAGTTCGATGACCCTGCTTAGTAAGAGTGGTGGGCCAGTATTACAATGTTTCATTCTCGGGATTTTTGAGTATGTCGTGGGTATGGCGAGTACTTCAACAAAGGACAACTGTGTATCATAAGGAAAGAACTACAGAGATCCTGTAAACAACGTCCAGTGTTGCCTAAACTGCATGGCATCAAGTAGCTAATTGGATGGGAGTTCATCTTGAAATTATTTTGTATTACTATTGTTTCCCATCTTGTTCCAATTTTAAAATCCCTTCTGTTCCTTAATTATATTTTTAAAAAAAATGAACAGAAAGTGTATCGTGATGTATATTTTCACCCACACTTAATGCAGAACTGTTGTGGATGGAAGAATTAGAAAGAACAAAGGTCTTAAGGGTCCACATCAATTCTTCACTTTCATAACTACATAATTTACAAGTTACTTTCAGAAGAGATACTGAATAATCTTAAGAGGAGTAAATGAATAATGAGTTCAGAGTTTAGGGGGTTAAATCCTTTTCTTGGCAAGATCTGGACAAGCTATTGTCTAGCCAAGGCAATACGAGCCATGGACTAGAGCTATCATAATTCCTGTCCTCACTGCACTCTTTAAGTGTGTGTGTGTGTGTGTGTGTGTGGAAAGGGGAAGGGTTTTGAAATTAATGGCGAACCTGGGCAGTTGTCTCATTATCTCACCACGCACCTGCTATTCTCAGGTACATGACATCATCTTCTCTTGCAGACACACCTTTGTTTAAAACCCATGTTCTTGTTCAGGCTTGTGTGTTCAGACTGCTTGCGCTCGGAGAGTGGAAAATCAGTGTTTCTAGAGAAACTGAACCTACTGTGTGGCGTCTCTTGGCACAGTGTGCATGACTCAGCAGTCCGTCCTCATGTCCTGTGTCTTCCATGAATTCTCCCACCTCTTCTCTTACAGGAACATTTCAGCAAAAAGATTATACAATTTTCCTCTCGACAGAGTTAATCCATTAAGTACTATTTAGAAGGCAGTAGTGAGGAGGTGGGGCGATGCAATTTCTGTGATGTTCTGTGATGACTAATTCACCTGAAATAAGACATCTCGGTATAAACTGCAGGAATGGGAATGGGCAGTGTATTTCACACTGCTTTCACACAAAAAGTTCCTTATGCAATATGATCAGTTGCCCAAATGTTCAAATTGATGGATGTTTAGTTCATCCTAATGTTGCATGTTTAGCACTGTCATTAGCTTGGAAATTTATAGCCAAAAGTCAACAAAAAGGAAAAAAAAAAACCTTCTTTCACAGGTTCTGATTTCAAATTTACCAACATGGCAACGTAGGATTAATACAATCTGGGTATTTTTGTTGGCGTCCCAATACTTTTAACCAAATAGTGTAGCTAGCAAATAATGCTAAGCAGAGTTCTCAAATCTACTCGCTTATATGGTTTCCCACACTATGAAGCGTAATGTAAAGATAAACAAACTTCAGTCCTTTAGTCCATGACTAGTACTGTTTTTAGCTATGCTACATTAATGTATTGTTACAGATAACAACATACAGTATCATTAACCACCATGAGAGACTTGATGTTAAATGGTGGGGAACAGTTTCCATCGCTTGTTAGCTGCATTAGCCTTGTAGCTTCGGTGCAAAACTAAGTAAGCATTGGAACACTAAACATGTCTTGGCCGACAAATCACATTCAGTGAGGGTGGGTGGTGGGTCAGGGTCTGGGGGTGTAAATAAATCTTAACCAGTTGAATCCCTAAAAAATACTAACATGGCTATCAGTGACAGCAAGAGGATGCCAGTGAGTCGGATTTGAATAATGCTAGCTGGCCTCCACTAGCTTCCTTTCATGATTAGCAACGTTAGCATTTTTGGCCAAAGTTTCGTGAAGCTTCACTCCAGCTTCTTTCTATAGTAACATCAGTGTAGTCCATGTTCATATGCAGAAAGAGCGCAATAAAGCAGGTGCAGTGTGACCTTCCATTCCAGAGAGACAGAGAGAGACAGACAGACAGAGAGAGAGAAAGAGACAGAGAGAGAGACAGACAGAGAGAAAAAAAAAGTGAAAAGAAGAAAAAAAAGAAGAGAGAACGGCAGAAAAGGGGGTAGAGAAGAGAGGAAGAAGAGTAGAGGAGGAAGAAGAGAAAGGCTGTTGGAGAGTTCCAGAGGGAATGAAAGACAGAAAGAAGGAAAAGAAAGACACAGAAAGACAAGAGAAACAGACGGACAGAAATAAATGGATGGAAAAAGGAAGAAAGGGAGAGTGAGAGAGGACGAGAGAGAGAGAGACAGACAGACAGAGAGAGAGAGAAAGAAAGATAAATAAAGAGAAAGACAGAGAGGCTGATCTGGTCCAGCAGCAGCTGTCGGTCACTATATTTGTCTGAGGATCACTACTGCTGTTCCCCAGACAAGCACCAGTTTTCACACTGTGGTTTGGGGGTGGGGGGGTGGGGTTCTAAAATAAACTGCACTCTAACTATAGGGGCTGTGAGCTGCTCTATACCTCTATAGCACAGGGAATTCCCATTCAGATCCTTTGCAGAGCTTTACTTCTTTAATTCTGTCCTCCCGTCTTCAGTAATGCTGGAATGTGAACAGTGATGGCAGGGGGTGCCGACATTAAAGATACATACATTAAAAATGGTAAAGTCATTCTGTTTTTTATTATAACTTATAACTTAAACAATTCCAAAAAAAAAAAAAGAGCTTGAGGGACAGTCAGTACCAAAAAAGTTCATCAACATTTCTCAACTCAGCTTTTAAAATGAAAACATTACGATTCTGAAAATATCGAATTGACTCATACCCAATACTATCAAATGCAATACAATTATATATATTTTTCCATCAAAACATATCATTACTGAAATAGGTTTTATGTATTTTTTTTTGTTGTTTTTTTTAGAAAAATACAGACAAATTTAGCTGAACTTTGTATAAATGCTTAAAAATAGCACAGATATCTGTCACGGGCACAAGTCAGGCCAATACGGGGGTCTCGTTTTAGAACATTTGTTTGGTTTCAATTTGGGATGGATTAAAAACAGAAGAGAGAGAATGTGAGAAAAAAAGAAAAAAAAAAAAAAAAAAACCCAGCCATTTACATAGCTACTTTATATAAATATAATCTGAGGGGTCACTCCCCTATTCTAAAAAATGATATTTAAAAAAAAAATTAAATTAAAAATATCGCAGATCAAATAAAAAGGGGGGGAAAAAAACAGTTCTATACTTGAAGATGGTTCAACTTTTCCCATCTGATGCTCTTGCTTCCTTCCCTCCTTCTCACATGCTCTCGCAGTCTGACCAACCCTCTGCAAAAACAGTCGCCCTGTTACTGCTCCGCAATCCAGAGATCCGTCCCTTCCATCACACGCGCGCACACACACGCCCACACACTCTCAAAAATGAACCTAAACTTCAAAATGTACCATGCACACTAGATGATCAAACTAACCAGCCAAAAAAAAAAAAGGAAAAAAAGAAATGTGCTGTAGAACAATATAATTTAGGTATAGAACAACTCAATATACTCATACTATGTATATAAAATATATGCATTTATATATTACTCCGTTCAAATACTGGCACAAAACTGCCACATGTAAATTAATCTAAAGTAAAACCACGTCTTCATGCACCACCAGACAAATAAATATACCACAGAGTAATAGCAGATTTCAATAAAATCTCCAATTAAGACGAAATTTCAAAATCACTAATTTTCTGAGGTAAACTATAACACTGTTTAAAAAAAAAAAAAAAAAAAAGAAAAGTCCTTTAAGGCATCTGTCTACATTCAACTTTGCTCGAACCTGAAAGCTTCCGACGTGACCAGTGTTATGCGTATGCGTCCGGTGAGAGTGGGGGTGAAAAGGTCTTAAACCAGCACAGTCTCTGACCACTACATGTGCAAAATCCAGTGCAATAATCAATCGTTCCTCAAAAGAAATAAATACATTTAAATAAATAAATACATAAAACACCATGCAAAATATCCTATAGCTATTTTACAACGTCTGTACTGTATAGCAACTGCTACTCAACCAAGTGATAGGATTCTAAATGTAAGTTTCTTTACCTTCATAATCAAAATGCAAACGATGATCGTTTTAATCGGAGCCAATCAAAATGATTAGACCTTATATCAGCACAACAAATCCATTTAAACACACTAGCACAAAATTTTGCCCTTCAAAAGTGTCCGCCATCATGTTGCAACTAGGGCTGGGATGATAAAACAATTTTGAAAAATGTATAAGTTGGAATAAAATAATTTTAAAAATCATTTTACAGGAACATTCAGTAAAACCTAGGATCATTTCTAACTGCAACAGGAGGGGGCTACATATATATATATATATATATATATATATATACA
>JBBPCZ010000042.1:25713178-25729619 GCA_037974445.1 Brycinus macrolepidotus
ACACACATCCGCCCACTCTCTCTCTACCGCACACACAAGAGCACAGATAAAGATGTCAAGAGGCGCGTATCTTCCTCCCTCCCCTCCTTTAGAAACGCTCACACCAAATCCTGTGAGGATTCAGCAGCATCCTTGTATTTACAGTTAGCTCTAGGAAAAAGAGAGAATTCTATATATATTATCATACAGCACTAGGGTACGAAGCACACTGTTCATAAATGAGCTGCCACTGATGATTATATTAGTAATGGGGATTTTAACAAACAATAAAAAAAAGACTCAGCTGAACAATAATGTTTGGCTTTTCAAAGATCCCCAACAGAGGTGGGCAATATGACGATATTTATCGTTACCGTGATTAATAATGTCCCCATCTATTCCAGTCTGCTTTTCTGAACATGCTGTATATATACACATATCACCAGAACTCAGAAAACACTGACAAGCTGCATGTTCAATTAAAAAACAGAGGATAATTTGTCCTGGTGGATTTAATTGGACTGGACTGGATTTAATGCAATGTGTTAATAAATACCCAACAAATTAAAAATCAAATAAAAATCCCTGTCATAGTCATAGTCAGTTTTGGTAGTAGTTTTTTAAATGTGGCTCTGCTGGTTCTGTTTTAACTAATACAATACACATATTGTGATATATGGTATTTCATGAATATCATATTGTATTTTTGCCACGTCGCCCACCACTAATTCCAACATACTTTATTGAATAAAGCTAAACTAAAAAGCCTAGAGATAAAAACACATTATGTGAGGCATATAAATGCGTGCATCCATCAGACTACTTCTTACTCTCTTAGAGAGAGCAGGAGCGGGACGTAAAATGCATTACCACCAAGCAAATCGACAATTAATCTCTTCCAATTAGTCTAGAAGGATTTTTTTCCCCATTCTTCATCACAGGCATAGTTCATAAATAGCTGGTGCAAGTCTTTGCTAAATGTATTAAAATTACGGGAGTAAATCTAAATGTGAATTATGAGTGAGATGGAATGACACTATCAGAGCTGATGCAATTATTCATTATGCTGACTATAAAAAGCTATAAACAAATATTTCAGTCTTTTATTTATTGACTTATTTTTTGCAGCATCCAACCTATAGTGAGTTAATGATTTAACCTGAAAAGGGGAGCAGTTTGCCTATAAGGCGGTTCCTATGTGAGCTAGGGATGGGAATCGATAAGAAATTATTGATGTCAATGCCATTATCGATTCTTGTTATCGATCCGATTCCATTATCGATTCCTAAACAGTATAAAATAAATATTTTTTTTAACTGATCATAATTTTGTGGACAGGTAATAAGACGCAACTGTCGTTTTTTTTTTTGTAAAATGCAACCACGCCTTGGACCGCTTTCTCCGCTCCATGATAATTCAAGTCACTGAGTGTGACGTCATCGCGCGCGACGCAGGAAAAAGTCCAAAAGAATCGTTAGAGGAACCGATAACGTCGGAGCTAAACAATTCCGGTGCTTCGCAAAATTAAAACCGGTTCTAAAACTGGGTGTTCGATTCCCACCCCTAATGTGAGCAGTAGTGAAAGATAAAGAACAATTACGGCTGAAAGCTCAAAAAGTCTGGGAGCACTTCCTTTAAAACAAAGGATGAAGAAATCACATAGAACACATGCAAGCTTTGTACAGAAGCCCAGCATTACCTTCAAAAACCTGAATAGGAAACATCATATTCAGAACAGTAAGTGGTAGTTTGTCCTCCATGCCCGCAAACCAAACGACAGCTACTAGGGAGGTGAATAAAGATCTGGTACATCTCATCATCTCTCGGACAAACGGCGCTGCTGTCCGTCTTTACGCAGTGTCACTGGAATATTCATTTCAGTCCAATTTATTATAAATATTTAGCATAAAGCTGACAAATTAGCTTAAAGTACGTCTCATTCTGTAAACATTTCAAAACATCACTCTCATGGAAACCTGTTCACACACAGTTCATCTAGAGAAGTAAAAATAACAAAACTGGCATGACTGGTATGTTAAAATGTCCAGTTGATTACATGGTGCTGCATCTTAGGGAGTGATAATCTAAATATTTATTCTTATATCACTTTCCTCTGAACGCGAAAGTCAGTGCAGTAACAAGATTTATTTTCAATGATTTTATTTACAGTGATTGAAAATCCCAAGTATCTTCTGGTATCGTTGTTCACTGTTTAAAGCTGATTACTTGATTATTTGTTTAGTGAATTAAAAGACCTAGTTGCTATTGATAGTTTTCAGTATTTTCACTGTATCACCAACATTGGTTTAACGGTGATAGACTTATCTCTGAATCCCCACCAAAAAATAAATAAATTAAAAATGAAATTATCTATCGTTTACTGTGTGTAAGTGTTATTTACACTATGTAAATGTGTTATAATGGCACATGCTCGAAAAAGTCACTAATCACACACTGAATAATTCAAATTTGGAGCAGCACGATTATCATATCACATGGTTTCGCGTGGACTGTCGGGTGTTTCTGTACATCGGATTATGTTAAGCAGGAAGCAGATGTTCTGAATTTGCCTTCAGATAAGGGAGCTCTTAATGTATACACACAGTTAGTGCTTGACTAAGATACTTCTCCATTCGCCCAACACAAATACAATGCGACCAATTCGAACGGGATTAAAGCGCACAGTTAATCCGCGCAGGTAATCCCGTCCGGAAGACCCAGCATCAAAACCCTCAGGCAGATGATGAAGGGGTTATTGGTAAAATGACAAAATCCAGAGTAATTACACAATGAAACATGGGATGATAGAGACACTCCTATGAAATTATCCATTTATCACTGAAATTGGATCAAATCAGGTGAAAAACATCCCAAGAGAATTCCGTTTCCAAGAATCTCAGCTCAGTGGTGCATGTATGCTGGCATGTATGTATGCTATGAGTATCGGAGCTAAGTTGCCAGTCATCTTAGTGGCAAAACAAATGACGCACAGCCACTGTTGAGCAGCCACTTGGAGCAGACCAACTGTATCAGCCTTCTTCAATGAACTGTCCTTCACAGAGAAGTAGTTTATGAATAAATAAGCGGAAACATGCTTAGCGATAAATAGATGTGCATATATATGCTGGTACCATATGCTAGTAAGAAAGGCCGCATATGTTAATAGCTACTGGAGTGCAGGCTAAGTTGCAAGTTATCTTAGAGGCAAATTAAGTGGCACACACACAAACACACACACACAGGCCACACACGCTCACTCTGCTGAGTGCTCCAACAGATGATAGGAGCGCACAGATTGACTACTGTATCAGTCGCAGGACTATATTCTCGTCAGCGGCTGAGGAGCCAACTCCTGCTTTGCCTTATTTAGTCAGGCCTAAGAGACGCCACACTGTAGAGAGAGAGGGAGAGAGAGAGAGAGAGAGAGAGAGAGAGAGAGAGCAAAGCCCCTACTCTTTTTCTCCCTCTCTCAGTCTCCCCATCTCTCTTTCTAATTCTCTCCCTCAGTTACCACCCCCCACCCTTCTCCCTCCTCGGCCTCAAACCCCCTCAGCCTCTCCTTGCATTCCGAAAGTCCTCTCAGTGCTTATCACTTCTCTCCATAACAGTCTTCAAAGGCATGGAGAGATATTTAATTCATACCTCTGCTCTGGGACATATTACTATTTCATTAGCGGCACGGATTGTGTAAGCCTCGTTATTGGAGCTTTCATTAAAATTCATATTCCAGGCCATCAGAATGATGCACATGGTAATGAGTGGCCTGAGCTGAGACAACAGCGCCGCGTGGATACAGAACCTGTTTGAAGACTGCGGAAAAAAAAAAATGGGGAAAAAGGGGCTTTTATGTAACAGTTTACACTGATTTGGCATGTCTGAGCTGCTCTTTAGTCACAGACATCCGCTTCTGCGAACTGGAACACGGCGTGGCGTTAAGATAAATAAAACACACACCAGGTCAAAGTCAGAAGACTGAATGATTCCCAATAAAAAAATGTCAAGGAAAACTGTAAAGCAATCCTAGCCAAGTCGTCACGGTACAGTCCATGTCCCAGGATGAACCAGGGCAATTACTCGCCTCACGTGACAACACAGTTGAGTCATCTTTAAATAAAGGCTTACTTCTCTTTATTCCAAAATGCTAATGTGGCTAACAAAGAGTTCAAATCAGAGGCCGGGTTATCTCACGTTTAAAGTGCGTAAATACACTAACTGTGTTTTTTTTACACTGTAAGCTGCTCCAGTGCATGAATTAGCTCAGTCATGGGGTGTAAAGAGTTGCCTCACATAAATTTTGTAAAGTGTCCATTTGTCATAAGTGAACACACCACAGCACACAGTGTGAACAATGTGAAATTGTTCTCTGCATTTAATCCATTCACCAAGTGAAGCAGCGGGCAGCCAGGAACACAGCGCCCGGGGAGCAGTGTGTGGGGACGGTACCTTGCTCAAGCGTACCACAGTGGTGCCACTAGTAGTCCTCGTGGGATTCAAACCCACACCCTTCTGATCGCAGTAGCAACTCCCTAACCACTAGGCCACTAGCTGCCCCACCAGATCATGCTAACATGTCTAACATGGGACAGAAGCTAGTGCTAGGAAGGATCCATTAGTATGAGTTCACTTGTGGAATGCAAACCAGCCTTACTAGTATACTTACTAGCATTAAGATTGGCACTTTTGACTGGAGTACTCATTCATACGTGCTGCTTTAGCATGTATGCTAATTTCAGGGCAGATGCAGCTTGGCTATGGGAAGAAATACAAGGGGAATGACATTCTAGTGATTTTGTTTCAGAGAGGTGAGAAGCTGTTCAGTGTATTTTTAGAAAAGAAACTCTAGCACTTCTTGTAGGTGCTGAACGACGAAGCGCAGAGGTTCAGACTACACAGCTCGGAAGACAGCAAAAATACATTCAGTTTCAAAACAGGACACTACGAGCTTACAGTGTCTGTGCAGATAATTGGGCCCCTTTGTAATTCAAAGTGTGTGGAATTAATTAGGCATAAAAATAATTTTATTGTACTAAAGTTGACCTTTTTGCTCATATGGGCCCTGATTACATTTGGTTTTAAGGGGGATCGTGGCATCACAAATGGACCACCCTAAATACAAATACAACTGATTACCAAGTTCTGTTGTGATCTGGGAATCATGTAACCACATACTGTTTCTAGTGTAAACACTAATGTTTTCTGATGCATCCCCAACACGGAAAAATATATCACATGGTGTGCCAACAAACCTAAAAAATTGAGAGGAGCAGCATAAAACAAAATGTTTTACCATAAAGTCACAGATAGCAACAGCAAGTCTGAAAGGTACTGGACAATTGGCTCATTCCATGAAGCATTGCATGAAGTGTGGAAGGAGATGTTTTGGGTTCTGCTGATGGTGATAACCCCACCTGTACAGCTCAATGTGGTTTAACCATTTTAACCTCTCAGCATAATAGTATGTTGTATTTGTGAGAATTTGGCGGCTGTAAGAAGATTTGGTGTGAGATCTAATCCAGCGGAAGTGACATAGGCAGTAACGCAACATATACAAGTGGTCAGCTGGACACCTTGGAGATGCATGATACACATACGTGTAAACAGCAATGTGTCTCAGCTCTCCATCTGTGATCAGACTGTCCAGGTATAAACAGGGCCATAATTAAACTGCTGTTGAGAATTTCTCTCAAAATATGAAATCGTTCTAAAAAGTGAAACCTCAGTAGGCCAAAATTGTCCTAATGCCACATAAAACAATAAATCTCTCTCTCTCTCTTTCATTCATGCTTTCTGACCTGATGCTGACGAAAAAAATCCCATCCCAAAATAAAGCTCTAACAATAAAACATGCAATCACTAACACTATCTCCAGAGGCGCAAGTCATTCAGACTGGGGAGAGCTGAATCCAGTACGTGATGATGCAGAGAATATGTTTCTCGCAGTTTAAAGACAAGAGTTCAAACTGATTTAGTACATGTAAGAATGTTTGACTTATTTCTCCCATCACTAGTTGATAATTACAGAAGATCATAGGGGCAGAATTACAATAACTAGTATAGCAAAACGTAAGCAAAACTGCATTTACCCCAAAAATGCACTTATCATAAGAATTTGCATGGACACCGTACTTGAATTCATGCAACCATGCTAATAGCATGAAATGAAAGATGTATTGTTGCTGGTGGAACAAGACCTTGTATATCTATTTTTGTCATTTTTTTCTTAAACAATTTGAAAACATCAGCTGCCCTTTAAATTTTGTGACAAACGGACCAATAGAAATGCTTCAATCCAGCATCACTTAGAGTAACATCTTCTACTTACGATGAAAGGAATGTTTCTAATAAGAGAGTCATGGTAATAGACGCTACAATGTTTGATGTCAAGGGTGTTTAGATCACATGCTAATTAAAGGCCATGATATCAAATACTATAGTATCTGTGATGACAAATGCCCATAATAGAAAAGACACATAATTCACATAGTCTGTCATTACCACTTATGACACCGTCTGCCATCTGACATGTCATCTTTATGGCATGGTTATGTCAATGTTGTGTTATGTAGCGTTATCAAATCATCTCTCCTAGCAACACCTCACTCTAAGTGCTTGTTTTTTTTTTGTCAATGGCCTTCTTTGGAATAACTTGTGTGTCAATCACTTCCCCTGAATTCCTACTCAGAATCATCAGAGGCGTTCGGAGTTTCTCATTCCGCTGCCGCTGCCCCCCATGCCTCTGTGACTTCATCGCCGACACATCCTGTTGGCCCTGCATCGATCAGATGTTCAGCAGGAGCTGTGGCTGCGGGGCATATGACGGCACTCATGCGAACAGACTATTCAACATGGCCTCTCTCCACAACACCCGCCTCCCTCTCTATCTCTCTCTTTCCCACACTCACTCATGCCACGGCCATGGAAGAGAAAACAAAAGTGATACGGCTCTCGCAACTGGAATCAATGACTCAAGTGAGGTTAGTTAGGTAAGAAGGTTCAACACTGTAACCACAGTTACGCCTCACGACACAGCTCCCAGAATTTTCTTATTGCTGCTGTCGCTGCCACCAGTACAGAATGCTTTTTCATCTTTAACCTTCAGGTATTATTCAGCTTTAAATCTAAAGATCTCTTCAGCAACCACTGCGAATTATACAGAGCTTTAGTGTTTAAGGCAGTTCTGGTCATGGAGAGCCACAGTATTTTATAGTTTAGTGATTTCTCCCTCAGACACACATAAAATATCTGGTAATGTACTGCTGAGATGAATCGGTCGCAAACTGCATTGAAGACTCTCCAAGATTGCAACAGATGATCCCTGCCAAACAGTGCCAAAAAAGGAGCGATTCTGTCGAACCTTTCAAACAACAGATGTTCAAAGAAACATTCTGGTAACTGAGATGTGAGTGTGAGGAACCTAAAGAACACTGTTCAGGCTCTAGTCCAGGGGTTATCAATCTTTTGTACAGAATGATAGTGTGGCTGCAGGTTTTCATTTCAGTCAAGCAGGAGCTCACCTAATTCTACGTGCTTAATCAGTTAGTCTCAGTCTTCAGTTGATTAATAAAAAGAGGTGAACCTCTGCTTGGTTGGGCTGAAAACCTGCAGTCATACCGACTGTTAGGTAAGATTGGTGACCCCTAGGCTATATGACATATAGACCATTACACTTCACTACTCAGAGCAATAATAATGCTGATGGCGGCGTAGAGGTGGGGTTTGGTTTACCTAGAGGTGGCAATCTCCACTTTCGTCTTGGCAATGGCAGCGGCCCTGATGGCTCCCTCCACGGCGCGGTCCACCTTCTGCTTCGTCTTGGTGTTCTTGAGGGGTATGAGCTGTTTCTTGATGCCGCGGACCAGCACGTTGTTCTTGTACTTGCCCTCCTCGCGTGTGCCGTCGGGGAACATGGTGCATCCGTAGCCGTGGCGCTTGTTGTTGGTCCACTCGCCCTCGTATTTCATGCCGTTGGAGCGCTCGCTGACACCAAAACCATTGCGCTTGTCGTTCTTCCACTCTCCCAAGTAGGACTCGGTAGTGGTGGCGTCCACGTTGTCTTCCATGGGCGTGTACTCGTCCGCCCCTTCGCCTTCACCGAAGCTGATGGTGGAGTTGGCGTCGCTGGAGCTGATGCGGCTCATGGTGGCGTCGCTGCGGGCTGAGCTGCGCTTGCTGGAGATGGAGGAACGCGAGTCTGATTTGCGCAGCTGCTTCAGGCTGCCGAACAGCGAGCCGCGCCGGAACAGGCCCTTCTTCCGGGCCGGACCTCCCAGCTCACTGTCGCTGTGGAAGTTGAGTACGAAGCCGCCGCGCGTCCCGGCCGGACTGTCCGCCAGCCGCTCGTGCAGAACGGAGCCGTTACTCTGCTCGCTGCGCAGTGAGGCCAGAGAAGTGCGGAGCGGAGAGCGGATAACCGTGGCCATTCCATACGGAACACTCTGACGGACCCCATAGCCATGCCGCATGCCCCCCATCCACTGGCCCTGATACGTTCCTGCCAACAATATGGAGCCAACAGTAAGCAATTACATAACTTCCAATATTACATATTGTTACAATCAGTTCTAACAGGTCATACAGACCGCACTGATTTCTTAAAATTCAGTATCCATTCTGAATTATTCACTAGCCACTATGAAACTGATGTCCAACTTACGTATGCACAACAATGAAGACCCACATACAGACCCATAAGAGATTAAAGGGCTTATATCTTTTATTACTCTGACATCCATTTATGACATTTGTGTGGCCATAATTCATTTTTTACATGACAATTGTCCAGTCTCTCTTTAGCCCTTAGCATTAAACAGCCTGTTTTATGTAACTGCCCCTTCAAGATTTATGTTCCATTTGACTGCCTGTCTTGTGCCTCTTTCAAAAAGCATTCCAGACCAAAACACCCCTTGCAAACACTGAATTCTACATTTTTGTACTTTAATGTACATATATTGACTGTATAGATAAAGCAGGGAACAGTGCATTTTGAAACATTTTTTACATACATTTATACATGAGACAGCAGAGAAAATTTTATTTTCACGATATGAGCCCTTTAAGTAAACGAAATGTCTTTAAAATACATGCAACATTAAGAGAAAAGTTTTTTAAACTGCTACATTGTTACCAAGATGGACAACTTGTCCTTTTCTGGCTATAACTTTTAAACATATCCAATGACATCTTCAGTTGAGTCTGAGAAACAACCCTATGGACGAGGGGTGTGAAACTCAAATTTCACCATAACTCAATTCAATGTGATTATTTTAATAAATGTGATGAGAACCTATTTACATAGCAGTAGAAAACAGACAATAAAAATAAAACACAACACTTTGTGTTCTGTGAAGAGAATGTAGATAACACATGACTTTTATAACTATCGATCAACATTCTTTTCTCAGTAGTTATTATGTAATTCATAACAGTTGTTAAGGAATAAGTCTGAAAACTAATAAACGGTTACTTTATTTTGGGAAATTTCAAACTTGACTGACTTGAGAAATGAGAAACGTATTTCAGAATGTTGGCCAAGATTGAAAACATTGTTTTCTGGCTCTGATTTCAAAACATCTTGAATTTTGATTCAAATTGCATCACCCAGGGACTCCAAAAATGGATCTTACTGACTGCCCCAACTGTTCAAGTATTATGTTTTAAGCATTTTTAAGGAGAAAGAAGCGCTGATTCCAAAGGCCCATTTACGTACTATAAAGCGGCCAATTTATGGGGACAAAAATAACAAAACTATGGTAACCTTAACAAAACAAAATAAAACAGAAAAGTTAGAATTTTAAAGAAGAAAGTAGTGCTAGATCAAAACTGCCAATTTTCTTCATGGAGAAAATTCATGGAGAAAATATTTTTAAAAAAATGATCATCATAATAAAACAAAACTGCTGTTGGGTAAAATATTTCAAATCTCTAGAAATGATCATCAGAATTGTTTGTACAATCAATATGGTTATTGTTAGTTATTTCAGACTGTTTTAAAAAACTTTTTTTTTTTTACACTAAGTACATTTTTTAGTTTTTTTTTTTTTTTACATAAAATCCAAAAGTTCCCCTCCTTTCTGCTCATGTGACCATTCAGATCCCTTTTCCAGTGGTAGTATAATGCATGTGCTAATGTGCATGAATATAGCAGCTTCATATCACTGTCTTATATGTCGAAGAATGTTTCGTACTGCGCCATCTTATGCACAGCTGGGACAGTAATACCCCAATTACTACACACCATGTGTAACCCTAGCTGTGGAATGACGAGTGTGTGACGGAGTGGATGGCTGTCCCTCCTATATCTCGGCCGCCGGTGTGTCAGCCTTGACAGCCTCCCCTGAACACACAGGCCTATTTTAAAACATGGAAGTAACCTGAGACATTGTGAAATTTGTAGCTTATGCCAACCATAACTCTGATTTATTTACCCCATTTATCCACGCCGTTACTCATCTCTATAGCTCACCGCCCGTCACTTTCTCCTGATCAGTAATCTGGAAGTTTTTAAAGCAAAATAAATAAAAAAACACTGATAATTAGGCAGATAACTCTCACTTTTTTAGATCATGTGGAGTAAAATAAAGCTTAGGTTTTTTTTTATTATTATACTATAATATAATGAAATCAACTACTAGGAGCCCATATCCTATAATACATCCACTATCCAAAGACCTTGTGTCCCCATTTTTTCCATTTTTTATTTCTCTACATCATTTGAACACAGAAGCTGCCTTTCACCTTGTGTGAAACTTTCATAATGAACAGACCCGAAATCAGTTTGAACATTTTTTTCACATTGACTCACACTAGGCTGGTAAAGAATGGTTTTGCCTTCACCTATAAAGCTACCATTCTTGGATATACTTTTAGATGATTTTCCTCTTTTATTTATTTCCCCTTAGGTCCACTTCCAATATTTGGGTGTGTTTATTTGCCAAAAACCGTTATAAATCAGTTTTATAAGGCCATTTTCAAATCTTTCTTTATCCCAAAGTATTAAACAGGATGTTTTTGTTACAGTGTCATTACCACTGAAATATGTAAATGACCTCTGTTTTGACTGGCTGTTTCTGTATTGTGCCTCATTAACGCAAGCATAAATGGGTGGGACTAAACAGTTGTATGTATATATATGTATATATATATATATATATATGTACACACACATATACATCCATACACATACATACATGTATATACACACATAAATATGGAAATTTGTGACATCACAAAAACAGTGCATTTAAAACGAGCTGTTTTTACAGCTTAATTTCCACATAAGGACTGTATGAACTGGGGAATGGATTATATGTTCTTTAAACGCATTTCATTTCAAACAAGGAAAGCGAGGAGAATTTGGGGCCTTTATTCTGTACAGCAAGTTCAACTGAATCTTAATTCAAATAGCGATTATGGTAGAATTTGAAGGGTATGGTCTAATACATCCCATATTTTTTTAAAAATCTAAGTGTTTAAAGCATCAGCTATTCATATAATGCTTGTTGCTACACTTACACAAGCCCAGATTTCAGTCATTCTTTCCTGCTCCTGCTTCGAGCAACAGCTGAATCTTTCTTTCTAACATCCCCATATAATATAAAAACAATATAAAAATAAAACACAGGCTCCTACAGTGGAGTCCTACAGTCAAAGTCCCTTGCCATGCCTTCCTAGTGTGTGTGCCCAAAGCCCCCAGTTTAACACAGGATAACTTAATTAATACAATCATTTCTTGTTTGCTTACTAAAAAACAACAAACAAGCAACCAACCAATCAAACCAGCGTGAATCAATACTTGTCTTTAGGTCTGTGCTGGTTAAAAGGGACTTTGATTCGAAGGCTCGCAGATGTTACTATTATTAGCAATGACCTCTATGACTGACCAGTCCCATCCAACGCCATATATCAATATAACCACCCGGTCCAGCTTCTACCTGTTATTATTAAATCCAAATGTAGACAACATGCTCATGTTGCAGCTTCAGGATAGCAACAAATGGACCTTCTAATGGACCAACGGTGGAGGTTTAAGGTTCAGGATTCTGATGTATTCTACACCATTTAACTTCATACTGCACCGACCAGCAGTCCAGCTAAAACCAAAAAAACACTTGCTCCTGTTATTTAATTCAAATGTAGTCAATCTGTCTGAGTTGTAGCTTCAGGAGAATACTAAATGGACATTCTTGTGGATCTTCTTGTGCCTAAGGCTTCACATATTAGTTCTCCATGTTGCACCAGCCAATAAAGCCAAAAATCACACTTGGATTTTAGCCAGCGCGGTTTAGGCTTTAAAGGAGAGTTCCAATTTTCCAAAATTTCTGTGTATTTCAATTGTTGTAAACAAAGTCATTCCAAGTATTTTAACATGAAACGGTGAACTGTAGCGAAAACAGTGATGGAATATGGTGCAATATCTACCGCTCAACTGTAGCCATTGTGTTTACTCTGCAAAATGACCAGAGAACCTACAAGTGTCTTCTGATATTTTTGGAGGTGATTTAAATAGTGTTAAATCTAGTGACATAGCGGTTTTTTTTTTTGGTTTCGCCCACGTCCTCTCTGCCCTATATGGATTTATATTTTTAATACTATTATTTTAATCATTAAAAAACCCAAAACCTTATCTCAGACCCATTGCCTCAACCCTCAGGCGACAGCGCATTTGTAATCTTATGTAATAACTTCATGTAGCTTCTAGAGACATTAACACTTTAGACGTCTGGTTCCTATCGCGACTATTGTGAACTGTTCTGATTTCTCTAGAATGGCTCATTTAACGTCAAACCACTCAGGATGACTTTGTTTACATCTTAATCATTGAGTTATGCAGTAAAATTGGCAAAATCAGAGGAATCCATCCTTTTAAAGCGTAAACTGTCCATTTGTCATATGTGAACACACCCCAGCACACAGTGTGAAATTCTTCTCTGCACTGAACTCATTCACCAAGTGAAGTAGTGGGCAGCCGGCGACCCAGTACCCAGGGACCAGGGTAGCAGTTTGTGGGGACGGTCCTTTGCTCAAGGGTACCTCAGTGGTGCCACTGGCAGTCCTGAGATTCGAACCCGGCTTCATTTGGTGAATGGGTTAAATGCAGAGAATGAAGTTCACACTGTGGTGCATTCACTATAAGGGGCCACTTTACTAACCACCAGCCCACCTCGCACCAAACAGAAGATGGAGATGTGGTTTCCCATCAGGTGCAAGTCACTGTAAAGGAACAGGGAATTGACCCAAGACCCTCCCCAACCGAATACTCACCCCCATCTCCATAGGTCTCGACTCCGTACCCGTCCTGCAGCCCGTTACTCCACGTGCCCTCGTACCTGGCAGGTGTGTTGAGGCTCTGGCGGACGCCATAGCGCCCCTTGAAGCCGTGCGTCCACTCGCCCCGGTACAGCCACCTGCCCTTGGACTCGACGCCCAGGCCGTGGCGCTTGCCCTGCGCCCAGTGGCCCTGGTACGTGTTGCCACTGGGCCACGTGTACACGCCAACTACCTCGAACCCACTCGCCCAGGAGCCCGAGTACTCGCCCTGGCCCTTGGGTCCCGTGCAGATGCCGTGCCCGTGGGCCTTGCCATCCTCCCAGCCTCCGCAGTACGTGCCTCCATCGTCGAAGTCGAAGCGTCCGCCCGTCATTCAGCTCGCACACACGCACGCACACACACACTCACACACACACACGCGCGCGCGCGCACACGCACCGACGCGCGGCCGTTCCGACGCGAAATCGACGCGCGCAGGAGAAACAGACGCGCTCCAGACGAGGCTGCTGGTGGGTGGGGGGCATCTGAGGGGTAAAAGAAGGGCCCGATGGCTGTTGCTCTTCCCTCTTCTGCTCTCCTGCTACTGATTCTCTCCCTCCCTCTCTCTCTCTCTCTCTCTGTTTCTCTCTCTCCCTCCCCCCTGCTCGCCTTCCCAGCGAGGGAAGAGAGGAGAGGAGCCCAAACCCCGGAGAGACACACCGGGCTGCTGACGTCAGAGCGCTCATAACCACGCCCCCTCTACCCAGCAACCCCCCCCCTCCCCCTTAAGGGCGCTGGATGAAAGCTGTAATCATCTGGAGCTGCAATATCTCTTTGGATGCATTATTTTTTCTCTCTCTCTGAACTGAGCTGAGCAGCTTAAGCTGGGAGGAGGCAGCGCTACAGTGAACTGACCTGATTCAGATCTCTTCCACATGAATAAAATACACTGTCTGTATCTCTTCAGAACTGATTTGTACTACAAAGGAGTTTGTACCTCCTTTTATGCAGTAACGATTCTCCTTTATAATGAGAAACACAGAGAGGAACCAAGACTCAAAGGTACTGCCTATGTAATTTCCACACAAAACCAAGACTCAAAAGGAGAAGCTGCCTAGATACATGAGGAATGGACACTGAGGAGAACCATTGCTCAACGAGAGAAACTGTGTAAGAACATGAGGATGAAACGCAGAGATGAACCAAGACTCAAAGGTACTGCCTATGTACTTTGGCAGAGTCTTCTTTTGAGTGTTGGTTTTGAGTGGAACCAAGACTCAAAAGGAGCAACTGCCTAAGTACACGAGGAAAGAAACACTGAGGAGAGCCATGACTCCTGAGGATGGTCATGAGGATGAAACGCTGAGAGGAACCAAGACTCGGAAGGAGAAACTGTCTAAGAACATGAGTAAGAAAGTACTCAAAAGAAGAAGCTGCCTAAGAATATGAGCAGGAAACGTTGAAAGGAACCAAGACTCAAAAAGGAGAAACTGCGGGAGAGAAACACTGAAAGAAACCAAGACTCAAAAAGAAAATGCTTCCTTTAAAGCAGGAAGAAAAAACACTGAGAAGAACCAAGAAAAGCTACCTACAAACATGAGGAAGAGCCACCGGGGTGAACCAAGACTGACAAGGAGAAACTGCCTAAATACACGAGGCAGAAACAATGAGAAGAACCAAGGCTCGAAAGGAAAAGCTGCCTAAAAAGATGAGGAAGAGTCATTGAGGAGAACCAAGACTCAAAAAGAGAAATTGCCTAAATATGCGAGGCAGAAACACTAAGAATAATTAAGACTCAAAAGGATGAACTTTAAAGAACATGGGGAAGAAACACTGAGAGGATCCAAGACTAAAAAAAAAAAACTCCACAAGAGCTTTCTAAAGAACCACAGAGAAAAACCAAGACTCAGAAGATAAAACTGCTTGGAACCAGACCAGAGATGTTTACTGCTTTACATGTGCTGATAAGAATATACATTCCTAAACTATAGCAAGCAAATCACTCACTAAACCCCCACAATCACTTGGTATTACCTGGTTTTTTTTTTGCATAGTGGGTGCACATATATGTTCATGTGTATGTGTGTGTGTGTGTGTGCATGGTAGCAGTGGGATCATGTTGACACCCCCCCTACACACACATGTTACAGGCTTGCCATTAGCTATTACTATTCATGCATAGGCTGATAGGACCCTTTTTAATATCGAGTGTAATTCTACTTCATTTAAAGGTGAAGTCCAACAATTTTTGAGTGCTTTGATGTGAAATGCCTCTAGAGATCCATACCTACCAAATTTTTCACAGTAGTGGTGATGGGAACCAAACAATGCCTCTTAAAGCACCCTAACTGAGAACTATGACTTAAAACAGTTGTGATAAAGTAAAATAAAGTGTAGGGACATCAAGTACAGGACAGTATGGAGTAGGGTGGGAGGACAACAGACTAGCTTTTGGCCCGCAGCAGCTGTTGTTCATGTATAATTAGGATAATTAGTGGTAGTCTTGAGCACCATAACCATAGACAGTGTCAATAACTGCAGATGAAAGTGTCTATGCGTGCAAAGTGAGTGAAGTTTAGTATCTCACATGCAAAAGGAACTGGTGCTCATTCCTAAGTTGACTTCACACTCAGATCCTTCACCAGCTATCAACAACTCCTGGAGCCACCTTTCTTACACGCTCGATGTCAGGATGACCGTCAATTTGCAGTTGTCTTTAGAGAGCAATTGCTCAGACGATGGCAGAGAGTTGTTGAAAGACAAATGAACTTGTGCTGTTCGAAAGGTGACAAAGAGCGTCATCGTCTTCTCAGAATAGAAAGTGAGATCCATGAGGCGCGGGGCGCTCCGCCACGCTAAAAACAACGGACCAGCACAGGTCTAATCACACCAAAGATCACCGTTCTCTGCTCCGTTCTGTGCGTATATAAGGCGTATGAAAAATAATGCAAATAAAAGAGTTTAACACAGAATTTTTTCAAAAATTAACATGTGAAATTTAGGTCTTTCTTGAAACCCATGAAGTTTGAATTTCTGTGACACTATTGAGGGCTTGACAACTTGCTATATACACTATATGGACAAAAGTATTGGGACACCCCTGTGTTTCAGGGTTTGGGCTAGGTCCCTTACTTCCAGTGAAGGACACTCTTAATGCTTCCAAGACATTTGGACAGCGCCATGCTTTGTGGACACGGTTTGGGGAAGAACCTTTTCT
>JBBPCZ010000042.1:25746692-25761352 GCA_037974445.1 Brycinus macrolepidotus
GTGTGTATATATATATAGATATATATATATATATATAGAGAGAGAGAGAGAGAGAGAGAGAGAGAGAGAGATAGATAGATAGATAGATAGATAGATATGAAGAGTATGCATATGAATATATATATATATATATATCTTCTTAACATGCTGAGATACATAAACGTGAGCTTATCTTCACTTTAACACCAGTAAAGGGCACTGTTTTTCCACCGCCGGAAGGTAAGTGATAAAGAGTGAAAGGCTATGCTCAACACACTGATCGCGGAAACAGGAAGGAACTGGTGCAGTGATTTTATTTCCATGTAGTCGAGTTTGTGGGAGGCCCTATCTCTCTCATAATGGAAGGCCTGTTCGTGTCCAGCTTAGTCTGAAGCTGCTTATGCAGAAGCATAATGGAATATTAAAAGTCATTCATGCTATTCGTGTGCTAGTCTAAAAACATTTTTTACCCCCTAAACAGCGCGACCCTCTTTGCTGCCCTCTTTGCTGCCTCTATGCTAAAGAATGTTTACAACATGGCCATAAAATTGTATATAATTATATAATATTAGCTTCAGATAATTGTATAAGATCGTTATAATAGGTTCAACTTCACAGATTTCAAGTAATTAGTAGTACACGATAAAACCCGGCTCGAGCAGGGAGCCCGCCAGACAGGTTCTTACTCTCACACTTACAATTTGACTTTAAATCTGGCCTGCAATTTCCTCCATTTTTCTCCAGCTAATTATTAACATCTGACAGGTACGTAGATCTGCTTCGCCCACCAGTGGCTAGTTACGTAACGTAAGCCGTATAAAATCAGATTAGGCTGATTTTTATGTTGTTAAAAGTAAAAACGGAGCGCTGCACCCATTCTAATAAAAACCTGCGAATCATGAACAGTGCACATCAAGCAGGCATGGCTTTTTAAATAACTTCTAATTCTAATTTAGAACTTTTTTGGAGTGTGTTGCAGGCGTCAATTTCTAAATTTGTTTATGTATACCAAATAGAATTAAGTTGGTCAGTAAAAACACTGAACATATTTTCTTTGTCCTTAAATACATTCTTTGCCTGCTAAATAAAGGTTCAAGTGAATTACCAAATTACAGATTTTAGTTTTTATTGCAATTTTGGAAAGTGTTCCAACTTTTTTGGAAATGGGGTGTGTGGTTTTAAAAACCGTTTTGTGTAAAGTGACCATTTTGTCATACATGAACACACCACAGCACACAGTATGAACAGTCCGAAATTCTTTCTCTGCATTTAACCCATTCGGGCAGCCAGGAACACAGCGCCTGGGGAACAGGGTGTGGGGACAGAACCTTGCTCAAGGGAACCTCAGTGGTGCCACTAGCAGTCCTGGGATTCGAACCCATGACCTTCTGATCGCAAGGGCAACTCCCTAACTACTAGGTCACCAGCTGCCCCCATTAAAATGTTTGTGCCTTAATCAAAACATGTTCTCATTGTAAATAGAGTAATTAAATAAGTGTTTTTCCTTTAGAAAAACAGGCTTGAGAGCAGGAGACTATAGCAGAGTCACTGGAATTAGAGTGTGTGTGTGGAAGAGTGCACCTTGATGTTAGTCTGGACCTGGGGGCTGAAGTGGGGGAGTGCGGTGCTCAACATCTTTATAAATGTCAGTTTGTTTGTGATCCAGAGGCAATAATCCAATGTCAATGCCTAATGCCATTGTGGCTCAGTGCTAGGGATGTCCCCATACCACTTTTACACAACACTGATACTGATACCACAGCTTTGGTTAATATACAGTGCTGTGCAAACATCTTAGGCACCTGAGAAAACAATATTTAAAAACTGTTGAGATGAACAGTGAGTGTTTTTTTTCACATTCATATTACTAAATTAAACCAAAAAGAACAAATACAAATAACATTACACAGTAAATAGTGATTTTACGTTCAGTATATCAATGTGTCCCCTGTGGAAGCCCATTATGACTAGTTTCCATCAGAAACCTGGTTTGACTCAGTCAGTCCTTCATTAGATTAAATCAGGAGCTGCTGATGGAGTTTCACAAATCCAAACAAGGGCTGGAGGAACCGAGGAGAAATCTGTGTTCTCCTCACCAGCTCACAAAATATCAACTACTTTATTACAAACAAAACAAATCTCTTTACTGCTTTCTTGTTTGTTTGCATTTATTCTAATGTTAACATTGCTAGAAGAAAGACACTTTATCACACACTGAGAAAAATCGCTTTAAACTATTTGCATAGGTGTCTAAGACGTTGGCACAGTACTGTAAATCTGATTTGTCTCTGTTTGATCACACACTGACGTGTCATGTAACAAACTGCCAACATCTCAGCCAACCGAAGAGAAGCATCATCCTATAGGCTAACTAAAGAGGTCTTCAGGTACAGCAGGGTTGCTGGAGTTAACTGTGGCTTATAGATCTGACTTCCAGCTTCAAAACAACGTACAGTCTTTAAAGTCATGCTGCGTAGTGTTAAAACCTTTTCTGCTGCGTAATGTCAGAACCTTTTCTTTTCATTAGTTAAGCCTAGGCTGCCTTAGGAGTGAGCATAGTCCTGGCAAGGCTTTTGATTCTCTTAGTGCATTAAAGAAATAAGTTTAATATACTTTTTTTTTTTTTTTTAAATCTGCTTACCATTAGCTAGCAAATGAAGCTAAAGTTTCTGTTCCACCTTAAATGGTGCACCAGGCCTCTACAGCTACTCAGCTTAACTGGATCTGAAAAATTAACATAGCGAGCGGCTGCAGTTGCAGCCATACTAAATCCGTTCTTTTGCTGGTAGTTTTGTCCATTTTTAGAAATAACAGTAGTTCTGTCAGGTGAAAATTGTGAAACTATTCCTATTTCAGCTGTAAAAGTACAGTCCAGCAAGTAACTTTGGCTCATTATATAATAAGGACACATTTGATGCAAACGCTAGTACATTTTTCGCTTGCTGTGAGTTGTGTGCAATTGCACTCATTTAATATACTTAATATATCTGCTTACCATTAGGTAGCAAGGGACGAAGGTATCAACAAAATTTCAGTTCCACCTTAAATGGGGCACCAGACTGCTACAGCTACACAATTTAACTGGAACTGAAAATTCTGAGCCCACGGGTAGTGCTGTTGCCTCACACCTCCAGGGGTGGGGGTTCGAATCCGGGTGCTGGCCTTGTGTGTGTGGAGTTTGCATGTTCTCCTCGTGGTGGCGTGGGTTTCCTCTGGGGTCTCCGGTCTCTCCCATAGTCCAAAGACATGCACGTCAGGTGAATTGGGGTTTCTAAATTGACCAAAGGTGTGAATGTGTGAATGAATGGTGTGTGTGTGTGTGTGTGCGCCCTGCGGTCAGCTGAAGTCCCCGCCTCGCTTCCATTGGCCCCGGGATAGGCTCCGGGTACCCGGGTATCATTACCCAAGTAATGATTAAGTGGTTACAGAAAATGAATGAACGAAAAATTTGAATGCAAAGCTAACTTCAGCCTTGTATAAAGCGAATCAAAACCAGACATCACAGGATTATTAATCAGTGCTGTTTTTGTCACCAATGCACTGTGTTTAGGGTGATAAAAAGAAGCATCAGATGTTGGAGAATGCTAATAGAAAAGCTAACTTTAGTGCTCATGTGCCTAATAGGCTACTACTGTTGTTATTACTTGACATGCTGTGCATATTGGATCATATTTTTAGTCCCTTCCAATATCTGATCCAATCCTGAGCCAAAATCTGGCTGATACCGATGCCATGGATCAGATCAGGACATCATCTGATGTATATGAACATGAACATGAACATGCATGACTGACATGAACATGGAATGAACATCTCAGTCATGCATGTTGTCAGACCAGTCACTGAGCTTGACCTAAACACTATGAGTGTTTTGCAATTAATTACAGTAACAATAGTCATTTTGAAAATTGTTTAGGGGTAAATGTATGTTTTGATTAAGCTTGCCACTGGCTCCCTTGCAGTACCACTATAGCCCACTGGGGGGTCAGGGCCAAAAGGTTGAAAAACCACTGATCTACACTTTATTATAATAAAATAACAATTATTAATATGACAAATAATTCCAAGTCTTTGACTAGAAGTGTATATTGAAGTGATCAGCTACAAAGACTGTAAATGCTACTGTTTCATGTTGTGTTAAATATGCAGAAATGTGCAAATGTTTATGTAATTTTTAGCAATATGAAAATCGAAACCAGATGATTAATACGTTAAAGGGTTTTTATTGTGACAAACTTTAATTGTAACAATCCCACATGATGCACCTTTAAATACATAATACGGTTGTAGAGGATTCAGAAAAATACAGTGACTAAAACCACAAGGCCTCGGCTAGAAGGCACTTACATGTTTAGCCAGATTGTCGAGGTGAACACAAAAGAACAAGACAAACACAAATTATACATGATTATCTATAAATAAGATAGGCCCTACTGTACAATCTTACAGTAACATACTGCAAATGTCATCATCATAGCTGATCTGTGCTTTTTTTACACCACGGACTATGAAATTAAATGGCATATGAATGGCAAAACAGACCAGACAGCTTAACAAGTGAAAATATATATCCATATTGTGGTTTACAGTCTGTATTTGTTCCAGAGGAACATGGTACGGAGCACCAATTCTTCACCAGAGAATCAGCGTTAGAGTCTTCATTCATGCTAGCAAGTGTAGATTCAGATGAATCAGCCATGGTTGGTTCGCACATGTTGCTCCTTAAGCTTTGCAATGGAGCTAGTAACTAAGGTAGCTAAAAAGTAAAGGAAGGTAATGTATT
The DNA here is from genome assembly GCA_037974445.1 of Brycinus macrolepidotus. Lineage (NCBI taxonomy): Eukaryota > Metazoa > Chordata > Actinopteri > Characiformes > Alestidae > Brycinus > Brycinus macrolepidotus. The sequence goes on from JBBPCZ010000042.1 coordinate 25,751,455, forward strand.
CCAGTTAACACTGCAAACTGCCTAAACCCTTTAAACACCTCCATCGAAAAGATTAACTTTCCAATCCTTTATGACACACCGTTATCTATAAAACTGTACAAAAGCACAGACAAAATTCAGTTAACAATTTCGAGAGGAATTTTAGTCTTATGGCCACATGAAATCCTTTCTGTTGGTGATCTTTTCAAGTTTCTTAGTCATTATTCCGCTCTGAACCGGATTTGTGCAATATACAACTTAGCTGTTTAATCTGTGCATTGATTGAATGTTATTGAATGTTAATCTCATTACTTTATCATCTGCTGCTATTTTATTACATTTATTTTTATTGCATTAACACTAAGCCACGTTCATAAACTATTTTGCACTACTGATCTACTGGTACAGCACACCAAATCGTTACACACAGTAATGTTACAGTGTTACACTGTTTACGCTAATGTTCTTGTCATTGTGTTGCACTGTTGTTTATTATCTTATTCTTTCTTCTATTGTCTTATTATCTTTTATTCCCTCTTGTTGCACTGAGCATGCTAACGACACAAGAATTTCCCTCAGGATAAATCAAGTTCTTTCTTGTCTTATTTTTATAGCCAACGGTGTGTCATAGAGCGTCAGAAACCAGGCAAGTGTGTGATGATTTAAGCAAGTAGGTTTGCATGCTACTAACAGGTATCTAGAACCTTCCCATACTTATCAGCCACAGTAGTCTTGTAGCTCCAGTACTACTGAAGCTCCAATCATGGCTTGACAGATCAACTACATTTGGGGAAAGGGAGAGGGCTAAACCATTTCTTTAACGGAATCCAGGTGATTACATCCCAATTTTTGACTCGTTGTTGTTCATGGCCTCTTTCCGATGAGCCAGGAAGGGATACATGCATTTATCTGCACCAATAAAGCGATACATGCACACGATGGCGTCGAACGGCAAAACCCTGCAATGAACAGAGATAGATTTCTGTAATCAGCAACTAATTACAAAGTAAAAAAAGAGTAAGTGTTGTAGAAGAGCGATGAAAGAGCAATGCAATGAAATCGGAAATAGGGAGTACGTACGTTTTCATGAAGTTGACCACATACATAGCGCGTGGTGTGCAGACCATTGGCTGGTCAGTGAGAATGGCTCTCATAGCCTGTTTCACACAATACTCAGGCTTCAGTGGGGGGAAGAAAGGTGCTATTTCTTTCCTGCACAAACATGAACAAAACATTCTCACCAACTGTCAAAACCTACCCCATAGCAGGTACCACTACCATTCAAAAGTTTGGAATCACTACTTTCATGATTCTAATTTTCTAGTCTTGTGCAACTCCAAAAGTTTCAAACAATTAGGCAATAAAACAGAAATTAAGACATTTTAGGTGTGTCCAGAATGAACAACAGAGTTGTAGATGACCTTAAAATTACTGAGAAACCTGTATGGCATCACAAGTTACAATTAACTAGGAAAATGCCACATATTCCAAAAGTAGTGCTCAAATCTTGATACAGATGATCTGTCAAAATATTCCCTATAATTACATTTCCATTTTATACATAAATCAACAACACAGTTAAGTGATTCCTGTCATATAAGCTTTAGTGAATGCAGTGTTGAGGCTACACTAGGAACATCCAAAATCCACAGCACTGAGAAGTTACAAACCTGATTTTGCAGCCTTTGAACATGCCTGTGTCCACCAGAAACGGACAGACCAGGGTCATTTTTATCCCGTCTTTATTGGCCGCCTTAAGCTCGTGGCTCAGTGACTCATGGAAGCCAATCGCACCAAACTTGCTTGCACAATAATCCTGAAACAAACACGACAGAAGGTGCATTTGATGTCTCACGTGGTTGCATAGGATCAGATCATTTCTGGTGTTACTACTGATAAGCAGCCAAGTTTCATTAAAATAAAATCCACTAGAAATAAATCTAGTATTGAAAATAACACTAAATGATGCAAAAAACTGTTAAACTGAGTCAGTGTGAAATCTGACAAGTTTTTTCTTAAAGAATCATAATCCATTTGAACTGTTGGTGACGTCAAAGACCCCGACAGTCTGGGGGGGTTACATACCTCCACACCCGCGGTGGTGAACAGCCCCAGGGAGCTCGCCACGGTAACAATGTGTCCTTGATTGAGCTCCAGCATCTTGGGAAGAAAAGCCTTGGTGGTCTGTAAAGCAATTGAGTGCGTTAGCATACCTCTGTCACCTTTGTAAATCCATATATTGACTGACACGTATCACTTTATGCCTTTGTATTCATGACTAATTATGTTAGGGACCAATTGACCAGAACACTCACCCAGAAATGGGCATGGCAGTTGACCATCATGGTCCTTTCAATCAGCTCATCGGGACATTCGAGGAGATGGTGTCCCGAGACCACTCCGGCGTTATTGATGAGAAGGGTGACATTGCCCACCTCTCTTCGCACCTTCTCTGCTGTTGAATATACACTCTCTCGCTTGCTCACATCACACGTATAGGTGTAAACCCTGGGCTGGAACAATGGCAAGTCTTGAACGCCGTCCCCCGACCCTACAAACAGAGCAGGTATTGATGTATTGTCTGTACTGGTACGTTATTCTTATTCACTGTTATTTTGTTTTAAAGATACTTTTAGTCAGATATTTGATAAATGAGTATTACTTTTATGATATAATGTCTATAAAATAGCAGTGTCCTTATTGTTTTCAGCTCTTCACCTCTGATATCCAGGACCCAACAGTTAAACATCTACCAGTTAAAATCAAATAAAGTGTAAATAAAAAGTTTATTTTCCTTCTGAAAATGTAGTTTCTGCCAGAAAAAGTTTTTTTTTTTTTTTTTTTTTGCAGTTTTAAGACAATTTTCAGTCAAAACAAGCCGTGAGGCAAGACAAAGCTAGCAGCACTATGGCTGTCTGGGGTATATATACAAACACACTCACACACATTATATCCCTGTTCTGTAGGTGATCTGTTTAAGTTCAAGTCATTATTCTGTTCTGAATCGAATCTGTGCAATATACAACTCAACTGTTTAATCTGTGAATTGATTGAATGTTACTGAATGTTAATCTCATTACTTTATCATCTGCTGCTATTTTATTGCATTTATTTTTATTGCATTAACACTAAGATACTCTCATAAACTATTTTGCACTACTGATCTGCTGGCAAAGCACATTAAATCCTTACACACAGTAATGTCAGTGTTACACTCTTATTTGTTACACTATTGTTTATTGTCTCTCTTTTTATTTTTCTATTGTCTTATCTTTTATTCCCTCTTGTTGCAAAGAGCATGCTAATGACAAGAGTTCCCCTTTGTGTGTGTGTGTGTGTGTATATATATATATATATATATATATATATATATAAATATATGTGTGTGTGTGTGTTCTTTTAATTGCTGCTTCTATTTTCTTCTTCTGTCCACTTTGCTGCTGTAACAATCCAAATTTCCCACTAATAAAGGGTTATCTATCTATCTATCTATATATATATATACAGAGAGAGAAGAGAGCGAGCAGAGAGAGATCTTGCCCAGCTCTATCATGGGATTGAGTCTACTTGTGTCTCTACCTTTAGATGGGACCATTGCTCGGTAGATGTCCCGCACCATCTCTGCTGTCTCCTCGTTGGCCTCTCGGTTGATGTCCCAGAGGACCAGGCTGGCTCCTCTCCGGGCGAACTCTGTGGCGAAGAGCCGCCCAAGTCCACTCCCGGCCCCGGTGATGACACACACCTGACCCTCCACCTTCTTCTCCCTCTTCTTCACCAGCCACTTGGCCCCTGCCACCATGAACGACCACAGGACCCGAAAACACACCACGAACAGCTCGACCACGATGTTCATCTCTGAGCGCTTCAGGAGAACCTGTCCCACCTGAGAGGAGTCTGAGAGTTACGCACAGAAGAGCTCGGGACAAGAAACTGCAGCTAAGATCTTCCGAAATAACCAAGCTGCTGAAGACACCAAGTCCAACAAGTCCAGAGCTCGATCCTCTTCTGCTCCAGAGAAGCAGAGACATCCAACTTTTAACATGTGCCTGGTTTGCGTAACCATAAACATGAGCTACGTAACGCAGACTTTGAGCCCAGCCTCTCTGATTTACATACGCTACCTGGACAAAAGTATTGGGACGCCTGACCATCCCACCAACAAGGACTTTAATGACATTGCATTCAAATACATAGACCCTAATATGGAGTTCGCCCCCCCCCCCTTTGCAGCGATAACAGCTTCCACTCTTCTTGGAAGGCTTTCCACAAGATTTTGGAGAGTTTCTGTGGGAATTTGTGGCCATTTATTCTATAGAGTATTTATGAGGTCAGGCACTGATGCTGGACGAGATGGCACGCCAATCTCCGTTCCAGTTCATCCCAAAGGTGTTGGATGGGGTTGAGGTCAGGGCTCTGTGTGGGCCAGTCAAGTTCTTCCACACCAAACTCATCCAAACATGCACCGCGGCACAGTCATGCTGGAAAAGAAAAAGGCCTTCCTCAAACTGTGTCCACAAAGTTGGAAGCCTAACGTTGTCCAAAATGTCTTGGTATGCTGAAGCATTAAAGTGTAAAGTGACCATTTGTCATACGTAAACACACCACAGCACGAAATTGTTCTTTGCATTTAACCTACTCAACAAGTGAAGTAGCAGGCAGCTAGGAACAGAGCGCCCGGTGAGCAGTGTGTGAGGACGGTACCTTGCTCAAGGGTGCCACTAGCAGTCCTGGGATTCGAACCCACGACCTTTTGGGCATAGGGTCAACGCTCAAACCACTAGGCCATCAGCTGTCTAAGATTACCCTTCACTGGAAGTAAGTGGTCGAGACGAAACTACGAAAAAACGGTGTGTCCCAATACTTTTTTCCATATAGTGTATCATAGCTGGTCACACGGTCATGGGAACGGATGGTTTACAGATCAGCGAAAGTTCACAACGCCCAAAAATAACGCAAGAGTCATTTATCTATTTTCCTAGTTTTTAGGGATTTTTACAGTCACAACAGTCAAATGTGGTGTAACAGCCAAACTGACTTCTAAAACGCTACTGAAAATTGAGCTACGTAAGGCAAACTTTGAACCCATATTCCCTGATTTACATACCATAGTTGGTCCCACCGTTATAGGTATAAAGAGCACCGGATGGTATAAAGATCAGCGAAAGTTCACAAACAACGCAAGCGTCATATATGAAACCACTTTAATTAAACTTCACTCGTTTTGGGAGATTTTTACACTCTCAGAACAGTTAAGTGTGGTGTAATGGCCAAAAATGGGCTCAAAAAACGCTGCTGAAAATTCAGGCAGTACAGAGTTGAACAAATTCTGACCGGAGCTGCGTAACACAGACTGTAAGCCTACATTCTCTGATATACTTATCATATCTGGTTGTGGATTGATGGTAACGGATGGTTTAAAGATCAGCGAAAGTTCACAAACAACGCCTAAAACAACGCAAGAATCATTTTAAAAATCGATTTCATATAATTTATATGATTCCCTTGTTTTTAGAGATTTTTACACTGTCAGAACAGTTAAGGGTGGTGTGATAGCAACAAGTGAGCTCTGAAAATTCAGCCACAACAGAGGGGAACATATTCTAACCGGAAGTGTGGAGGAGTATAAGAAGTCTCCTGCGCATGCGTGGAGCCCTCTTTCACTGTGGGGATAATGGCGGGTGAAGCGTAAGTTGGATATCTTGTCATTTTAATCTCATAACATCTGCTCCTACGCTGTCTGTTTTGGGTCACACGCGACATGAACGTAAAGTTAAAGCACCCGTACACGTTAGCAGGTGGAAATTAGGGGAGAATGATTACCATAAAACGTTCTATTTTGATAAATACCTCCACGGGTGTCTGGCTCAGGCGTTAGCAACGTGTGATAAAATGGCCTGGAGCCGAGTGTACTGCTATGTAAACGGTTGGAGCAGGTTCTTGTGAAAAATAAAGTGTCTATGGAGAACGAAGTCGGCTCCTAAAGCTTGTCATTTCAAATATGAGTGAGTTTTGACTGCTAGTTCTTGAACTTGGTGGCTTATGGAGCTTGCTGTGCTAGCTAGCATGAAGAACAGCCAGGCTGTAGAGTCTCTGTCATTCTAGTGTAGAAGTTACTTTTGGGATGAAATAAGACTCATGTCATGGTCTAGTTAAGCGATTTGAGATGCTTAAGAGGTTTAAATTGTTTCTAGGCTGATCTGTATTTCTCAGTCTTATCCTAGCATCATCTGGTCCTGCAGATTACGCTATAACACGTCTAATTTAACTTTCTCCTTTTACAACAAAATCTTTGATTGTGGGTTTAAAAAGGAGACGTTGGGACAAAAACACTAGCATGTGCTGCTTAGGATTGTATGAGGTAATGTACAAGTTAGCTTCGAGCTGAAATAAGACATGGTCTAGTTAAGTGACTTAGGATGAAATAAGACTCAGATCAGGGACTAGTTAAGTGATTTGAGATGTTTGACAGGTTTACACGGTTACTAGACTGATCTGTAGTCCTCAGTCTTATCCTAGCATCTTCTAGTCCTGCTGAATTAAGTGTGTCTGATGCTTTAACACACCTAATTTTTAACTCCCCTTACTGCAAAATTTATGATTGTGGATTTAAAATGGAGATGTTAGGACTGAAAAACACTAAAATGTGCTTTCTAGGATTGTATGATGAGGTAGTGTAGAAGTTACCTATGGGATGAAGTAATACTCCTCGTGCTCTAGTTAAGTGATTTGAGATGCTTGACAGGTTTGAATTCTTTCTAGATTGACCTGTGGGCTTCAGTCTTATCCCAGCATCCTCTGGTCCTGCATATTTAAGTGTTTCTTAGACTGTAATTCCTATTGTAACTTCTTTTACTACCAAATCTTTGATTGTGGGTTTAAAAAGGAGATGTTGGGACAGAAACACTAGATTGTGCTTCCTAGGATTGTATGATAAAGTAATGTAGCTGTAACTTGGTTGACTAGCCACATTGCACTTGCCGTAGTGTGGTTTAAATGGGAATTCCACCAAATTTTCAAAATTTCTGCATAATTCCACGTTTTTCAAGTAATTCATGTTTAGAGTAGGTAGATCTGAAAGTGTATTGTTGATAAACTTGCAGACTCTGTGGCGTTGCATGCTTGATGACAGGATCTGAGACTAAATTATGCCATTTGAAAAATCAGCGAAATTCCTGTTTAATTGGTGGATATCATAGTCTAGCTGTTGGTTGGAGTTTCACCTGACTTTATAAAGTCTTAAGAAATGTTATATCCCTTTATTTTTTAGAGAAAAGAAGAAGGTTCCCTCGGTCCCCGAAAGCCTCTTGAAGAAGAGGAAGCACTATGCCGCGATCAAGGCCAAGAGCGTCAAGGTGCAGCTGGCCGAGAAGAAGGTAACTGGCACGAGATGTAAAGTAGTGATGTTTTTGTGCTGTACTTTCAAAATGGATTCTTTCTGACCTGCACCTGTCGCTCATTTTGTCTTTTCTTTCTCCCTCAGGCCCGCAGAGTCACAAGGAAGCTGATCTTCAAGAGAGCGGAGAGTTACCACAAGGAGTACAGGGAGATGTACAGACGTGAGATCCGCCTGAACAGGATGGCTCGCAAAGCAGGCAATTTCTACGTCCCCGCTGAGCCCAAGCTGGCTTTTGTCATCAGGATCAGAGGGTAAAGACTTGATGTTTACTGTTAAGATGTGTTTCATCCGAAATGCTCTTGTGGTCATCAGTGAATGACTTTTATTTGGTGCAGGCAATGTTCTTAAAATGGCTTTTTGGGTGAAATGCTATTTTTAACTTGATATCGCACAGTGGTTAATGATGTAGCTCTTTTTTCCCCGTCTTATCGACCGTGGTGATTTTTCTGAAATTAAGCCAAATCCTCTGAAACCACTTTATTGCTGAACGGCATTGCTACTCGCACTTGGTTAAGTGTATTAATGCAGTTTGTTTGTCTTTTGCTCCAGTATCAATGGCGTCAGCCCCAAAGTGCGCAAGGTGCTGCAGCTCCTGCGTCTCCGCCAGATATTCAACGGCGTCTTTGTTAAACTCAACAAGGCCTCCATCAACATGCTCAGAATTGCAGAGCCCTACATTGCTTGGGGGTAAGAGAGACCCTCATAAAAAGGATCTGAATCTGATATTACTTGTGGAACAGTCTACAATTACTGATATTGTTCAGTAAATATAAAATAGAATGTACTTGTTGGCCATGTAAAAAAGTTCTCTGTATTCCAGTGCTGTGTGAATGGTTATTCCGGACACGTTTGTTTCTTCAGTATATTTTTAAAAAATTCTGATGTGCTAATAGTTGGCGGGAGTTTCATATTTATGATGGACTGAATTGTTTTCCTGTCAGTTTTCAGGATTTGCATCCTTAATTATACCCCTAATAGACTGATACATTTGTTTAGGATGTGGAAAAATGGTTATCTGCCATGAAGTTTTGTTTGTTACGCAGATATCCCAACCTGAAATCTGTGCGTGAGCTGATCTACAAGCGTGGATACGGCAAGATCAACAAGCAGCGCATTCCTCTGACAGACAATTCTCTGATTGAGAAGAATCTTAGTAAGCATGCTGTTCATAAAATATTTAACTCCGAGTTACTGTATGGCAATTACTTTGTGGATTTCGCAATACTGTTGCTAATACCGGCTTCTTTTAAAGATTTGTGCTTAGAAATCCTTGCTTGCTTGTGCCCTAGATTAAAGAGCAGCCAGTGTGACCTGTAACAAAAAAAAATTAAATTAAGACAGTTTAAAATATATACCTTTGACCTGTTCAGAAAATACCTCTCAAGCAGCATGTACTTCTTTCCAGGTCGCACTGGAATCATCTGTATCGAGGATTTGATCCATGAGATCTACACCGTTGGAAAGAACTTCAAAGCTGCCAACAACTTCCTCTGGCCATTCAAGCTGTCCTCTCCTCGTGGTGGCATGAACAAGAAGACCACTCACTTCGTGGAGGGAGGAGATGCTGGAAACCGCGAGGACCAGATAAACAGACTGATCAGGAGGATGAACTAAGACCACACATGGTGAGAACTTAATGAAGCAGATTTGGGTCATGTGTGAATTTCTTGATTCATAGAAAATCCATTTTTAAGGCAGAAGGTAAGTGTGGAGTGGGCCAGCAGCAATTTCTCTTCTCCAGGTGTTCTTTAATCACTCACTCATCACGCACAAGAGAAAAACTTCAGTCATTATCAGTCTGTTTGTATACCTCTCAGTTTTGTCTATATATTTGTGTCCGTCTAGTGGATAAAACCACATACCAGTATGTGTTCTCTCATTGTTAAATTTAGTCACTCTTGTATGTTTGGCTACGGCTTCAGTACCACTGTGCTACAATGATGAACGCCATGGTCACATCACTGTTGTTTTCCCCCAGTAGATGATGTGGATATTTCTAACTGTTGAGGAGCCCTGCCAAGCCAGTCACTTAAGAAGTGCAGCAAGGAAACAAAATTGTTTGCCTTTTTAGCACCAGTGGCAGAGCTCTTGCTGTTATCACCTCCCCACACATGCTACCACATTTTGTACTTTTATACTTGTAAGATGGAGCAGTACGCTTACGTTTACTAGTATTGGAGTGAGGGAGCACAGATGTTCCAACTTTTTAAAAAGCCACTGCTCATTCCAGGCAGCATCGCTCTACCAAGCTCCCAGCCACAGGGTCATTGGTGGAGTCGGCATATTAGAATGCTGTCCTGAGTTTTGCAGCCTTGGCTTTGAAGCGGATAAAGCAACAGTCAAGTCAGTGATGTCCATTGGGGCTAACAGTAAATGAGTACCTGGCGGATAGCTGTCATTTGTAAGCCAGATTAGCATGCTTGGTCGTGCTGTTCCCTCGATGCTGCTGAAAGATTCTGTAGGTCATTGCTGATCTGATTCTGGAAGTCATGCAGTCATTATGAACTTCAAGATTTTATATAT
>JBBPCZ010000042.1:25786162-25798729 GCA_037974445.1 Brycinus macrolepidotus
CAAAGGTGTTGGATGGGGTTGAGGTCAGGGCTCTGTGCGGGCCAGTCAAGTTCTTCCACACTGAACTCATCCAAACATGTCTTTATGGACCTTGCCTTGCTGGGCCACAGACTGTCTGCAGGAACAACACTCTGCATCACTTCAACTGGAGTGGGCGGGGTTAAACTGCTGCAGACTGAATGGGCGGTCATATGTAAATGTGTTCATGGTTGTGGCATCACAACCAGGATCACTTCAAAATGAGCTATTTTTGCAGCTGGATTATAAGGACTGGGGAATGAACAGTTTTATAAGTTGAAATGAGGTTCATCGTCTTTTATAAAAAAAATAAAATAAAAAAAAAGCAAGTTTTCCATGATATGGAGCTTTTAATCGACTGACTAAATGGACGAAAGATGTGTACTGGTAAGTGCTACTATTGGGCAATTACTCATAGTCTGAGATGCTGATTTCGACTCTAGGAGCTTCTTTATGAAGCTGCCCAACCAAATTTGCATTCATCATCGAAGAAAAGGTGCTACTAGGGAGAAATGTTCCCCGAAAAATTGTGTAATTAGATGTAAAATGTCATCTCTGGTGAAGAATTGCACATTCATTGAGCAGGAACTGGCTTTTAATCCAGTTTCGCGCAAAATGTGGCTGAAAAATGCATGAGCCTCATCGACTCTAAGTATTCAGTAGCACCTCTTAAACAATCCTATAAAGCACCTGCCAGCCCCGTTCTATATTAAACACTCAGCTCTCTTTGTGTAGATACACCACTCAGTTGATTATTTGGAACACCTTTCCTCTTTCGTGACCTCGGCAGCATGGAACAATAATGGCAGCGTTTTTTGTGCAGGCACACACACACACACACACACACACACACACACTGGTGGGCTGAAAAGGTGAAGGTGCTCTGGAGTGATTGATATCATCTCACACTCCAGTTAATAAAATCTTGCCAGACCCTCAAAGTGCTCTTTCTCTCTCACTTTGCCTCCTGACCTGCGTGGCGGCAGCGGCTGGACTCCAGCCAAATTCCTCCGTATTAGGAAAATGTCACCGAGATGCTTCTGCTAAGAAATGTTCTGCTACACAAGCAGAGCTGAAATAATAATAAATAAAAACAAAAACAGGTGGATATGGCTTGGAGAACTGAAAAGAGAAATGATGAATGTGTGATCCAGCATCGTACACGAAGCGCAACTGCACAAGAAACAAAAAAAGCAGAGGAATGTGTAAAATGAGTCTAATCTGCTTGTCTTGTGCATCTTCACAGGTTTTAAATAATTAGTAGGATGCTCAGAAACTGCTGTAGTTCATTTCTGACAGAGCTGCATCTCCGAAGGCCTTGCAAACGTCTAACCACGTTAGGATTGTTATGTCTCTGATGGCCTTACTTTTACATTCTCTTAAAATGAATTAATATAAATTAGAATATGAAAAGGCACTGTAAGCTGTTGTATTCACCATCCATACCTCTTCATACCTCTTCTCACTCTCTCTTTATCTCTCTCTCTCTCATCTATCTATCTCTCTGTCTCTCTCTCACCCACACACTGCAGTAAACACCGCAGCTCATACACTCTCCTCTTCTCCCAACACAACAACAGTGTCATGTCACTGACATCCACTATAAATGCAATCTATTATTCATGCCACAACCACATAGGAGTCACAGCAGCAACATAATTGCACCGAATCCCCCTTAAATACCTCTTTACAAATCAACCTGTGTTCATCTGACATACTTTGCTCCATTTTTATGGAATCTATGGGATTATTAATAACCCCAAAAATTCACAAAAATCTTCCACATGTGGTATTGTTAGATATATTTGTGTATATATTTGTTAGTGTATATTTGTTTGTTGTGTTCAGAAAATATGATATTCCACTGTATATTATATTTAAAGTGATTTTAGTACTTTAGTTACAACTAAGATAGAAATCAAGGTAAACTCACATTTCACATTCAAGTATGATTATCATGACTAAAATCACTCTTTATACCCCTGATTAATAGCCCTGATTGATTTAAATATGCTGAACAGCTTGTGAGTAAATGCCAGCATGGCAAGAACTATTGTTACACTGCATACAAATGAGTTTGTTTGTATATCAGTTGTTTTTGGGTGTAAAAAGGAACGGTTAACTCTTCTAAACACTGAGGCAGGCTGAAGTTTTCCATCAAAATTTGATTTACTTGTCAAGGCTCGCTGCTCTAAAACAGTCCGTGCCATAAACCATATGGGGGGTAATTGTCAGGCTGGATACTACAAACCCACTGTATCGAGAGAGCATTGAGAGAGCATGGCCATTTAATTTTAGCACCACAGTGAATATGACACAAACATCTGATTACTTTGCTTGGGTTAAATTGCTGGCAAAGTTGTTAGTGTTACACGTCACATAACCTCAAGGTGTCACATATCTAGCAAAATGTGTAGTTGGATATTTACAACTGTATGTATAAATCTGTGTATGTATGTGTGTGTGTGTGTGTGTATTACCGTATTGTATTGCTATTTGTACAAATCAAAATATGTATATAAATGTATATTTATATACATCGGCAAAACGTATGTTTATGTTTTGCTGAAAGCAGTTCTTTACATAATATACTGGAAAAATGCATTAAACCTGCTTGATTTAAATGAGTGTATCATGAAAAATGTATCAATGCATTGATGTCTTTCAGTTCACTTTACTATTGCCTATAATTGTGCTCTTGTCTGTATTTCATTCCTGCGAAAATGATATTTGAATCAACTACATTCAATGCGTATCATCCCATTTATTTCAGAGACTGGCAAGCTCTCTTAAGTAGCTCTGCCTGATCATGTGATGCAAAGGGGTTAGAGCTGTGTGCCCTTTGGAGAGGACACTTTGCTAAATCCTCTGAGATACCATGGCCAGGGAGAATGTCAAGGGGGAAGGGACAGGGCTAAAATGGACTACGGCTACAGCTAATCAATACGGTGGCTATCAAAGAGCAAGGGTAAAGCTTTGCGTCTCTGTAAGATCTTAAATTTGCCAATATTCTGCTTCCGCCCTGTCAGAGCCTGCGGATGTCTGTTCAAGTTTGGTCGAAGATGTGAATGGGGCTAATTTAAAGCAGGATTAAAGCTCGGCCATCTGCACCCATTAATCGGCAAATTCCACTTCCCCAGGTTACCCGAACATGGCGAAAAATGGACGCAGGTTACTCACAGGAAATGTACTGTACTGTAATTCTTAATCACTCTTTCTTAGCGATGGAAAACCACCTCTACTAATTAGCAGCTCTGCCGACCACGTGACCAGATGGCATTCGGCAGCCATAAACCAGACGAGGCAAGGCCCTTCCAAGTGCGCTATTTGTGGGAGCAGACTAGGAACCAAAGGAGATTATGGCACGATCCTTTTGCTGGTACTGCGTGAACGCAGCTCACCTCAGGCAGTGTCAGCTAGACCTTTCGTGACTTCGAAATAGTCAAGGAGAACGTTCCGGTTTAGACCATATAATGGCAGACACTAATTTTTAGATACCTATGAGTACACTGTCATATTCAGAACAAAATCTCAGAAATAGTAGCTGGGAAAGTCCTTCATTTGAGTGTAAATTGATATAACCAGCATTCATTCCAAGGTTAGGTCATCCTTATTCATCATGGGACGCTCAAACAATGTCAAGAATCGCATTTTCAAAAGGTGGAGGAAAATACGGCCACAAATAAAGGCCAATGTTTCCTTAGGGTGCTGCTACACACGCCGTATGTGCATTCCTAGCTCCATAACCCATTGGTTTTGAAATTTGTAAGCAACAAATACCTGCAAATGTATGCTGTTCTCAGCAGAAAACCAATAAAACACTGGATTAGAAGAACACTGGAGAAGAACATGCTAGCTGTCAAGTTAATCCTTGAAATTTTAAGGGTCAGTATGTGGGTTTACATTTCAGTCACTCACTCTCATACCTATATATCATATATAATAGGTTTATAGTAGTTGTAATTATCAGCTGACTAGCAAGTGTAATCAGTAACAAACAAGGTGGAACTCCAAAACTTCATGTAAGTGTTTGAAAGAACTCATGAACATACCACTGAGTTGAATGAAACCACATAACATTACAAATCTACAACGGCATTATAATGAGTACATTGCTTGTCATAATGTTTATCAGACTGGTTGAAGATTCTGCGTTTTTGTGGGTTGCTTCTGGCCAGGCATCATAAGTGTCAATCAGTCAATCTCGATATGAACAGGTAGAAACCCTCGCCCTTTTAGAAAGTGAACTATTAACTGCAAATGTGGTGCTGCTGCTAGCAAAAACAAGTTAAAACAAGCAAAGTGGTTGCACTAATTTTGATTCATGAAATCCTACACTTCAGGATTTTCAGCATTCTATCACTGAAGACCTGATTTTCCTTTGATCTGATTAGTCAGTACAGTACAAACGCTCTAGGCTCCTTAACTGCTAGGAGTTAACCTTTTCTCGACAAGACAGACATGCAGGGTGCATAAAATAGCATAAAAAATCAGCGTGAGAAACTCCTATTGAAAACAGCAGCCAGCAAAAAAAAAACACACTGAAGAGTGAAGAGTGATCCCCCATACTAGCACATCTTTCTTGATTAATGTGGTGAATCATCCCTGATAAAAAAAAACAAAAAAAAAAAACAAATCAAATCAAATAAACACGATTTTGTGTGGCCTGGAGGGACTTCTATGGCTGGTTTTCCTAAATACCAAAGCCTGGCTTTTCCTGTCCTGCCAAACCTCAGATAATGTAGGACGGGAGTGAGCCGAGGCGATGCTGAAGTGTGCTGACTCACACATATGATGGACTGCCAAAAAAACCATAGCAAATCAACCTTCATCGTGTGTAGTGAGAGCGGGACCTGCAGTTCCAGCTGCCGCGTCCAGTTCTGCCAATAACGGCCAGCTAAAGCTGTCAGCGGGGATGAATGAGAACCCGCCTCTGTTCTTTGTTCTTTCGGGCAGAGGAGCAGTTCATGAGAAATGTCTGTAAGCAGACGGCCGCCGGGCGCGGTGGGTGCAGTTTGATGGGGCACATGGAGTTTAGTGGGCTGGATAATGGAGGAAAATGTGGGTAATACCATCTGTCCTTCTGCACTCTCTTTCCCCTCTTTTCTTTCCCTCTCTCTCTCTCCCTCTCTCTCCTCTGCCTCTCTAGCTCTCTCTCTCTCTCCTCTGCCTCTCTTTCTCTTCCTTCTCTCCCTCCTTCTTTCTCTCTTATCTGCCTCTAAAGTTCTCTCTTTCTCTCTTCTCTGCCTCTCTTCCTCTTTTTTCTCTCCCTCCTTCTTTCTGTCTCTTATCTGTCTCTCAAGCTCCCTCTCTCTTTCCCTCTCTTTCTCTTTTCTCCCTCCTTTCTCTCTCTTATCTGCCTTTCGAGTTCTCTCTCTCTCTCTCTCTCTCTCTCTCTCTTCTCTTCCTCTCTCTTCCTCTTTCTTCTCTCCATCCTTCTTTCTCTCTCTCTCTCTCTCTCTCTTCTCTACCTTTCAAGTTCTCTCTCTCTCTCTCTCCTCTGCCTCTCCAGTTCTCTCTCTCCCCTCTCTCTCTGTCTTTTGTGTTAGATATTGTAATATTTGAAACACACAATGTATAAAGGAAATGAAAGTGTTCTTCCACTAATTCACAAATGAATCTAATTATTATTTGAGCAATGTGTTTACATATGGGTTTAAGCCAGTTGTTCAGTTTTCTTGTTTAATATGCATGAAATAGCACAATATAGACAAAATGTCATATTGGAATTCTATTGATGCAAATTATAATTGTAATGCAAATTCCAATACACTGCAAAAGTGTTAACGAACCCTCGATATGCTGTGATTAAGGATCTGATTTTTTTGGATTCCGCAAACATTTTGATTCATCCAAAGACACGAACATCTGTGACTGGTCACGACAGACACAGTACAAAAGTAAAATACGTTTAGTAATTTTAGAGATCTTTTAAAAAATTCATTATATAACATTGCATTTTACTAAAATACTTTAAAGTAAATTTTTAGGAAAGAAAGATAAGGAAAAAAAATTAATTGATAATAATTGATTGGTGTTGCAAAAGCTTTGCATTTTTTGCATCATATGAAGCCACCCATTATAATATATGAAAATGTTCGATTTAGTGATTCTCCAACATTTTCATGTAAAAAAAGTATTTTTACATAAATCTCTATTATGAGTGTTTTTCTTTTCCTGTAAAGTTGCTATTTTGGACATATGGGGTTTTGTTCGAACAAAACTGTTTTTTAACTTTCTGAAAGGTCAAATCAAACATCATCAGGAACCACCGTTTGCACAGGCTGGGGTTAAAGTCTTGTTTCCATATTGCAGCCTTAATCTTCTCAGTACTGCAAAGACCAATATCAGGATGAACAGACAATATATCGTCCAGTCCTGTTATCACAGCTCTCACATTCCGTTTCACTCAGGCTTTTATCATCAAAGTGCTGTTCTCAATCCGAACTTTCACTGTGAATCTACCTAGGATGTTTGGACACTTCCAAATGAACACAAAGAGAAAGATTATAAATAATAGATGTGTTCTACCACCATGTCAACAAAGGGAAGACAGTTGGCAAGACTCATTATGTCTTCATTTCTTCTGGCAGCAACAGAAAGTGATACTGTACTTATGGCCATTATCAACCATTAAGCGCATTTAATGCATTGTGCAAAAGATAATTTTTGTCCTGCTTTTTAGTTTTCTATAACATTCTCAAGATTCTGCTGTGATAAAGGCTACAAAGTGGCACTGCAACTGAAAGGCCAGGGGAAAAAAAGATTGTACATTAAAGCCTTCGACTAATGGCCCATTTGACTGCTTTCCATGACCATATTCTGGGAAGTAGGCGATGGGCCTGTGGGATCGGGCTGTATGTGTGTGCAGATCAGGCTGTGGACTCACTGTAGAAACTCCTTCAGTGACCTTCTCTCAGTGCACTGGTGCACCGTGTTAGCAAACAACAGTCTGAACAAAAATCTGCTTTATCCCAACAGCTACAGCGCTAACAGCTACACTCACTGTCCTTAAATTTACCTGATGAAGCTTTGCAAATGGCCAGTTCTGCTTTTTTAATGTAAAAAAAGAACAGCTCAACAATGCTAATGTTGCTAACAATAAATAAAAGTGAGCAGAGTTAGCATAATGACATTGTGCTAACTGGTGACTAGCTTCAGTTTATTTTGAGTAACATTAGCATGTATGGTTGAACTTTACCTTTAACAATAACTTCACTATCTCTTGTTTTGGTGCCACGTCTTAGTAAATGTCCCAGCGTAACAATATAGTTACTTTTTACAATGTAATTACTTGAGTAAAAAAAGTTGGTACAAATGTGTATTTATATAAGCTAGATAAGATTCATCAACAGTAGTTACAGTGTTATTGCACGCATTCTTGAAGTATTATTAGACAGCTGTAATATAAAGTAGGACCATTTTTCCATGTTGTTACTGAATGACAACCCTTAGAAAGTTGACACACAAAGAATAAGGGCTGGCTATACTGATGCAATTAATGATCAAGTACTCTAGCAATTATTTTGACAACGAATTGAACGATCAGAGTTGAAATGAAAAGGCCAACCAATAATGTAGACTTCACTGAACAGTAACAAACAGTTTCAGAGATCCCGAAATTTCCCAAAATTCCAAAATACACACACATAAATGGATGCGTCCATCAGGGAAGTGGGAAAATTATCGTCATGCAAATTGTCAACTATTAATTACTGATTCATAAAGAAGGTCCACTTTCATCGATTATTTTTTAGTGGAAGGCCTGCACAGAAGCTCAAGGGGTTAAAATACAGGTGCATGAGCCACTTTTGTGCTCATCTTTCGTTAGTTTTAAATTATGCGAGGTTTGTGTGGGCGTGATATTAAATATTCACAAGGTCGTTTGGCATAACACTGCGCGAGGGAGACATCTCGAGCTGTCTTGTTGCCGCAACAAATGCAGTTTGCAACACGAAGCAATTAGGCACTTATGATCAACGGTGCAAAGAGGATGGGACAAGATTTGATTTGAAAACAACGCCCTGCAACCCAGACAAATTAGCACGCATCAGTTCATCAGATTGGGTTAATCAGAAAACCACTGGAAAATCAGGCTCTGGATTCCTGATCCATTTTACTGATTCAGGACCTGCAGCGTCATTTTACACTCTGCTAAAGGTGCTATAAGGGATATTCAAACATCACAATAAATGACAATATTTTCATGATACACAATACGTGTGTGTGCAAAGGCCTGTGCATTTGAGTGTTTATTTGCTGAGTTTAACATATTGGGAAACATAAAACAAAGTATAAAATATGCCGTTAAATATGCCAGGGCACACTTTATGCTCTGTTAAATATGTTAACAGTAATTTTGCATAAAAAAAAGGGCAAATGTGTGTGTGTGCTTATTTCCACTTAAAACAAAACTTATTTGCCCAGGGGGGCCTAAACTTTTGCAATTGTATGTATATGTATAGAGATTTCATTTATAAGAGGTTTGTGAAGAAGTTGGACAAAATGCACCTGCCAAACATGCACAATGCCAAACACTGGTTGCTGTTATAGGTGAAACTCTTTCTTTCCCAGTATCAAAATTGAGTACTGGCCACTACTGGTTCAATATTTGTTCTTGATAAACTAGCAAACTTTAAAAAGAGCAATTTTGATTGAAGGGCTTCACATCAGATGAGCATCTAAAAGTATCATGTTCAAACTACTGCCTCACAGGAAGAACCACATGGCTAAAACAGTATGACTGTGGGGTATTTCAGGCTAGATTAGTTACAGGATTAGATCGGACTCAATGTTTCCCCCCCGATATCTGATCCAGCATTTTCTACTGAAATCGGTGCGCCATCTCTAGCTGTTGTTTACAAGTTCTCTGTAACTGGCCTAAATCTGTGTTTTTATGAGACATGCAGTTGTTCCGTGCTCCAGAAGTCCTGACCACACCCATGATCTACTCAGGAAAGAATATCATGACATTTATCACAATGAAGATAATCAGATAATGCCCACCCTTCCGGCACTGCCAGTCTGAAATGCATGCAAAACTGACCTTCCCTGCATTCATGCTTTAAGTGTCAGCCAAAGCCATCATTCTGTATATCACAAATACAACCACATCTCGAGACTTTTTAAGAATGTCAGTGCTTTACCGAGGCCACCTGATTTGTATAACAGGCATATAGAGCTATTTCCCATTACAAAACAATGGGAGCTCATGAATATTCATATGCTCGGAGAATTGTGCCAATCTAAAAGAGTTTGACTGAAGTGCCAAAGCTTTAAATCTACCATGCAGATGGGCACACATACAGCAACAGTATGTGACCTGTCTTATGGCATTAGAGCCTGAGCTTGAGTGGTCTCGTTTGGATAAACAAAGGCAGAGGATGCATTGTAATTACAACATGACTTCCAAAGTCTTCAGATTTTAACATTAAAATCATACTTCTAGCTTGTACAGTGTTGAAAATGTGATGAAAAATGACATCTAGAAAAAAACAGAGCAGCATTGGATGGGCTCTTGTGTACACTTATTATGCTTTTCTTGCTATAATTTGTAGATAAGTGGTGCTTGTGTTATATGGTTGAATTCTGCAAAATAGGAAATGTATTTATATTACCACTACAGGATTCACATATGGTGAGTTTACTGACTGGACTGCCAGTGCAGTTTCAGACTGTGTAAGGCACCTGTGGTCATTTGGATGTGTGTTTGAGTGTTTATTTAGGGTAGTAAACCGGTTCTTGACTATGTTCTGCTTATTTTCGTGTTTTTCCAGCTCTAATACATAATCCAAGCTAATCAGTTAATTCTATTGGGTGTGTTAGACTGAGGTTTTCCTGGACCAGGGTCTGAAACCGCCAGACCAAACATACACTCTAAACACACATTACATTAATTTGGCAGACGCTTTTATCCAAAGCGACTTACAATATGAGGAAAGATTCAAGTTTCACATGACCCAATACACTTTGCCTGAATACACATGTTTAGGCCAGACTTTGGTTTGAACAGGGGAACTGGCTGCGCTTATAGGTTTGAACTGTGTGTTTGGGCAGAATGTTCGGGCCATTTGGTGGTGTGTTTGAAAATTCTGTGTTTGGACTAGGTGTGTGGAAAGTATGTGTTTGGACTGTGTGTGTTTGGGCTTGTATTTATACTGGGAGTGTTTCTGGCTTGTGTTTATGCTCAGTGTTTGGAAAGTGTGCTTAGGCTTGTGTGTGGGTCTGGGCTGAGTGTTTGGAATGTGTGTGTTTGGACAGGGTTTTTGGAAGGTATTTGTTTGGACTGGGTTTTTGGAAAGTCTGCGTTTGGGCTGGGTGTTTGGAATGTGTGTGTTTGGGCTTGTATTTGGACTGGGTGTGTTTTTGGCTTGTGTTTGTGGCTTGTGAGTGTTTAGAAAGTGTGTTTGGGCTGAGTGTTTGGAAAGTGTGTTTGGGCTGAGTGTTTGGAAAGTATGTGTCTGGGTGTTTGGACTGTGTGTGTTTGGGCTTGTATTCAGGCTGGGTGTGCAGCAAGTGTGTGTGTTTGGGCTGAGTGTTTGGACTGTGTGTGTTTGGGCTTGTATTTGGGCTGGGTGTGCAGAAAGTGTGTGTGTTTGGGCTGGGTGTTTGGACTGTTTGGTTTATGAACTGAAACAGTGATTTTACTTGGTTCATATATGTGTGTCATCATGTTTGGAGTGTGTGTTTAGATCATGCTCAGTGCCTGTGTTGGTGTTTGGACCCTGCAGGTTGACTGTTCCTTTTTGGGCCGTTTGTTTGAGCTGTGTGTGTTTTGGCCTTGTGTTTGGAACAGATGTATTTGCTTTACCTTAGCAGCCACAGATGAGCTGGGCTTCTCCAGGAGATCCCACAGTTTCTGCCTCTTGTCAGGGCAGCAGCCCGTGTCCACTTCTTCTCCCTCTTTCTCCCGCAGCGTCTCGGCCTCGCGCCTCAGCTCCTCGTTCATCTGCTCCTTCTTCTGGTGGTAGCGCGCCTGGCAGCACGACTCCAAGTAGATCTCGTCGATGCCCCAGTAGTCAAGCTCCTGGCCGAAGGATAGCGCGCACATCTCCTCCATCATGTGCAGCTTGCCCGTCCTGTAAAAGTTCAAGATGGAAGAGAAGGCGCCCGGGTGCCGGTCGAAGAAATACTCATTATCGTTCAGGCTGTAGTCATCACAGATTTCCATTAAGGTGTCGTGGGTGTTGCAGTCTCTGAGCTTGCCAAGCCGTGTGCGTGGGAGGCGGTCCAACGTCCGCCACAGAACCTCGTGAACCAGGCCACCCACATTGATCCGGACCCTCCTGGACCGAGCCTTGGTCCGGATGATGTCAATGGGTTCAGGCGGAAGGGAGCCCTGCGGCCGGGACACCTTCTGAGCCCCGAAGGTCGCTCTCTCAGCCATGATGGCCGCTGAAATAAAAGTTGTGCTACTTTAGAAAGTTACAGCAGTCAACAAATAGGGCTGTCAATGGAAGAAAGGTCCACCAATGAGATTAACAACAGTGAGTCCGCTTCAGACCAGTCCCTCCATACCTGCAACAGACGAAAGAGAAGAGATTTACAGAACAATCACTAATTCAGACTGAAAAAATGAGGCTGTCCATTCACTTGATATAACTGTTATCATATTTCCCACAAGAATAAAATATATTACATCAACACAAGTAAATAACTGCAAAGATACTATATGACACTGTAAGATTTTGATTGTGTAGTAAAAAGTAAAGTAAAGTAAAGTGGCCCCTTATAGTCATGCATGAACACACCACACCACAGCACACAGTGTGAACAATGTGAAATTCTTTCTCTGCATTTAACCCATTTACCAAGTGAAGCAGTGGGCTGCCACCAACAGGGCGCCCGGGGAGCAGTGTGTGGGGACGGTACCTTGCTCAAAGGTAACACAGTGGTGCCACTAGCAGTCCTGGGATTTGAACCCACAACCTTCTGATTGCAGGGGCAACTCTCTAACAACCAGGCCACCAGCTACCTTATTTATGCTAGCTATAACACTTATGTAGTACTCTATAGTAAACTTCAGAATAACCTGCGTAACGATCAGGGCCTGCAGAATGACAAAGTTAGAAATGACCTCAACTATGTTCAGGATCTCCATGCTGGTCAAAGCAAGCTTGAGCTTAAATAAATTAAAAAATCTCAAAAATTAGCTAAATATTCTAAAACTTGATAAGATTAATGCTCTAGAATGATCAGGACAGAAGTCAGAAATCAATTACGCCGGCGTTTTTATTAAACAGGTTCAATGATACACACTTTGAGGCTAATAATTCTGGTGGAATTTTTTTCAATTTTTTGCTATAAACAATATATACTAGGAAAAACTTTAAACAAAAAGATGTAAAAGTGGAAAGTAGAAGCAGAAGTAGATGGAGTCGATATTGGTTGTCACCAAGATACCTTCATACAGGGGTAAACTAAATGAAAACTGATGTTTGATATATATATATATATAAGATAAACCTTTATTAGTTCCACAAGTGGGAAATTTATATATATATATACATATATATATATATATATATATATATAAATTTCCCACTTGTG
>JBBPCZ010000042.1:25816238-25829500 GCA_037974445.1 Brycinus macrolepidotus
TGGGGCACAGTCATGCTGGAATAGAAAAGGTTCTTCCCCAAACTGTGTCCACAAAATTGGAAGCATGGCGTTGTCCAGAATGTCTTGGTATGCTGAAGCATTAAGATTGCCCTTCACTGGCAGTAAGGGGCCTAGCCCAAACCCTGAAAAACAGGTGTGTCCCAGTACTTTTGTCCATATAGTATACCTACAGATGTGATCTTTAGCTTCCTAGCAGTAACCTTAGGTGTCTGGCTGTCTTCTACATTAGCCAGCTAGTGGGGGGAAAATTTCAAACAGCCTGCCAAGGATCTGCCCAAAAGTCTCAAGAGTTTTATATATAGTAATCTCAGAAGGGGGGGGTTTCCTAATCCTTGAAGCGGAAACTTTCACTACTGCAGCCCTGCTGCAGGGTGTGAGCAGGCATATTCACAACAGCGATGGTTACATTTTTCATTTTGGCCAGATTGTCCCTCTAACCATCTCTACTGCAGGTGGTTCAGCTAAATCAATCATGCTCATCCACTTTCATAGGCTATGGTGCAATTTAATCGTGTCGAGTTGCTGACCCATCCAGTGTGCAAGAAATACTTGGAAATGAAATGGTGAGTGTTGAAAAACCTTTCCCCACATGAAGCTGATCAGCCAAGCCATGTTAATGATCACCAGTTAAATCATCACACACTTGCCTCAAAGCATGTTGTTAAGTCATTTCAGACATAACGCGAGACCCAGAACCACACATGAAACAATGTAATAAATGTAATCCCATCACCTGTCACTGTCAAACAGGAAGGCGTATGGTGTGAAAGCACACCTGCTCAATATGACCGTGTATGCACTGGGGGTGTTCCCTCTGACCTACCTGATTGTGAACCTGCGGCCGAGACTGAAAGTGGAGAGGAACGTGACAATGGTCAACACGGTCACCACATCTTTTGGCCAGGTACTGCACACATGAATGTTGACTTACTGCTTTGGAATACACTTATAAAATATCACGAGTTTGGAATCAGTGTATTCAATAATAGTAATAATAAATGTATTGCAGATAAATGAGCATGCTAGTTCTGTGCACAGATTTTGGGTAATTGTTCGAAAAATTGTGTCGAGAAATGATAAAAGGAGCATCCCGAATCATGTTTCAAAAGTGGTGATCAAATCTCAAGGCAAATAACCTAACAAAATGTAAATAAATAACTACAATATAGAATTTATTATTTAATAACTTTAAACCAATACTTGACTACACCATGTGAAAGTATATTTTTATGCATTTATTTATTTGGTGTATTTAAATCTACATTATATACTTTACCATTGAATACTGAACATTGCTTTAGCGTACCTGTTTAAGTGTAATCAGTTTGTTCATGGTGAACCTGAACAAATGTGATGGTAGAAGAGAAGCTCCATATTCCTGCACCCAGGGCACAGACCTGTGGTTTTAATGTCCTTTCTGGCTGTTACCAACATTGACTGATACCAATGTCACAATTATGCTAATGCAGAATATGTCATTTTCTGCCCTCTTTTTTACACAGCAATGTTATTTCCTCACAATCTGCATGTTTCTGGTCCTTGCGATGAACATGTATGCAGTTGGGAAAGAAATTGTGCAAATGTTCCAGCAGGTAGGTGTGTAACTTCATTTTGAAATGTTCTCCGTACATGCAAATCTCTTATTGCAAGTCTAGGCAATGGTCACAAAACCAGAATGTGCCCAAAAAAACAGTGGAGGATCAAGGTCTTAAAGGATTAGCTCAGCGAAAAATTATTTTGCCTGTTTTCCCATTTACCCTACATGTAATCAATACAATGTTTAGAATCTAAATTTTCCTAATTTCATTTAGCTCTGGAGCTACGAGGCTAATGTAGCTCACAAGCTCTATAAGTCAATAGTCACCCAAACTGTTTCTATAAAAACACCCCCCCGCCCCCCAGATACTTCTTAACCCACTCAAACCACATCTAGCTCTACATCTAGGTGGAGTGGAACAGTCTATGTGGTCCCGGACACAGTATGACTAACTGTGAGTTACAAAAAGGAACAAAACTTCACCCCTACAGACAGCCCTGTCAGACAATACCAGGTCAGATTCACTACGTAGACGTAAGGAGGACTGATCTTGGATAAGATTCCTCTGTATTTTTTATGTCATGAAAACTGGTGCTAGGTCAGCACTCCTACTCCTTCCAACAAACCCTGTTGTCTAAAGTGACTGGCCCCAATATCGTGTTATACAGTGAAGTTTTATTTGTTTTATAGTCACAGTTAGTGAGTATTTACTTACAGTGTTTATTAGGAGTTTTGGACACCAGTCATGTCTTGGCTTGGGAGAAGTGGAAAACTGTAAATTGTTGATTTTTGCCAATGTATTCATTTGAAGTGTTTAGGCCAAAATTCAAATGTATAAAAATTTTCCCTAATCTAAGATATAGCTGATCTGCAAAGATATTAGAGGCCTATAGCCATGAGTTTATTAGTGCATGCATAACTAATCGCACTTGCCTTTATTAAGTAATCTTTAACAGAGTTACTTATGTGGTTTCTACAACCCCAAATCAGTTGGGACGCAGTTACTGTTAAATTTACTTTGACTTTTATTTCATTGCAGACAGTATGAACCCAAGATATTGAATGTTTTGTCTGGTCAACTTCATTTTATTTGTTTATATACCTCCATACCTGCATTTCAGGCCTGCAACACACAAAAAAAGCTGGGACAGTAAAGCATTTAGCATTTTGTAATGTTGCCTTTTCTTCCCACAACACTTAAAAGATGTTTTGGCACTGGGGATATGAAGCATTTCAGGTGTTATTTTGTCTCATTCCTCCTGCAAACACGTCTTAAGGTGTGCAACAGTACAGGGTTGTTGTCACATTATTTTGTTTGCACTGTCTTGCTGAAAAATGTATGGATGTCCTTGGAAAAGATGGCGTCTAGAAGGCAGCATATGTTGCCCTAAAACCTCAATGTGCATTAAAGCTGCCATCACAGAAGTATAAATGACAACCGCACTCCGTGACAGACCCTGGCTTTTGGACTTGTTGCTGACATCAGTCTGGATGGTCCTTTTCGTCTTTGGTCCGGAGCACACAGCATCCCTTTTTTCCAAGGAGTACTGATTCGTCTGACCACAATACACATTTCCACTGTGAGATGATCCATTCCAGATCCCTCAGAACCCAGAGAAGTAGATACTGTTTCTGGACATGGTTAATATATAGCTTCTTTTTTACACAGTAAAGTTTTAAGTGGCCTTTGTGAATGTAATCCCTTCCCCATGTGGTTCTATCAGCTACTGATGAATAACAGTTCTTGATGCTGTGTCGTCTGAGGGTTTGGAGCTCATAGGTGTTCAGCTTAGGCTTGCACCCTTGCCCTTTATGCACTGAAATTCCTCCAGATTTCTTGAATTGTTTAATGATAGTATGCACTGTAGAGGGAGAAATGTGCAAATCCTTTCCAATCTTTCTTTGAGGAACACTGTTTTTAAACATTTCAGTAATTTTCTCACGCATTTGTTGACGAACTGGAGATCACCTTTGCTCCTCAGAGACTCTTTGATGGAGAATTCTTTTTACTAAATCATGATTACATTCACCTGTTTGAAATCACATTATTCATTTTTTTTTTTACCTCATTACTAGCTCAAAAAAATTTTTATGAAATGTGTTGCAGCCCTGAAAAGCAGGATGGATGTATATTAACAAATGACTAGACAAAACATGAAATATCTGGGGTTCATACTGTCTGCAATGAAATAGAAGTCAAAGTAAATTTAAGAATAACTGTTTATTTGCATTTTCCATACCACCCCAACTTTTTTTCTGATTTAGGTTTTGTTCTACTGTGTATGGTTGCTTTTGGGCTGAACCACCACTTTAATGCTTTCTTTGCCTTGCCTTTGGTAGCGTCTGAAGTATCTGCAGGACGTGTCTAATCTGACGGACTGGGCGGCTGCGATTTGCTCTCTGCTGTTTATCCTCCCTTTGCTGCTGGATGCAAAGAGTGCATGGCACTGGCAGGCTGGAGCTCTGGCTGCGCTGGTGTCCTGGTTCAACCTCCTGCTCTACCTTCAGCGGTCTGGACCCAACCTGGCTATTAGTGCTTTATTAAAATACAAGAGTGAAGAGAGTTTGGCAAAAAAGGACACAATTTTATTCTTTAACCTCAAATGCTGATAATCAGTTAAGATGTTTCTGAAGTTTCTGAAACAATTGAAGCTTATACCACCAACTGGCATTGTGCAAACTGCTTCACATCCTTGCCTAAATATACACTATTTGGACAAAAGTATTGGGACACACCTGTTTTTCAGGGTTTACTTCCAGTGAAGGGCAATCTTAATACTTCAGCATAACAAGACATTTTGGACAACACCACGCTTCCAACTTTGTGGACACAGTTTGGGGAAGAACCTTTTCTGTTCCAGCATGACTGTGCCCCAGTGCACAAAGCAAGGTCCATAAAGACATGGTTGGATGAGTTCAGTGTGGAAGAACTTGACTGGTCCGCACAGAGCCCTGACCTCAACCCCATCCGACACCTTTGGGATGACCTGGAACGGAGATTGCGAGCCAGGATTTCTCATTCAACATCAGTGCCTGACCTCATAAATGCTCTACAGAATGAACGGGCACAAATTCCCACAGAAACTCCAAACTTAAAGTCTATGTATTTGAATGCGAAGTTAAAGTCCCTGTTGGTGTAATGGTCAGGCACCCCAATACTTTTGTCCATATAGTGTATGTCAAGTTGTAAACTCAAATAGACTTACGAGATCTGCTAAGCAGGAAAATGTGTGCAGGATTTTTACAAAACTGTCACTTCAGATGTTTGATTTACAGGAAAAGCTAAACAAAGCCAATAATCTGAATGATTTACAGGAGCCTCTCAGACTGTCTCCTTGTTCCGTGCAGGTTTGAAAGATTCGGAATCTACGTGGTGATGTTCCGGGAGATTTGCAAGACACTGCTGAGCATCATTGTGTTATTCATCTATTTGATCCTGGCATTTGCTTTGGCTTTCTATGCTCTTATGATCGAACAGGTTTGTGTGCATGCCCAAGAGAACACATTCAGATTAACTAACCCTCTGAATATACAGCCGAGAATATTATACTGAATCTTTATTTAGTAACGACATTATCGTTCTTTTCTAGAGGCATTTTGGTAGAATGTTCCTGTCGCTGATGCAAACCTTTGTCATGATGGTGGGAGAGATTAACTACCAGGATAACTTCCTGAAACCCTTCATGGCCTCTCGCCTCCCTTTTCCCGTGCTGACATATGGAATCTTTGTCTGGTTTGTCCTGCTCGTCCCAATTCTGCTCATGAACCTGCTGGTAAGCCACTCCTTTCATGTGTCATTAAGTATGATTTAACCTTAAATTATGACTACTAATCACCTAATTATCATTTAGATGCAAATCTGAGGGCACGTTTTAATGACTAGGACTATTTTAAGCATAATCTAATTTCACTTCTGGTGTAAAACCACTGTTAGCAGAAATTAGCCCTATCACGATTACTCAGTTAAAATCAGTGGCCTAATATGATTAAGCACTAAGCTTGGATGATAATGTATTTTAGAAAAACTACTGTCAATAAACAATATTATCGTGATCTAATTTACCAGATGTGAGCCTTACAGAGCCTTACCCTATAGCCTGCTTTTTACTTGATTGGAATATAATAACCATATATTTACCATCTATGCTAGTTTCTAATATTGCTTAATAATTTATAGTGAAAAACTATATTCTGCACATACAGCATACAGCACTTTTAACATCCAGTGGTGCATTTGGTTTTTAGTTTGCGTCAGACTGAAAATCTATGTTGTAATTTCTCAGTGTGTTCCAAAATAGTGTGTAATAGTATAGTCTGTAAATATTTCTATTGAATATACTTTTTAACAATTAGAATGACTGTACAAAAGGAGTGGCTAAAAAAAGGTGAAGGCACAGGAAAGAATATCAATTTCCAGATCATTACTTATTAAAAATATCACAATATTCAATATCAATTATCAGTCCAAGGCTATTTTTTTGATACTGGCAAAAAATGAACTTTTGGGAATAAATTAGCAACTACTAAGAAACTAATGTGTAGGGTATGGAGTTGAAGTCAAGAGGAACTGAAGAATGGCCCATATACAGACTCTTGGAGTTGGATTAAAGAAGTAATATATTTAATATGTTAATATATTAACATATTAACATTTCTGAATGCCTGGTTTGCGACAGATTGGTCTGGCTGTTGGTGATATTGCAGAAGTCCAGACCAATGCTTGCTTAAAGCAGATTGGAATGCAGGCAAGTATTGCAATTTACCTGTAACTGTTGAGATACGAGAACACAAGCAGTCTGAGTTTTTTTGGAAATGAAATAGCAATAAACTTGATTCTGCAGATTGAACTTCACACGAATCTGGAGGAGCGGCTGCCATACTGGTTCATGAAAAGGGTGGACCAAGTCTCGGTCAAAGAGTTCCCCAACAAATGCTACAAGGGCAAGGTAACAGGCAGTCTTTAAAGCACACCCCTGCTGAATGAAAGACTATCCACAACATAAAAGCGATATTTACATGTCTTGTGAATAGAAACAGAATCGTCCAGGCCTCTTCAGCTCACAATATTGGTGATAAATAGTTTTCTGATCCTGAATTTGATATGCCTGTTCATAAATTCAGCCTGGGTCTAAGAATAAGCGCAATGTGTCCAGTGCAATTTGAAGAAACGCTGTGTGTTGTTAAGCAGAAATGGGTCTTCTGTGGTGGTGATGTTAGAAAAGTGGTACCTCGACTGTGCCCAGCCTCCCGTCAGTCAACGCCAGTTGAGCGTGAGCTTGCCAAACAGAAATACAGGTACATCCCAAAATCTACACACTCCAACTGCTACATAACCAGTGCAGCTGCAGCAACGTGAAGACAAATTGTACACTGTACACACCTTCTCGAATATAGTTTTTGCATAAGATCATTTCAGTGGTCAATCTAATTCCCATCGCTAACATTAATGTCTTAACCCCCTTTGTCTAATATTTCAATAACTGTAATAGTATTATCATTATTATTAATGTTAACATATTAAAAATTTGTTTCAAGAATCTATATAAAAACATGGACATTGAAATGATTTCTTATATTTATATTGTTAAAACATCAAAAAACAAGTTTAATAATATTAAGAGGAATCATTACTATTATTCAGATTTGTTAATGTGCACTGATATTTAAAAATAAGTGAATTATTAACAGTTCTTTTCTATTATTCTGATGCATATTATGAGCATGTTCTATATAAAGTTACCATTACTATTATGTTGTACAATTCCAGTTCATGTGTGGATAACCCACATTCTTTACAGAACCTCAGAACCTCAGAACAATTCGTTGTTGTTTCAGACTGAAAGAGATTTCAGACTGCATGGAGAAACAGCACAACCTGCTGAAGCTCATTGTGCAGAAGATGGAGATCAGCTCTGAGGCTGAGGACCATGACGGCCCACCTGTCTACCAAGACTTCAAACAGAAGCTCCTTGCTAGGAGCAAGTGGGGGCCGCTGCTCAGGGCAGTCACAGCCAGGAAGAAATGAACTTCACAATTCAGAAAGATCTGCTGCCATTAAAGCCCAGGCGACCAAATGTTTTCCAACAAGCACCAACACTGGATTGGTTGATGTTCTCCCCTTGTAATTTAACACCATTCTAGAATATTTCATTCCATTCATGATGTTCTACAATGGTCTCTTCCATTTACAGTCTTACCTTCTTAGAATGTTCTCCCCATTCATGTCCTTCAAGAGTGCTCCATCCCTGCCATTCATATGGTTACAGAATGTTCTGCCTCATTCGTACGGTTCTAGAACAGTTCCAGCATATTCTCCTCCATTCTTCTTCCATGCACTCGTCTAGAACATACTATTAGAATGTTTGAATGTTCTCCATTCACCTTGTTCTAGAATGTCCCCACCTTTCATACAGTTCTGTAACGCTTCCCCCATTCACTTTGGTTGAACTGTCTTGTTGATTCTAATTTTACAATGATATAAAGTGAATGTTGGGTCAGTGTGTTACAATCTTTAAAAAGTTCAACAGCAAAAAGTACTAAGGTGCTTTAACATAGTGGCATTTGATTGTAAAGCAGTTTTCTGGAAACCATGTTTGTGGCACCCTCTCCTAATCGCTTTTAATGGTGGGCATCAGTGGCACTACAAAGTGATGTCTTAACAGTGATATACATGAATATAAAGTTCCATAAACCCCAGGCTATTTCAACACCTGCATTCTAGGATATTCAATGGGAGTCTGTAGGATTAGCAAATGTATTTGCAGCAAACACAATAATAAAAAAAAAAAGTATCTAATCAGGTTTGTTGTTGAAAAGTGGTGTTTGTTGAGAAAAAAAAAAAAATCTTGAATTAAACAAATAGGTAACAGACTTCGCATCAAATTATGGTCATTCACAGATATTTTAGGCACAGCTTGACTTGAAATTTCATTTAGATGTGCTTAAATATGTACGTTCCAGATGAAGCTCGGGTTAACCTCCATTACCACATATTAGTTACATGGAATTCAGCTCAACATCCAAGTTTAATTCCAACTCAAGATTTTGATAAACATCTTGTCCTGCACCTAACCCCACATCCATCTTACTCAAAAACAGAAGTATCAAAAGCTTTTTCGCTTCTGCAAATAACACTCAACTAAACAACAAATGCTCACGACAACAGAAGTAATTCAACATTCAAAGCTTTTGGTCAGTAACAGTTTGTCCTTACATCTTCTAGTAATTGCTTGTGGAGGGAAGAAAAAAACAAAACAAAAAACAAAACAACTTACAGTAGGTTTCAGGAGTTACTCAAAACATTAGTTACACAGTTTTAGTTATGATGCAAAACAAGGTTTTAACTTATACTTAACCTAAGCGCACGCACAAAAAAAAAAAAAAAAAAGAAGCATTCAGCCATTATTCAGGTTATTCCAAACTTACACTCCTGACTGCTGCAGATGTTCTGAGACACCGGAGAAACATTTCAAGACTCTTTGTGCTTTTTTGCCTCTCCGTTTGGTGTGGGCCTCCTCCTTTTGACTCCACATTGCTCTGTTGGGAAACATACTTCTCAGTATCCATTCACCCTCAAAGATAACAGTGAATCAAGGCAAACGAGCAGTGGTTAGTATTAAGATAAACTTCAATCAGATTTAACTCTGCATGTTAACATCTACTGGGTGAACTCTTTCACCGAGTTATTGG
Source organism: Brycinus macrolepidotus (assembly GCA_037974445.1). NCBI lineage: Eukaryota > Metazoa > Chordata > Actinopteri > Characiformes > Alestidae > Brycinus > Brycinus macrolepidotus. The sequence continues at coordinate 25,825,486 of JBBPCZ010000042.1, forward strand.
AATCACTCAGAATTAAACAGCTAGTTTGCTAGGAAGGCAGGTGGTTAGCTAGATTGCTAGATGGCTGGATGAACAGATTCACAGATCAGCTCTATAATTACTGGTTTCAAAAAGTAATGAGGTGGTTAATTAGCTCAATCATACACTGAATGAGAAAAAAAAAAATTTTAGTGTTAGTAAATATTTTTAACCTGCACCCCAAAAATTTCTTATGAACAACTTTAATTGGAGCATGTTCTCTTTCATATGTCACTTTTTGTTCAATAGCCGTACATGACTTTTTTTCTCTGGGGTATAAATATGAGGCGCCACTGAAGCCAAATTCCCTTTGTCATTTAACAACATTTGGAAAATCTTTAAAGATTTTTTTATTGGGGATTGGTGTTTCAGATTTTCCGTGAGAGATTGAACCAGTTAACCACAAAGACAGTTTTATCCATTTCTATCCATTTCTATCAAGGGTGACAATAATTATGAAGCTTGCTGCAGACAGACCAACATCAGACAGACAGAAAGATTGGGGTCTGACCTTTAGCTTGCGTTCTACTTTCTTGTTCCCTCTGGCTGGAGTGAGAATGGGAGGGGTTGGAGGAGGAGTGAGGGAGTGCTTTGCTCATTTTTTGCCCTTCCTCTAGACCTAACTCATGGGCCTTTCCTAGAGAGAGGGTGGGGCATTTCATGAGGAGGGGAGGGGCAGTCATTTTCAACACAATACCTTGCAGATCCTGCAACTACGCAAAACAGTTTCCAAACACAGAACTGTATACTGTACCTTCGAGACCTACACATTAGCACTTAAAGCCCAGTATAAATCATGATTAGTTCTGAGCCATGCAAGTTTTTAAACTCTTGTTTATTTGCACCTAAACAAAAACTGCAGGAAAAAAAAGCAGACAGCAACTAATGCATTTCCATAAATACAGTTTAAACCTAAGTTCATAAATTGGAACCAGTTTTGAAATGATGGGTAGTGACTGGTAGTTAGAGGCTTACAACGCTACAGGTCACAATACTAACACTGACTACAAATGTAATAACATACTGTAAACATCAGTCAAAAATATGAATAAATAAAAATGACAAGACCTTTTGTAAGTCATTTTATGGTGTGAAAACACTTATTGTGCATTACTAACCGCAAATGTTTTCTCCTGTTGAAGGAATTCTGTTAGTTGCAAGCAAACATGCAGCGAAGAGGACAGTGCAATGATTGAGTTAAAATCAGTTCTGATCACTCTCCCAGGAAGCAAAATTACACATAGACCCCAAAGCTGCCGCATCCTCAAAAAAGGATGAAACTCAGATTTATTGGTTTGAAATTTGTTTACAAAGTACACAAAATTCATTTATATTCATATATCACTTACATTATTAACCTTGATTCCTATCAGGTTATTCGAGAATAACATTAAGACCGAACAAATGTGGCTGGCATACATGTATCCATGAAAAAAAACCACTAGTTTACAAAAAAAAAATTGCATATCAGTACAATTGATCTATCATTCTACTAACATTTACAAAGATGTAACATCAGACGGTCAGACAAGTTTATCGCTAGGTTTTTTTTGTTGTTTTTTTTTAAAGAAAGCAAGGGTTACTTATTCAAATTCAACATTTTCGTACTTGGATGGAAAAGCAAAGTCATGCTTTTGTTAAATGCACAATGCACTTTATTCTTCCGAAGCACAAAAGCACTATTCAAAAGGCAATGTGCATTCATGAGCGACACAGCAAAGTGCATATGTAACGAGAAAGCAAAAAAACAAACAAACCAAAAAAAAAACTAACTAAAAAAAAACAAAAACAAAAAAAAAAACCCCAAAAAAGAATCACATCTCACACCATGGTCCCCAACAGAGGTAAACGCAAAACGCACCCTGCACCAAAATACTGACGGTCTGGATCATAAATATATTAACAAAAAAGAGACAACAATAATCTAAAAATGCTAAGAGGGAAAAAGTACATCTGAGGAATAGTCCTAACTTTGCTTTGAGCTCAAATTTGGGCTGAGCAGGCTCCAGCATCTTACTTGTGTTCCAGTCGGAGGAGCTGTTCCTTACCATTTATGGTTAACGACTTTAACTGTCCGTCTTCTTCCACCTCTACCCGTTCCTGTCCGTTTTCTACAATTCTGCATGGGGGGAAAAAGCTTGTTAATAAATGCAGAAACATGCAAAACAGAACTTACTCAGTAAAACACCAATATGAAACTGGTCAATCAGAGATAAACAAGGAAAGGAAAAAATATACCCTACAGATAGCACCCACCCACCCCCAGACATAATCCTGATAAATAACACCTATTGTTCATACATGGAAAAAAAGGCCCTCACTGAAATAAAAAAATAAAAAAATAAAAAAAACCACAGGTGTTCTAATTCACCCAAATTTGACTAAGCCACAGCCATCCACGGCTGAGCACAACTGGCCTCGCTCTCTCTGGCTGAGTAGGACTGCCTATCCTCCCTTCTTCACTTAGCGTGGTGCTAGCCTGAGTGTGCATCTGTAAATAGAACTGGCAGTTAGTTTTCTCCTACAAGCCTGTTGAGCTGCCCAATGATGTTGAGTCAGTGGCTGTTCAAAAGAGTGCTAGCCGACACCTTTCCAGTACTGGTAACGTGTGCTTGGATAGTCCTAGCTAGTGAATGTAAAGTGTAAAGTGACCATTCTGTCATACATGAACACACCACAGCACACAGTGTGAACAGCACGAAACTCTTTCTCTGCATTTAACCCATTCTCCAAGTGAAACAGTGGGCAGCCAGGAACACGGCGCCCAGGGAGCAGTGTGTGAGGACGGTACTTTGCTCAAGGGTACCTCAGTGGTGCCACTGGCAGTCCTTGGATTCAAACCTACAACCTTCCGATCGCAGGGGCAACTCCCTAACCACCAGGCCACCAGCTGCCCCATGGAAAAGGACATTACATGATTAAGGGAGAAATTACTGGTTGACATTGTCTTTCCCTGCCTGCTGGTGCATGGTGGTATAATTAAAAAAATGCATAACACACCCAATAATCTTTGTGTGGAAAAACAAATGTGATTAGGTGGTCTTAATGTGCAAAGAATAAAAAGGTTGTTGCAATGATAAATCTGTCAAATTACCCATGAAAATGTTCAAAAACACCTCACATTTTCTGAAAGATTCACAGATTTTGTTGCAAGTACTCAAACACCTTTAACTAGCACAATTTAAGTGATCATACCTTTTTGTAGTGATTTTCCTGCCATTGACGTATTTGGTTGAAGTGGAGACGGAGCGGAAATTCCCCATTCCGCTGCCCCCTCCGCCGAAAGAGGTGGAGGAGAAGGAAGTGAACCCTCCTCCTCCTCCTCCTCCTCCTCCTCCTCCTCCCAGCTGTGCCATATGCCCCATATGCCCCATTTGCCCCATTTGCCCCATGTGCCCCATATGCCCCATGTGTCCCATGTGCCCCATGTGCCCCATGTGCCCCATGTGCCCAAAAGAGCCAAAACCTGAAACAAACACAGACAAACATCATGTTTAGATTGTTTAACAGGACTTTGAAAGTAAATGTGAATGCCTGCATCTTGGGAAAATATAATTTAAGGGCTGCATGTGTGAACGACACAAAACTACCAAATGGGGTGTAAGAACCTATCATGTCTGAAGCCCAGGGTATGAAATAACTTTTTAAGGGGTATTTTTCTTCTTCACTAACAAATTCCACTGTATTTAAGTACACAAAGTAAGCACTTCTAAATATCAAATATTAGAATCCTAATTAGACTAACAATTTATTCTCAATTGCTGTGCTATGGTATTCCTTTACATATAGACAAAAGTATTGGACTAGACCTCTTAATTAGTGAATTCAGGTGGCCTCTTATTTCCAGTGAAGGCCAATCTTAATGCTTCAGCATACCAAGATATTTTGGACAACACCATGCTTCCAACTTCACCAGCACGGTTTGGTGAAGGCCCTTTTCTATTCCAGCATGACTGTGCCCCAGTGCACAAAGCAAGCTCCATAAAGACATGGTTGG
>JBBPCZ010000042.1:25850195-25861159 GCA_037974445.1 Brycinus macrolepidotus
AGGGAACCTCAGTGGTGCCACTAACAGTCCTGGGATTTGAACCCACAACCTTCTGATCACAGGGGCAACTCCCTAACCACAAGGCCACCAGCTGCCCCTTCACTGGAAGTAAGGGGCCTAGCACAAACCCTGAAAAACAGGTGTGTCCCAATACGTTTGTCCCAACAGGTGTGTCCCAGTACCTCCAGAAGGCCCAAAGTGGCATTTTTTTCTACCGAAACTGGTCCTACTGTTTTCCTCTGTCACATCCTAATTATGTTGGTGGTTATTCTAACCTGTTAGGCCTTCAGTCCAACTCCTGGACTAAGGCCTAACCAAAAGGAAAGCTGGTTATATCTACCTAGATAACACAAAAAATCCAGAGTGGATAATATTCTATTTTTTGATTCAAGAATTCAGCCAGAGCTTAACAATGAAATAAGAGTAGTAGCATGTAATTTCATCTTCCATACATTAAAATGCAAGTCAAACAACAAATAATACACATAATACACACTTCTGAAATAACAATGCATAATACATATATTATAATACATAATAATACACACATTAAATAAAAAGGACAATACACATATTATAATACACACTCCTGAAACCTAAAATATACCCTTGCTGGTCACTTTGTCAGGGGGTCTCTCTACCCATCCACAGCCCTACTCTTTTATTTCACTCCAGTCTTTCTGTAGGCCTTGAATGCTCTAGCTGACATACCCCTATGTTTGTTTATGCACCACACAAACACTAACTGAGTTTTTTTTTGCTCACCATAGAGGTGAAAGAGCAGGAAAAGGATGTGTTCTGTTTGTTGCAAGGTGCTCCATTCACTTGTAAATGGCTGTGAGCTGGAGAGGCTCCTTCAGAAGTTGTGACAGAGCAGTGAAAAGAGTTGTTCACAAAGGACACATTCGACTAATAAGCAACTTCAGAGGTGCTAACTGCATGAGGAATCCCTTTGGCTAGATGAAGTGTGTATTGGAATTAAACCATGGCTTTCAGAAGTCAGTAAAGAATGTTCTTTACTCTTCTGTGTGCCAAACAATGAACCTTTTCATTTTTACCCAGACACATGTTCCCAATGTCTGAAGTAAAAGTGAACGCATTTCTTAAACACACCATAGTGATCGATATAGAACAGACAGTAGGTTACAATTGTCTGAATCCACTACAATCTTCAAAATGAAGGTGCCAAAATGTGAGGTCTTTGAACCTCTTTTGATTCTTGGAAGAATATCTTAATGGATGGTTCTTTACAGAACCAAAATTGTTAATGATAGATGTGCATATGTAGAGCCTGAAGTCAACCTAACCTACAGCTAACATAACTTCTCATACAGACATTGGTGGTAGGCCAACATTATCAGTATAAGTAACAGTATCATTATCACTGCAGTTTGCATCTACATAGCCCACACTTCATTTTACAGGAAATAAATATATATATATATATATGTGTGTGTGTGTGTGTGTGTGTGTGTGTGCATATATATATATATATATTTTTTTTTTTCACACACATACTCACACACGTATATATATGTGTGTGTGTCTGTATGTGTCTGTGCGTGTGTATATGCATGTATGTAAAAATAAACATAACTGAAAAAATGTGATTAGTAAACTATGATTAGTCAAAGTAAAGGGAACAGCCTGAGCTTAAATGCATAAAACGTTAATAGTTCTCAGTGTTTGTGTTTACATAAATTGTCCCGAATTATATTAATAATGGTGTGATCCTTCTTAAGAGTCTATAACATATGTTATTAAAATGTTATTCTATTTATTTTTTTAAAAAAATAAAACATAACGTAAACGAAATATTAATGTGTCCTTTTATTATAAGGCATTATTAAAAACTAAAAAGTCCCCATTGGCAAATTTAGATTTAGGTGGGTTTACTGTGGGCTTTTCCTTCATTTTGTCCTCTGTGTCCTTGACAAGCATTAAGAAAATGGACAAAAGGAGCAAAATGTGAAGATTTGAACTCTTTACATTGACCGCCCATTCCAAAAATAAATAAAAGTCTATTTTTCTGGCTTTAAAAAAGGAGACCTGGAGGTTTTCTTTCAGTTTCTCTGATGTATTGTCAAAAGAAAACTGCATGGCAGCGGATGGCAGAACGACAATGGCCGTGCTAACGAAGTGTAGAGTGGAAATGCAGCTGTTCAAATAACAACATGCTGCATCTGGGCCATGATGAGTCATGTAAGCGTCTTTCTGAGATACCAACAAGTGCTGCCTCGTAGGATTCGCTGCAGCTGAATAGATAGAAAAGGACCTGGGTGGGGGTTGGAGGGGAGCAAATACCTTAAAGAGCTGCTAAAGCCTGTGTGAAAGGGCTGCCGGAGAGAGGAGACGGTGGCCTGGCTGTTTGAAACATGATGGGAAAGATCCACAAGGCTCCACTTTCTGCTCTCATGCATGTGAATTAACTTGTCAGAGGGTAAACAGAGAGGTATTAAAGATGAAAGACGAGCCACCGGAGACGAAATTCCATTTCAAACCGACTGAGTGATTGTTTAACAGTTTTTTTTTTTTTTTCACTCAAAGTGCAAATCTTGTAAAAATGCAAAATGTAAAAGTTTCAACCTGAAACAGTTAAAAACCCTGAAGATGGGATTTTAAAAACGTGGGAGCCCAAACAACCCATTGATAAGAAAAAAAAAAGAGGTTTATCTGCAGGCTTTCTGAGATTTCTTGGTGGGAAATTCAACAGACCTTTCAGTCGTTACTGACCCTAAAACACACTGAGGCCAAGGAGAGCTGATAATATAATAATGACAGTTAATCATATAATAATGAAATAATATAAATGACAGATAATGCCAAGTAATTGGACGTAAACAGAAAAGGAAGTGGTGTTAAACTAAGTTGATTCAAATATTTTCTTCAAAATTGAGTTGATTCAAAAATATATCAAAACAATTATTGTTTCAAGCTATCTCATCGGAGGGTGGTTTTCTTGTCTTTTAACCAGAAAATCTCTGTCGTAGTTTACAACAGACAGTTATTAAAATAATCATTTTTGATTTTGGCTGAAGTGCCCCATAAGATGTCAATTGAGTAAAGCAAAATAGTGTTCAGTTCTTAAACAATCATTTTTTAAACTACCAGGCCAAAAGGAAACTAGAAAAGTGAACAAAACTATTAGATAAAAGTTGAAAAAGCAGATAAGAGCACAATGTGTTGTTTCTGTTACAGCAGTTCCTACATTTACAGAACTGGAACTGGAGATGGCAAAGCAACAATGGCAGTTTACAATCTTAATATCCTATATTATTAGTGTGGTGCTAGTATAACACAGAAACTCCATAGACGGGCTTAAAGAAATATGTAGCAGTGGTCATTTTCAGTCTAAACAGGTGGAGAAAAGGCAGAAACAGGTTAAAAACATATTGTCGTGTTTTTTCCAAACCGTTTACGTTAATTGCTCACCTCATATATCTAACCTAAACATTAGAGAGGAGCGTGAAACAACCTGGTTCACTTACGACTGTGTTGCCGTGTCTCTTTTTAATATTTCACACTTGTATTTGTTCAGTGAAGACAGAGGTAGGCATCATCATCAAGAGGTGGGAACTGAATTGCATATTGTGTAAAATGTTAAATGGCCATTTTTGTCACGCGTGAACACGCCACAGTGTAAACAATGTCAAATTCTTCTCTGCATTTAACCCATTCACCAAGTGAAGTAGTGGGAAGCCAGCGACGCAGCACCCGGGAAGCAGCGTGTGGAGATGGTACCTTGCTCAAGAGTACCTCAGTGGTGCCACTGGCAATCCTGGGATTCAAACCCACAACCTTCCGATCGCAGGGGCAACTCCCTAACCACTAGGCCACCAGCTTCCCCATATTGTTATGTGGGTTCACGAAGTCTCATCACATGCACCTATAAACAGGGTTGAACCAGAGGGGGCGCTGAGGAGGCTCATCAAAAAAGATTATTTTGACAGTTTGAAAAGAAGTGCTATAAAGACTGATGTCTTTTGGTGTTATGCCATCCCTGGCTGCAGTTAGATTCGCCAGATGTTATTAGTTCCACTATTACTAATACCATCTGGTGGCCTGGTGGAGTTGCCCCTGCGATCAGAAGGTTGTGGGTTTGAATCCCAGGACTGCCAATGGCACCACTGAAGTACCCATGAGCAAAGTACCGTCCCCACACACTGCTTCCCAGGCACTGTGTCACTGGCTGCCCACTGCTTCACTTGGTGAATGGGTTAAATGCAGCTTCACGCTGTGTGCTGTGCTTTAGTGTGTTCACACGTGAATGTAAGAGCCACTTTACTTTATAACAAACTCAAACCTCTTCAAACCCATAAATCATTACAGGTTGGTTTCAGTGGAAGCGCCTGACTGAATAGTTAGTGCCGGGGGGAGTGTGTTTGCGACCCTATCCGTTCAAACTGTGTCCTCACATTCTCATACACCCTTCTGCTCCATCCCTCGCTGCGCTACAGCACCATAGCAACCGTACCAGCCGGCATCCCAGAGACCCGTCAACATTAAAGGTGAACACCAGCTGCAAGAATGTAGGAGTTACCATGGCTGCCCATTCTCTCACACTCTCTATCTCTCTTCCATTCTCTCACACTCTCTCTCTCTCTCTTTCCCTCTCTCTCTCTCTCTTTCATTCTCTCTCTCTCTCACTCTCTCTCTTTTTCTCTCTCTCTTTCATTCTCTCAATTTTTCTCTCTCTCTCTCTTTCATTCTCTCACACTGTCTCTTTCTCTCTCTCTTTCTCTCTCTTTTTCATTCTCTCATTGTCTCTCTCTCTCATTCTCTCTCACACTCGCTCTATTTCATTCTCTCTCTCTCTCTCTCTCTCTCACTCTCTTTTTCATTCTCTCTCTTTCATTCTCTCACACTGGCTCTCTCTCTCTCTCTCACAGTCTCTCTGTTTCATTCTCTCACACTGCCTCTCTCTCTCTGTCTTTCATTCTCTCACATTGTCTCTCTCTGTCTCTTTCATTCTCTCACACTGCCTCTCTCTCTCTCTTTCATTCTCTCATGTTGTCTCTCTCTGTCTCTTTCATTCTCTCACACCGCCTCTCTCTCTCTCTTCCACTCTCTCACACACTCTCTTTCCCCCTCTCTCTCTCTCTCTCTTTCATTCTCTCACACTGTCTCTCTCTCTCTTTCATTCTCTCACTCTCTCTTTCTCTCTTTCATTCTCTCACTTTATCTCTCTCTCTCTCTCTTTCATTCTTTCACATTCTCTCTCTCTCTCTCTTTCTCTCTCTTTTTCATTCTCTCTCTCGCTCTCTCTTTCATTCTCTCACACTGCCTCTCTTTCATTCTCTCTCTCTCTCTGTCTCTCTCTCTTGTGTAAAGAGAAGTTGACAGCAGTGCACATTAAGGTGGAATAAGTGGGACTGTCTTGTGAAAAAGTGACCCATTCTGCCTGATTAAATGGCCCAAACATAGTTAGTGCTCATATAAAAGAGGAATCGATAACACTCAGCAAAATCCACCGCATGCGCTCCACCTTACTGGCTGCCACGACTGCTCGCAGAATCTGACCTTTTATCACGTCCATTGATTTCTCTCCCTGCACGTAAAGCACCCCGATCATAAATGTTTTATACGCTATTAATGGTTGTTTCGAAATCTATTAACACTCATTCTTGAGAGGTTACTTTATAATAAAAGTGGGATCGATACACACTTGTCTTGTGCGTGACAGAGCTACTGTTAAACGGACCTGCATGTTTCTTTACCGACACATTTGACCGACGTCTCGTGGTTGTGGTCTGCATAGATCTGTCTCTCTCTCTCTTTCTCACTCTCTCTCTTTCTCTCTCTCTCTCTCTCTCTGCGTGTGTTCTCTCTCTCTTTCTCTCTCTCATTCTCATTCTCTTTCTCTTTCTCTCTCTCTCTGTTGTCTCTCTCTCTGCCTCTCGATCTCTCTATCTCTGTCTTCATCTGTCTTCATCTCTTTCTTCATTGCCTTTCTCTCTGCCTCCCTTTATTTGTCCTTTTTCTGTCTTCGTTTCTTTTTCAGCCACCTCTTTTTTCTTTCACATTGTCTTCATCTTGTTCTTCATTTTTTTCGTCTCTCACTATATTCTTCTCTTCCCCTCTCTCTCTGTCTCTCTTTGTCTGTTGTTTTCTACTCTCTCTCTCTCGTTCTCTCTCTCTCTCCCTCTCTCTCTTTCTGTCTCTCTCTGTTCTCTCTCTCTCTCTCTCTCTCTCTCTCTTTGATAGTTTACAGTATACTACAGGACGTCTAGGAGGTGATTTGACTTCTCTTGCACCACAAAAGAAGAAATGTCTTGCCAGAACAAGACTGAACATTACGACAGCAAAGAAAGAGGATCTGAAAAAGTTAGACTGGTTGATTAACTGTGTAACAGAATAATCAAGATTATTTAAATGTAGATAATATCAAAATACAAAAATAGTCACAGCCAAAGTGATCAATAACAAACTCTTCATTGCTAAGAGGTCCAATCAGGAATATTAAAGTTCTGTCTATCAGACTGTTGATCTAGGATCAGGTGACTTAAACAGAGGCCTACTAATGAAGAGAAAGGCAGCTGGTCCAGGATTAGTACTCAGACGCTTGACAAATACGAGCCCGGGACGTGGTGAAAGTGAGAAGTACTGGCTCATGCTAGCTTACCCTGAGGCAGGAAGCTTAATTAGCTCTCTTCTTGGTATGTAAAAACTCACGGCAAACCCTCAACCCTCAGCAAACATTGCTGGCGCAACATCTGTGGAAGCACAAAGCCCTGAAAGCTTCGGGAACAGCAAGACACGCCCTAAAATCAGACGTACATCCTATATACAAGGTACCCCCCTCCCTCCATGGGGAGACAAAGGCAAACTTAGCGATGACAGATGACACATCTAGAGAGATAACCACCTAATCCTCAACTTCTTTCCATCACTTTCCTTTTATCCCCGTTGTGTTGAGCTGCAGGCCTTTTTCCCACAAACTGGACAAGTCTTCGTCTGCCTTCACGGCAATAAACTGCAGAAATACTGTACGGATTACGCATGTCAGTAGATTCTTGTTGATGCTAATCGTTGGCTTATGTCTTATGGCTTGCACGTCAAGGTGTTATGACCTGGAATAGCCTGACATCTCACTCAAATAATCAGTAAGGTGGCCTTCCGTTTGGACCAGTGCTTTTCAGATGGCCATCTCTTCAACTTATGTTTAATTCCTTGCATTCATTTTTCAATCTTACCTAAAACGCTAAAGATTTACAAGAGTAACGCTAAGCATAACATTCACTGTAACTCTTACAGGGCCCACATCATGGAAACATTTGTCATTATGTCTTTTAGGAGATAAAGAAGTTTGATGTAGTATGTGAACACTGTTCATTTCAAACCCACCGATCAAACAATCTGCTGAAACTAAGCTGTAAGGCCCGTTTTGAATAGATTTCTGATGTCACAAAAGCCAATGAATTTGTATAAATCTGACCATTCAGCCAACAACATGTCTGCCATTCAGTTATAAAGAGTTATAAGTTATAAGGAGTGTTGTTGCCTGAGCTAAAGCTAAAAGTGTCCAATACAGAGCATCCAGTCAAAACAGAGGTGAATTACATATATCAGTCTTGAAGACACAGTTACAAAAACAACCAGTTAAATCCAAAAGGATAAAGAGAATTTGAAAAGTGGTCATGGACAAATGAATTATAAGTGCTTTTGGTTCATAAAAGCTCACAAATATATTAGGTGAACTTGCAAAAATTGTGGAGATGGGTCCTTTAACCTCAACCCAAAACCTAAAGGAGATCTATTAATAACCATCACCTTAATCAACTCATGTCAACTCATCTGTTATCACTTTGATCATCTATAGATAACCCACCCAATAAGAGGTCTGTCCAAATAAAGTGGGAGATTTAGATCTCCTTGAATATAAGGTAATGTAACTACAAATCTTAACACTAATTAATGACACTTTTCTTTAATCTTTTAAATATACTTCATCTTCAAACATGTTTTCAAGTAAATGAATCAGTAATTTTACTAAATACAGAAAAGCACTTCACACAATTCAGGTTTGTCAGGAGAAGTGCACTCACACATGGCTAGAATAGCTTCTGTGAGCTAAATAGCTAGCTAAACAAATGCCGCTTCTCCACTGGGACTAGGAACCGCGATGTGCTGCGAACAAATGTTTTTCCATTACAAATGAATCAACCTGTACCCAAACTATACCTGTACCAACTATACTATACCTGTACCAAAATTATAAATAATTTAAAAAACACAACATCAAAAGCAGCTTTCACAGAACAACTTTCAGCTGGTTCGACTCCATGGACGTGGTTTTGGGATGATGACCGGCTATAATCTGTGGGAAGAGAATTGCGCTGCTGACGCACATTAACCCTTAGAACGCGAGCATCATGGAACCGTGCCAGCAGCACAACAAATGTTACATTTTCGTCATATGGCAAAACAACTCCTTATATGGAAGTTCCAGTTTGTGTTGATGCTCGAGGTGTCAGACGTCATGCTGAGCTTTGTTTGGTGTTCCTGTGTCACGTAGAACCAAAGTTATTGTGATTTAAAAAAATATGTAATAATAATAACTGCCAGAGGGGTTTTAAAAATGGCATCAGACGCAAATGCCCATAAAGAACAAAAATGCCCAAATTTCTTTTATTTTAGGTCTTACACACAAATGGAAAATAGACGAGATCTTTGAACCTGGGAGAACTTCCAGGATAGTTTCTGCTCACAAGTGGGTAGGGAAACCCCACAGAGGGAGGGGGTCCGGAGAGCGGCCGAGTGGTGGCGCGTCGAGCGAAAGAGCAGCAAACGGCGAGAGTGTAGGAGAACAAACACCGATTGTAGACTGTTTTACACTGTTTATATTTGTAGAAATCCGATTTTACATATACACTCTCAGTTCTAGGGGTTAAAAACAGGACTGAAAGAGGCTGCTGTCCATTGGCGGCTTTAGAGTTGGCTTCCACATTGCAAAGTGACCTGCAGAAGTCAGAGCCTGAATGGGTGGTGAGGGCAAAGCTGAGCCTTGGGCGTGTGTAACGAGACACTTCAAATGAGTGATGGAACGTGTCAAACAAGGGATGGAGGGAGAGAGCCGGTTATTGTCGGTAATTATCCAGTGCCATAAAAAGTTAAATATTACATCTGTCTCGCAGCAATTAAATTAATCGGAGGGATGTCTCTGTCTCTTGTTGTCCTTGAGGACAGTGGTGCATATAAATCCAAAAGTAATACACTATATGTCCAAAAGTATCCAGAGACCCCTGCTAATTAGTGAATTCAGTTACTTCACGGGTGCACTCGTTGCTGACAGAAGCATTTAACTGCGCACACACAGCTGTATTCTCCATAGAAAAGCATTTCCATCAAGAATTGTTGGCTAAAGCACTGGAACTGAGTTCTCTGGAGTGATGGAGCTCCATTGGGATGAGCTGGAGTGGAGTTTGTGACGCAGAACTAACATCAGAACCTGACTTCACTAATGCTCTTGTGGTGCAATCAGATCCTCACAGCAATGTTCCAGGATCTAGTGTAAAGTCTTCCCAGAAGAGTAGATGCTGTTACTGCAGCAAAGGGAGGGCAAATTCCTATTAATACCCTCGATTTCAGAAGAAACGCTGAATGAGCGCAGGGACATGTGTATACATGTTAGATGAATAATATCCAAATAAAAACCTCAACTCATGTACTTTCAATGGAACCATATTCAACTCATGCTAATATCTCAGGATGACTGAGCATCATTCATCAGCAGCATAATGAATAGCAACAGGGCCAACGTTAAGTCAGCAGTTCGGTGCCATTTGATGGGATATATGACACTAATGGATAGGAAATAACATCGCTGCAGTCACGGTGGGCCTCATGATGACCAAAGAAATGACGTTTGAGGAAAGGGGGAGGAAAAAAGCTGGATTCAGATTCATGAATTCAGGTTAAAAGGTTTTGTTTGTGTGTTTGTTTGTGTGTGTGTGTGTGTGTGTGTGTGTGTGTGTGTGTGTGTGTGTATACACAGGTGGGTTGAAGCAGTTCATATGCATAGACGTGACGTGACTTTTGTGAATTAAATTCAAATCATAAATTTTAATAGTAGACTTTAGTTTTACTTCATTTACTAAGTGCTGCATTACCTCATGCTCTCGTCCTCACGATGGATTTTCGATAAATCTTGGCACGCTCTGAATGATGGAGCGCTCCACATATCACCGAAATATGACAGCGCTTATTAGCACTTGAGAAGTTATTGATCAGTCAGGGTTGATTAATATTTTAGTAGACCCGGTGGTACTGGTGCTGCCAAACTGCCCGTCGCTTGGCACTGCTGGTCCAAATCACGTCCAGTGTGTGTGTGTGTGTGTGTGTGTGTGTGTGTGTGTGTGTGTGTGTGAAGATACCCTGCCTAAAATCAGTCAGAATGACTGGAGTGAGTGAAAGAACAGCACTGACTTGATTCCTCATTTGTCTCAGACTAATGACCATAATGCATGTGAATAGCACTTTGTCCTTACATAACCTCAGCTGTGTGGCTTGTTAACATAATCAGGGGAAAAAAATTAGCAAACCAAAAAAAAACAGTAATTTAACATACATTTTTATATTTTTATTACTGTTCTTGATTATTATTATGATTATTATTATTATTAGCAATAGTAGTAGTAGTAGTAGTAGTAACAGTAGTAGTAGCAGTAGTAGCAGTAGCAGCAGCAGTAGTAGTAGCAGTAGTAGTATTAGTAGCAGGAGCAGTAATAATAGTAGTAGTAGTAGCAGTAGCAGCAGCAGTAGTAGTAGCAGTAGTAGTAGTAGTAGCAGCAGCAGTAATAATAGTAGTAGTAGTAACAGTAGTAGTAGTAGTAGCAGCAGCAGTAATAATAGTAGTAGTAGTAGTAGCAGTAGTAGTAGTAGTAGTTGCAGTAATAATAGTAGTAGTAGTAGTAGCAGTAGTAATAGCAGTAGTAGTAGCAGCAGCAGCAGTAATAATAGTAGTA
>JBBPCZ010000042.1:25871377-25888942 GCA_037974445.1 Brycinus macrolepidotus
TTGTGCACTGGGGCACAGTCATGCTGGAATTGAAAAGGTTCTTCCCCAAACTGTGTCCACAAAGTTGGAAGCATGGCATCATCCAAAATGTCTTGGTATGCTGATGTATTAAGATCACCCTTCACTGGAAGTAAGGGGCTTCAGTTCTAAACTAATGGAACAAAATTCAGACATTTTTTGGCTGATCAGCTACATCTGGAGAAAGTTGTATACATTTGATTTAACCGTACCATTCCATTCAGAAAGCTCACAGCTCAGCTGGCCTTGATAACTTTGGTCACTAATATATGTTGCCATGGTTACAGATTTATACCTTCTTCTTCTAAAGCCCCTGTTCCAACACTTTGAAATTGGATGTCATCTGTGACCTTGAATCTTTTATATGACATCAACAAAGAAAAAAAAGCAATACTTTTAGTTATTTGCATATTTTATCTCTTTTATCTGCCTGTGTATGCGTGATTTAGTGGGGTTATGGGGGTTATTGGCTTGATAGTGCTCATTAGCCATAATGGGAGCTATATGAGTACATGTGAGTCTATGCCACTGTACCTCTTTTGCATATCTATTCCAAAAGAACCGCAATACTGCATGGTTTACATGGTTTAGTCTTTTGTATAAGCACCTAATTCTTTAGTTATCAAGTCTTTCAGGAGCTGAATCAGAAGTGTTAGACCAGGGGATGCACTGTTGTTGCATTAGCTTAGAAGTACGCTTGTCCATGTGCTGCTGCCATGCAGTGCATCAGGTGAGGCATGTTTGTTTTTTTCTAAATTCACTTGAGGACAAGGCTTTAGTTTTGGCTCTTTTCACCACTATCTGACCAGCTCCTGCAGATCTAAGAGACCAAGCAGGATTACAAACTTCTAATATATTAGAGATGTATATAAGGCCCAAACCATTGTGACTTGTACACAATGAGTAATGCATTGAAATCAATTATGTACCGAACTGGGAGCCAGTGCAAAGACCTGAGAACTGGAGAAATGTGCTCTTTTCTTGGTTTTGGTTAGAACTCTGGCAGCAGCATTTTGAATGTGTGTTGATTTTGTCATGCAGTTTGCATGATCCTAATAGATGCTAATTGTTAAATTTGCTACTTTTTTTCTAAACACCCTCATTTGTTAAACTAGAGAAGAAACGTTGGACCCCAAACACGCCTTGTCTGATGCTAGCAAGTGTCGGCTATCTCCATTCGAAGTGAGAGAAAATTAGTGTAAATTTGTTTCTTGACTGAAGCAGCATTTTTGCTAGGTCATTTCATAACCTTTTGGAACTGAAAGAGCACATGAAGTCGATAAAGTATAAAGCTGGGAGCGAAAAAAAGATATATATACGAGGCCATCATCCATCACCGCTTTCAATCTTTTCACACTAAAAGCTACTACTCCTTACTTAAGGAACACTCTTCTGGAGGAAAAAGTTGTTTATCAGCAGGAGCGCCATGTTCGCACAAAATGTCATGCACATTAGTCAAGGAGGCAGGCTAGCCAGGAGAAATGGTGCTGAGAGGAAATCGTTACAGAAATCCTTTAAAACACAAAGCTAACAGTCCAAAGCAGCCGTCTCTCTTTTTTTTTTTTTTTTGATATGAGCTGGGAATTCAATCTTCACTTTTAATAGGATCTTGACCTTCTTGTGTGTGCTCACTAAAATTAGTATGTGTCTCGCTCGGTGGATTGACGGAGCAGCGTCCCCAGAGAGCAGAGCGCACGAGGTAAAAGACTGTCTGCCAGATCCGCCCAATCAAACACAGCGCAGGTTTCATCTCACAAATTGGACTTTTTCGTTTCCCTTTCGCCAAGGCTCTATCTCTAAAAGCGAAGCTCAACTCATCATCTAAAAGGAATGTCAAATGCTAACAGTGCTAACAACCATCTAACCTAACTTGCAAGGTCTCACACTTTAATTATGCCCTCTCCTAGCTATAAAATGTAGATTCATTTTGAAGAGTTCACAGCAGTTACTGATAATAAGCCTCGGCTTATTGCGCTAAAGTGTTAAGAGGTTAACATAACATTTGTTTAATGCTAACTAGCATTCATTCACAATTAGCATTTTTGCAAAGAAGCTGGTCTACAACGTGTAGGTTCATGATGGAGTAGAAACCAAAATATGGATACATTCATTTATTTATTTTCTGTAACGGCTTAGTCCTTTCTACGGTCACAGGAGCCTTTCCTGGGCCAACAGGCGCAGGGCAGGGCCTCACCCTGGGCAGCGCACATACACACACTATTCGCTCACACACTTACACCTACAGTCAATTTCGAATCCCCAATTAACCTGACGCGCATGTCTTTGGACTGTGGGAGAAACCGGAGACCCCGGAGGAAACCCACGCCACCACGAGGAGAACATGCAAACTCCACACACACACAAGGCCAGGACCCAGAATCGAACCCCCAACCCTGAAGGTGTGAGGCAACAGTGCTACCCACTGCGCCACCGTGGGGCTAATATGGGTACATTTTGACTTAAAACATAAAGCCACTGACTTCTTGGCTTGGAATTCAGCTGCACTCGACTAGGGCTTAGAATTTCTGAATTGTGTTTTCAACTCAGAATTCAGTTTATAATGTCAAATCAACATGGCAGCTCATGATTTGACAAAATCTATAACCCTGACCTTAAACTTTGCTGGTTGTTGAAAGGAAAAGGCAAATATTTCATGGATGTTATGGTTGTCACTCACATCAATAATGCTAACACACTTGTTGATTTGTGACATTATATAATATACATACTGAAAATGCTCCTTTGAATGTTTCGGTATGATAGAAATTGTCATGTCATGTTAAACCTCTCTCCGTTTCTTGTTTCTCATGAAAATAAGGCATTTCACACACTACCATCAACTTCTTCTCACTGCATAGCAGCTGTGACGGGATTTCAATACACAGCACTGTAGACTTTGCTGCCATTAGCCTCAGTTTTCTGGCAAGCATGTGCGAGTTCCCTTCTGCAGCACAGAGCTCACACAGTCCTGACAGCTGTCAGTCAACTGAAATCCACTTCAAATGGTTAAAACAGTAAAGCCACAAATGTGTGCAACCTCGTATAAGACCGTATAACTAAAACCTAATCGATAATACAATCACAGCCCTTTTATCCAAACACCTCTTCAAGATTTATGAACATCTTGATCATCTGACCCTTATACGTACAACAAATGATATTAAAAGTTAGTTCTAAATATTTGAATTGAATACATGAAGATTTCACCAGGCCTCATAGCAACAATTCCTTCAGTGGAATGGAAAGGGACTCCTCAGTCGTTGTTTTTTCATCAATATAATCCAATCAAATATTCTAATTCAAATTCCAATTGTAAAATTAAATGAAAACATTTTTCACATTTTAAAAACTTTTCTAATTTAATGCTGAGGAATCTCATCAACAGTGCAAAACTGCATTTTATGCATTTCATGGTTACTGTGAAAAGGTGTAAAAATAATGGGGTGTCAAATTAGACTTTATATCAGGGGTGTCCAGTCTTCCCCACAAAGGGCTGGTGAGGCTCCAGGTTTTCCTTCCAAACAAGGAGGATATTACCTGATTCCACTTCGTCTTGGTCTTTGAATGAATTAATAATGTGTGCTCCAGTTTTGTTGGGATAAAAACCTGACACATCTGACAGTTCGGTGTCTCTGGAAAATGAGGTTTGTATGATAAGAGCAGGCCCTCTGAAGGTTAGCCCCCTAATAATTGGCGCAAGGGTGATGCTTTGCTCACTTACACGCCGGCGTTGCCGAACCACTGCAAGTCTAAACAAGGAAAGTGTCGTGATTTTGGAATTCATTCTTTTCGGGTGACGGGACCGAGGAGGGAGAAGGATTCTAAGGAGCGTGACAGGAAGGACAAAGACGAGACCACACTATGTTCGTCAAACAGAGAGAACGTAAAAGAACCTAACACAATTGCTTTCGCCACCACAAAGGTGAGCTCGTTTAGTCATTCAACTTCTGTGGAGGCATCCTGTCATCCTAAGCTTTGAGCGATTCATCGTAAAACCATCTTTCCAAAGGCCCAAAGACTGACTCAGCTAAATACAGAACAGAGCTGATCCAGGATCCATTTTTTTTCACGTTATATTTGTATAGATGCTTTTACATGGATGAATGAGCTGATCTGAGATCAAAATTGAATCAAACTGAGCTTTCATGATGAACGGTGTCCTAAAGAATCCCAATCAAATCAAAATTCAGAGATTTACACTCCTACACAGAAGGCACCAGGTTGCTTGAGAGATGCTAGACAACTAGGACCAAACAGGAAACCCAAAGTTCCTGATGATCTTCCTTAAATCAGTTATTATCCACAATAAAGCAAACATGTCAAACACTGGATATCAGTTAGCGAGATTCCTTCTGCATACTGCTCCCTTCTTCCACCGAGCTATCCTTCATTTTCAGCCAAATTAGTGTTTTAGGTGAACTAATCCTTTAAGCCACGTTTCTGTTGCTGGAAGGATTTGCTGACGTTCAAGTGCCCTCGCATTATTTTGGAGAGACTGCCAGGAAAACTTGCTGTTAAGTGTCTTACATTTTTAGACTTGCTTATTCACACACATCGCAGCAAAATCATACAGAATGAAGGAAGGTGCTCAAAAGTGTAAATGGTTTAGGCTTCAGCCTTCATATGGAGATTATAAGCATTATTACAATCAACAAAATATGATTTGACCATGGGTGTTCATTTGCATATGACTGGAATATATATGCATTTTAATGACTGTTTTTTTTTGTGCAAAAGTTCTGGCACCTTTAATATGTTGTTTTATTTTTTCCCCCCAAAATATTAAAATCAAATACATTGCAACTGAGCACTAAAACATGCAGAAAAATGTTAAGAGCGTATGTTTAACTTCCTTTCTCTTAAAAAATATTTTCCATGAGTAGTCACTGTCAAAAACTCTTTTTATATGTGCTTTTTTCACTTTTTTCCACTTTATTTGTTTGTATATATGTATATTGTGTGTGTATACACACACACACACACACACACATATATGAATATCAGTTCACCATTTACCTTCAGTACTTTCTAACTTCTATCATCATCATCAAGACCAGACTGTACAGTATCAGACTCTGGTGGGCAGGTAGAGCTCAGGAGGATGTAGATCGAGGTGGAACAACATCATAGCAGCTCTGCTCCCGTGGGCCAATGAGCTGCTCCCTCTGCCTTGGCTCGCGGCTGTAGTGTGTAATGTACAGAGTTAAAGTCTGCCTGAGCTCATACGGGTCTCAGCCTGCCAGCCTGAACTCCAGAGCTCTGCTAGGGGCTGCAGGAGAGAGGGGTCTACACTGCACCTGCCTCTGCAGCACCTTCACTGGACAGTGGAGGAGAGGAGAGAAAAGAAGACAGAGCAACAGAAGAAAGAGGAAAGAGGAGATTTGAGATAAGAGGAGTGTTGGTTCTTGGACCCCTGAGGTTGTTCCAACGCAATGCTGCTGAGGAGGAGGCTCGTGCTCGCATCTCTCCTCTGCCTCTGTCTCGCGTGCTGTGGTCACGCGTGCGGTCCTGGAAGGGGCTATGGGAAGCGCAGGCACCCCAAAAAGCTCACTCCGCTCGCGTACAAGCAGTTCATCCCCAACGTGGCCGAGAAGACCCTGGGCGCGAGCGGCAAGTACGAGGGCAAGATCACGCGCAACTCGGAGCGCTTCAAGGAGCTCACGCCCAACTACAACCCAGACATCATCTTCAAAGATGAGGAGAACACCAACGCGGACCGGCTCATGACTCAGGTACGGCGCGCGCACGGGCGCAGCACAGAACGCGCGAGCGCAGCGTGGAAGTTTGGAACTGGACCGGTCCTCCTAGAACCTGTTTTATATGAACTCCGCTGGATCCTTCATGCCAGCGTTGACCTTTTATACCCAAAGACGCTTATGTGTCTTTAAGACAGCTGGTGGTCTGGGGCTTAGGGAGCTGGTGGTCTGATGGATAGGAAGCGGCTGGTCTGGTGGTTAGGGTGCTGGTGGTCTGCTGGTTAGGGTGTTGGTGGTCTGGTAGTCAAAGAGCTGGTGGTCTGGTGGTTAGGGAGCTGGTGGTCTGGTGGTCAAGGAGCTGGTGGTCTGGTGGTTAGGCAGCTGGTGGTCTGGTGGTTAGGAAGCTGGTGGTCTGGGGGTTAGGGAGCTGGTGGCCTGGTCTTAGGGAGCTGGTGGCCTGGTGGTTAGGGAGCTGGTCAGGGGCGTCAGAAGCATTTTTAATGTGTGTGTGTGTGGGGGTGGGGGGTGGGGGGCAAAATGATTTTTAAAAGAGTGTGTTTTTTGGGAGGGGGGGACGTAATGGTTCCGGCACCCATGGAGCTAGTGGTCTGGTGGTTAGGGAGCTGGTGGTCTGGGGGTTAGGGAGCTGGTCAGGGGCGTCAGAAGCATTTTTAATGTGTGTGTGTGTGTGTGTGTGTGTGTATGTGGGTGGGGGGCAAAATGATTTTTAAAAGAGTGTGTTTTTTAGGAGGGGGGGGGACGTAATGGTTCCGGCACCCATGGAGCTAGTGGTCTGGTGGTTAGGGAGCTGGTGGTCTGGTGGTCAAGGAGCTGGTGGTGGGGTGGTTAGGGAGCTGGTGGTCTGGTGGTTAGGGAGCTGGTGGTCTGGTGGTTACGAAGCTGGTGGTGTGGTGGTCAGATAGCTGGTGGTCTGGTGGTTAGGAAGCTGGTGGTATGGTGGTCAGGTAGCTGGTGGTCTGGTGGTTAGGGAGCTGGTGGTTTGGTGGTCAAGGAGCTGGTGGTCTGGTTAGCCAGCTGGTGGTCTGGTGGTCAGGGAGCTGGTGGCTTGGTCTTATGGAGCTGGTGGTCTGGTGGTTAGAGTGCTGGTGGTCTGGTGGTTAGGGTGCTGGTGGTCTGGGGGTTAGGGAGCTGGTGGTCGGGGGGTTAGGGAGCTGGTGGTCTGGGGGTTAGGGTGCTGGTGGTCTGGGGGTTAGGGAGCTGGTGGTCGGGGGGTTAGGGAGCTGGTGGTCTGGTGGTTAGGGAGCTACCCTTGAGCAAGGTACCGTCTCCACACACTGCTCCCTGGGCACCCCCCTGTTGGTGGCAGCCCACTGCTTCACTTGGTGAATGGGATAAATGCAGAGAAAGAACATTGTTCTCACTGTGTGCTATAAGGGACCACTTTACTTTATTTTTACTTCTCAAGTTTAGACAAACGCCCCTCTCCAACCCAGTACACTCGCTCCTCTTTGATTGTGTTTCTCGGACGCTGCCGCTCTTTTGCGCGTGTGCCCAGTTTTTGCGCTCTGTTGAGTGCAGCCCGTCTGCTGACCCCGCTAATCTGCGTCAGGAGAGATCAGCGCTGCTAATGGTGCGCCTCTATTATTGGCCATTACGCCACTGATACTCCAATTATACTGGAGATGTTTCACTCGGCTTCTTTAATGGAAGTAATTTGGTGGTGGTGGTTGGGGGGGTCTAGACTCTTCATGGAACCACTAGACTGATCATCTTTGCCCTGTTGCATCTCTTGGTTTGGACTAATTGTTTATATATATATATATATATATATATTGCGAGAGGTCCGGGATATTTTTTTCAAAGGTACCAAGGTATACAGGAAAGAGAACCAGTGATTAGGTGACTAGTCGTAGTCGGGTTGTAGTCATGTATATGTATATATATATATACGTGTGTGTGTAAATATATTTGTATGTGTGTAAATATATATATATATATATTGGGATAATGGCAGAATAACAGTGTTGAAGTAACTCAGGTTTTGCTGTAAAGGGGCTGTTTGTGGCCACTTGGACTTTCATCTCCAGTGAACTGTCCCGGTTTATTGATCAGGGCAGTGATAGAACACGTGTGACCAGTATACCAGTACCAGTGTACCCCAGTTTACAGGGAAGACATGGGTTAAGCTACCGAGGAGCGTATGAAGGATGTTTAAAAAGTGTGTTTCTGCTCTAACACACCTGATGCATCATTACACACTTCATGTGTAAGAGCAGGGAAAAGCCTTATCTGAGCATTTCAGGCTGTAGGAAAGTGAATGTCGCTGTGAAAGTGTGTATGACTGAGAATCTCATTTTCACTTTCTGTATCCCCCATATCTGTTTCTCTCTCTTTCCCTTTCACACCTGTCTGTCTCTGTCTGTCTGTCTGTCTCTTGTTTGTTTGTCGCCTTCGCTTTCTCTTGCTCTTGACTTGACTCTCTTGTTCTCGTTTCTACTTATATCTATATTCCAATATTTCTCCGTCTTCTATATATCCATCTCTCTCTCTCTGTCTGTCTGTCTATCTATCTGTCTATCTATCTATCTGTCTGTCTCTTGTTCTATTTGTCTCCATCTTTCTACCAATCTTTTTCCTTCTCTCTCTCTTGCTCTTCTCTTCTCTCTCTCTTGCTCTTCTCTTCTGTCTCTCTTGTTCTCATTGTTTCTACTTATGTCTCTCTACTAATATTTCTCATTTTCTTTCCTTCCTGTCTGTCTGTCCATCTCTTGTTCTGTTTGTCTCCATCTTCCTACCAATCTTTTTCCTTCTCCCTTCTATCTGTATGTCTATCTATCTATCTGCCTGTCTTGCTATCTATCTATCTATCTATCTATCTATCTATCTGTGTGTCTGTCCATCCATCCATCTCTCTCTCTCTCTCTCTTTCTCTCTCTCAGCGCTGTAAGGATAAGTTGAACTCCTTGGCGATCTCAGTGATGAATCAGTGGCCGGGTGTGAAGCTGCGAGTGACGGAGGGATGGGATGAAGATGGGAATCACCTGGAAGAGTCTCTGCACTACGAGGGCCGCGCCGTGGACATCACCACGTCCGACCGCGACAAGAGCAAATATGGCATGCTGTCCAGACTGGCCGTGGAGGCGGGGTTCGACTGGGTTTACTACGAGTCCAAAGCACACATACACTGCTCCGTCAAAGCAGGTGAGTTTCACACTCTTCTTCACCTGGGCCTCCATCAAACCACATTCTAAACATTAAAGGGGCCGTGCCTCCGTTTATGTACCGAAAACAGTCATATATAATGTTTCCAGCCTCTTTTTATCCCTTCACATTAAACAAGCTGTTTCTGTTACCATACATTTAAAAGTGACATATGTAAATAACCTCTATCCTGATTGGTGGTCCTGTATTTCGTTCAAAAAGCTGTGTAGGCTGAAACACCATGACTTCAGCATGGTTGGGTAGGGCTAAACTGCTTTAGGCTGATATGGACATAAATAAATGTGTTGGCTTTTGTGACATCACAAAAGCAGTTATTTCAAAACTGGCTGTTAATTTAGTTTTCAAGGAAAATTGGGCTTTCCATTATATGAACTGCAGCATTTTCTCTAAAAAAGTGATATCAGAACACGTGCTTCATTTATAATACTCATTTATATGAATATAAATGAATAATTAACTTCATTTTTTAATTGTAAAGAGCAGTTTATTGGAGATTAAAAAAAAGAAACACTGAAAAAAACAAACATTTCTTTCCTTTCACAGCGGTGACAAATGTTGTTTCCATTCAGTTTCAAAGTCATAAAGTTACAAAAATTAGATTCTAACTAATACTAACATTTATATCATAATAAAACGTCTCCTCTTTTAGTTACAGACTCGAATGTGGTTGGAATTGAAAATGTAGAATCCACACTTTCCACAGAATATCTTCACTTGATTCAATGAGAAATAATTCATACGAAAGTAAACCATGTTTTTCGTTATTTCCGACTACAAGTACTGAGGCTTAAGAGAAGACTGTGAGGTTTTAATGCAACACTATAGGTGTTTAATTTAACACTGGGGATTCTACTGTGCGCTGGCTTTATTAATCCAGCTGCATCCAGGATTAAGGGATCTTGGGTGTGAAAAGCTGTCTCAATCCACACACACATCTGACACACTGCTTGGGTCTCCACCTACAATGCAAATGCATGGCGTTCCTGCAGGAGTGGCTGAGCAGTGTGTAAGGTGCGTTTGCACCGTGCTCTGTGTGTCTGTGTGTGTGTTTGCTCAGGTGCAGCAACTCCTACGTGCAAACACACACACACACACACACACACACACATAAGCACCTAAATAAATGGACTCAGTGTCAGAGCAGTCTGGAGGCCCAATTACAATGACAATGCACCTCCACTTTTCAATTAGCAACTGTTTAAGAACAGGCGAAAATGTGCAACATTTACATTTCAACAGCATTTACTCAGGGCTGGGCGATATATCGCCTCTACTGGTACACCCTGATATTGACATACAGCCATATTTTTCTTGCATTATATTCATGAGGTTTGAATCAGATCACAATCAGAAAACTTTACTGATCCCGGAGAAAATTACTTATGCTACGACTGCACAGACACACAGAGACCCAGAGACAAGAACAATATAAAAGTCAAGATAAGCTCAAGATAAGAAAATACTCTGAAAATGCTGAGTACCAAATACACAATGCTATATACACAAAATGCTGTGGCCTGTAAGAGAGCTGGATATAAATACAATAGATAAATAAATAAAATGACTGCTGAAGTAGTTTACTAGTAACACAAATGGTGGCTTGGAGTTGTTCTCTATACTAAGTAGTGATATTGCACATGATAATACTATTGCATAAGTAGTGACATGAGTAGTGATATTGCACATAAACTATTGCATAAGTGACATAATTGCACATAAGTGACATTGTTTAGTTGTATACACAGATAAGACCATATCCAACCTTTCTTTCTTTGTTTTTGTGACTGTGTCCCGTAAGATTGATATATGTAAATGACCCCTGTTTCAATTAGCTGTTCCGCATTCAAAAAGCATTCATCTATCCACCTATACAGCCTAAAGCGGTTTAGTTCAACATGAGTGGGCGGGGCTAAAACGCTTTAGGGTATATAGGTGGATAGATGTAAATGCACCGTTTTTTGAGACATCACAAAAACAGTTCCTTCCAAATATTTATGCAGCTAAATCCACATGGGCCATATGAACTAGGGATTGTTATTTTCTGAAACTTGAATCGTGTCCACGCTGATTTTCAAAGATATGAGCCCTAGATTTAACTCCATTTTTTGCACTTTATTCATAGAATTCAGGACCTTACACTTAATTCCAGTGCACACTACAGTTATCAATAGGGCTGCTATGATATTGTCAAAATATTAGCATTGTGATTATTCTTTCAATATTTTAAAGGGTCAAATATCATCACTTTTCTGGAAGTACAGATTTGAAGAATGTAAATTTTGTTACAGTTTCAAAATGTACGCTCATTCCCCCATTCATACAGCCCATGTATGGAAACAAAGCTGCAAAAACAGCTCGTTAATAAAAACCAACACATTTCTGTATATATTTCTTTATTCAGTCTCCAGCAGTTTAGCCCCGCCCATTCATACTGAAGTTGTAAGGAGTGTTTCAGCTCTGTGCTGCCTTTTGAATGAGCTGCAATACAGGGCAGCCAATCAGAAACGATTTACATATATCAGTCTTACACAGTTAACAATAACATCCTGTTGAATTCTCAGGGATAAACAGAGCTTGGAAAATGGTCATGTAAGAATAAATTATGGTGAATTATTATGTGCATTTTTGGTACACAAACCCACACAATCATGGAAGAAACTGAAGTGTAGAATATGGGCTAAATCATTGTCTTTAAAAGTTAAGGCTTAGCCAGAATACTTTGACTTTTGTTGGATTACAGGAATACTTCAATTCATCAGGAGCACACACTACTGGAGCTGTGATTGGTCACCCTGTCAGAAACACTGAGATTGATTAGAGTGTCATTTGAGGGACCAATATTGCGAAAACAATTAACAGACAATATATTAGATAGCCTTGGTTCAAAAGCTCATAGTGTTAATAATATAAAGCCAATATGGTTGCAGATAAATGTACAGATCTAATATTCCAGCCCTGTTCACCTTCAGAGATTTCAACTAATTAACAGAACATTATGAAAGATGTGTGTGTGTGTGTATATATATATATATATATACACACAGAAAGCAATTGTAGATGTAAAATCACAGAAAGATTCTAAAATGACTGAGAAAACTGTATAGCATCTAAAAACAGGTTAACAGTTTCTATTTAAATTCACATTTTATTTAATGTTGTTATATATGCTGTATATTGTCACCATTGGAGCAAAACCTTTACTGTCCAGAAAGAAGCTTTACAGGTGAAAGAAGAAACACCGCAAATGCAAATGAACGTAAAAAGTACTTTTGGACCATTTCTGTTGGTCCAAGAAGTTTTGACATAATGTAAATGGCAGCTGTCAATTTTAAATTACGTGAAAAAAAATGTGTTATTTTTTGTAACAATGATGATATGAAGCAATAAAAGCTGTTAATGTGGCAAAAGATTCCAAATTTTTGAACAGAAGACTTTGACTGGGTTCTTCCCATTTGGTCAGAACAGTGATTTGAGGGTTTGAAGTTACTGTAATCTAATTACTCTCTAGTCTCTAGATTTAATCTCATCTAGATTAAATCAGATCACCCTAGTCATGTCCTTTATGGGCCAATTTCCCAGACCTTTATAATCTGCAATTAAGCTTTGATGGCACTGAAATTTGCTGCAAATTTCTGCTCCAAGACTAAAGATGGCTCGTGTCAGTGTGGATTCACTTTCAAAACCGGAATTAAATCAGATCATTCTATCCATGTTCTCTGTTGTCTTTTTGGATTTGGATTAAGTCTAGTCTTAGAGTACACTGGATTGCCAGTAATGGTCCACCACTGAGAATTCCTAAACTATGGCCTGGAGTTCAAATGCTTTGGATGGATTATACTCTATCAGACAGGTTACTAGACTTGGATCAATTACAGTCCATAGCCAATGGCCATTCACTATTTACTGTTCATCCCTGTTCATTAAGCCCAGTCTTGGACTAAACCCCATTGCCAATATGGCAAAGGAAATGCTTATTAGTCTAGTTTCACACTTAATGAGTGTTCACACTATTGCGTTTTTTCAGACAACGCACAATGTGCATTTGTGTTAATCTATTGAAACAGATCAGCTTTGTCATGCTCCATCTATCTAACCTTTATTAGTCTACGTTTTGGCCTAATCTGGACAATTGGGAACATTTTTTTTTTTTTTCCAGATCTCCAGATTAAGACTAAAATTAGGGGATTTCATTGGTAGATGAATTAGTCCAATACTAGGTTTAAAGTCCACTCTGGACTACTTTCCCAGACCCGAATGAAGCCTAAGTCTAGTATAAAATGGATTTCCAGTTTATATCTATACCATATGTTGAAACATTGCGGTGAGGACTTGATTGCATTCAGCCACAAGAGCATTAGTGAGGTCTTACATCTTGTTGTTGTCTTACATATTATTGTTGTTTTTATACTGTTGTGCTTGAGAGACACCATCAACCGGAATCAAATTCCTTGCATGTGTTCGCTCACATACTTGGCCAATAAACGTGATTCTGATTCTGAGGTAGTGATGTCAGATGGTTAGTTCTTGAGGGAGAGCCCTTCATACAAGTGAACAGCTGTGTCAGCAATGGAGATCCTTAGGGTCCAGCACTGACACGGGCCCCTCAGAGAGCACTAAAAGTAAAAGACAATGCTATATAATACTGGTGTTCCAGTGTTATGTTTCATAGAGCCCACAATTTCCAGTGGCGCCCCTGGAACCACAATTTCCATTACTTTATATAAGGGCTAGAATAAAGTATCTGTCATATATTGTATTTATTCAAATGTCGACTGCACTACATGTTGTCTTGTCCTGTTGCTCTTTGTTTTTTCTTGCACTCTCTCTCTTGCTGTCTTTGCACTGTGCATTTTGTCCTGTCTGCTTGTACACTATATGGACAAAAGTATTGGGACGCCTGGCCATTACACCAACAGGGACTTCAATGACATTGCATTCAAACGCATAGACTTTAATGTGGAGTTGGTCCCCCTTTGCAGCTACAACAGCTTCCACTCTTCTTGGAAGGCTTTCGGAGTGTTTCTGTGGGAATTTGTGCCCATCCATTCATTCTGTAGAGCTTTTATGAGGTCAGGCACTGATGTTGGACGAGAAGACCTGGCTCGCAATCTCCATTCCAGTTCATCCCAAAGGTGCTGGATGGGGCTGAAGTCAGGACTCTGTTCTTCCACACTGAATTCATCCAGCCGTGTCTTTATGGATCTTGCTTTGTGCACTGGGGCACAGTGGAATAGAAAAGGGCTTTTCCCCAAACACTGTGTGCACAAAGTTGGAAGCATGGCGTTGTCCAAAATGTCTTGGTATGCTGAAGCATTAAGATTGCCCCTCACTGGAAGTAAGGGGCCTAGCCCAAACCCTGAATTAAAAGGTGTATCCCAATACTTTTGTCCATGTAGTGTATATAGTCTTGCGGTGGTGTTTTTATTCGTGTGTTGCAGCATGGTCCTGGAGGAACGTTGTTTGGTTTCACGGTGAACTGTGTTTATGGCTGTAACTACCCTACTTGACTTATAATCTGGTCTGTTGGTTCATGGGACCATGGTTGTGTGTTTATGGGTTTAATGAGCAAAACCCTACTTGACTTGATTTATAATCTAGTTCATGCCTGTCTGTCCACCAGAAAACTCGATGGCCGTGAAGTCTGGAGGGTGTTTCCCGGGCTCCGCCACGGTGCAGACGGAGGACGGCGGGACGAAGCCGGTGCGCGACCTTCGCGTGGGGGACCGCGTGCTGGCGGCGGATGATCAGGGGCGCGCGGTGTTCAGCGACTTCATCATGTTCATGGACCGAGGGCCGCGCACGCGGAGGCGCTTCATCGTCATCGAGACGGCGGAGCCCGCGAGGCGCCTCACGCTCACCGCCGCGCACCTCGTGTTCGTGCGCAACGGGAGCGCCGCAGACGCGAGGTTCGCGAGCGCGGTGCGGCCCGGGCACCATGTGTTCGTGTCGGAGGAGAAGACGTGGGACCACGGGAGGCTAAGGAGCGCGCGCGTGACCCGTGTGGGCGCCGTGGAGCTGGAGCGTGAGGGCGTATACGCGCCAGTGACGGCTCACGGCACGCTGGTGGTGGACCGCGTGCTCGCCTCGTGCTACGCGGCCGTGGAGCAGCACCGGTGGGCGCACTGGGCGCTCGCGCCCGTCAGACTGGGCCACGCGCTCGCGGCATGGATGATGCAGCACGCGGGCCCCAAGAACAACAACTACAACAGCAACAACAACACTGTGACGCACACAGACACGGAGGACGGGGGGCTGCACTGGTACGCACGCGCGCTCCTGCGGGTGGGCCTGTGGTTTCTGCACACAGACTCGTTCCACCCGCTGGGGCTCGCGGACACGGAGACCAGCGCGAGCTGAGACAGAGACACGATCACGTGACAACCCCCCCCCCCCCCTTTCTATTAAGGAGAAGCCTTAACTCATTTTCGTTCCGTAATTTATTTAGCAGCAGGAGACTTTTGTTTATATATATATTTTTTATTTATTTAGCCATTTTTCTTTTTCATTCTGTTGTCTTTTTTTTGTTTAAATCATTTTATTGTCCGTGGAAATGCGTGAAAGGATACATTCTGACTCTACAAATAACACTCACACTCCCTCGAGATTATATTTTTATACAGATTTGTATATTAGAGTCTTTTTTGGGGACGAATGTAAAAAGAGTCACACTTCTTAGTGTGGGACAGTGAGACACACCTGTGGACTGAAGTAAGTGGGGACGAGCTGCTAAAAGTGTGTATGTGTGCGCGTGTGTGTGTGTGTGTGAGAGAGAGAGAAAAGGCGTGTTTACAGCAGTAGTGTGTTTTTTCGTTTCACCTGTACACTCACTGAGGACAGATACGAAAATAAAGTGGTAATAATGAGGGGTTTTCTGATATCTTTGAACGCCAATGCAATCAATAATCATTAATAGCTATTTTAATACATTAAAGGAGGCGTAACTGACGTCAGCGACATGCCCAAATTAGGACCTCCGGGTCTAACCTGTTTTTCTCTATGGGGATGAGGTTTTCAGAGATCAAGCGTTCTGTTCCATTTCATACCAAATTTCACACAATGCACTTATTTACGAGGTTACGAGAATATTAAATACACATAAACACGACCAGATACACTATATGGACAAAAGTTTTGGGACACACCTGTTTTTCAGGGTTTGGGCTAAGCCTCTTACTTCCAGTGAAGGCCAATCTTAATGCTTCAGCATACCAAGACATTTTGGACAACGCCATGTTTCCAACTTTGTGGCCACAGTTTGGGGAAGAACCTTTTCTATTCCAGCATGACTGTGCCCCAGTGCACAAAACAAGGTCCATAAAGGCATGGTTGGATGAGTTCGGTGTGAACTTGACTGGCCCGCACAGAGTCCTGACCTCAACCCTGACCTCAGCACCTTTGGGATGAACTGGAACGGAGATTGTGAGCCAGGCCTTCTCGTCCAACATCTGTGTCTGACCTCATAAATGCTCTACAGAATGAATGGACACAAATTCCCACAGAAACTCTCCAAAATCTTGTGGAAAGCCTTCCAAGAAGAGTGGAAGCTGTTATGGCTGCAAAGGGGGACCAACTCCATATTAAAGTCTATGTATTTGAATGCAATGTCATTAAATTATCTGTTGGTGGAATGGTCAGGCGTCCCAGTACTTTTGTCCATATAGTGTGCATCCTTTAGGCTGGTCGTCCCTAAGAAGGCTCAGTTTATCCACCTATTCAGACACCATTGGATACATGCAAGCTAACACTGTGCATTGTCACAAAGTTAGCATACTGCTACACAGCATGACAGCAGCTACTGAAACTGAAGGCTCCTACTGACGAAAGTGCTTAATTACCACATTTAACAAAACTTGTTGGTTCATGTGGGGTATTTTGATGTCAGTTCTGTGGGCTTAAGTGTTTGTTAGCATGTACCATTCATAGTCACCATAGAAAAAAACAGCTTAGAACCGGTGCTCCTTATATGGCCATGGCCAAGTTACACCACCACAACACATCCTTATAGATCTGACACTCCTGAGTTAACAAAAGAGCTGAAAAAGACAGAAAACATTAAAAAAAATGTAGTCACTAAAGCAAAACGGTAAAAAAAAATGATCAAACATGACATTAATTAAATATTATCCTGAAATTGTCTCAAAACAATTAAAACCAGACAATTAGATTTAACACTTAATTAATCGATTAAGTGTTTAACCTAATTCACGTTAAATGGCGCCATCTGGTGGCCAGAACAGCCACCAAGACTTTCACATCTAACCACTTGCCTACATGTTTTTTTTATGTGAATGTTATTTTTATGTAGTAAGATGTTAATAAATATTAATGTTCTCAACATGAGACTGCTCAGCCTTACATTTTTTTGTGAAAACTGTACGGGTTTTGTTATTATTGAAAAAAACAAATAACACTAAGACACATTAAAGGTTGTATGCATCCTCTGAGGACCCTAGGGGCAAAATACACTATATGGATAAATGTATTGGGACACACCTCTTAATTATTGAATCCAGGTGGCCCCTTACTTCCAGTGAAGGACACTCTTAATGCTTCAGCACACCAAGACATTTTGGACAACTCATTGCTGTGGCCACAGTTTGGGGAAGAGCCTTTTCTATTCCAGCATGACTGTGCCCCAGAGCACAAAGCAAGCTCCATAAAGACATGG
>JBBPCZ010000042.1:25910596-25920978 GCA_037974445.1 Brycinus macrolepidotus
TGTCAAGAAAACCAACCCATTTACATATTTCCGCCTAATCACGCTACAGTTATAAGGAACGTTTCGGACTGGACTGCGTTTTGAATGAGGCACCATATTTCTTAAAGGTACATTTAATGTAAAGGTCTTAAAGATACATTAACAAAAACAATGTTTAACTGTAAGAGATAAAGAGTGGTTGGAAAATGGTCGCGTAAAAATGAATGACTTTTTTTTTGGCACACAGGACCACAGAAATGTTGTAAGCAGACCTCAGGGGAAAAAAAAACAACACAGGGGAAAAAAGAAAGAGCTACATGCTCTTTAAATATTAAACAGGCTGTTTGTTACTGTGCATATGTGAACGATGTTGACTATGATTGGCTGTCCGGGGTTGTGCTTCATTCAAAAAGCAATCCGGCCTGAAACACTCATCTCAGCAACAAGCGGGGCTGAACTGCTGTAGGTGGAGCAGGTGTATGTGTGTAAGCGCTGGTTTTTTTTTGTGACATCACAAAACATTGAATTAAGGCTGTTTTGGAGCTTATTTACCATATATGGTCTGTTGGACTGGCAAATTGATGCTGAAATTTTACACATTTTAAAAATGAAGAAAATTTAGATTTTTCATGAAATTGGTCCTTTACAAGGTAGAAAGACTACTTAAAAATTAAATAAACCAGCTCGACCAACTGGTTTCAGATATTTAGACAACACTGTCAAATAAATTTCATTTATTCAAGAATCCTATCCAACATGGGAATCCCCCCCTGTAAAAAGGTTCCTGATCCTTTAGTTACTCAAATAACTAAAGTAAACCAAATTCTAAAAAAGTGTTTTGGTAAGTCTGCAGAGGGTCACAAAAACTAAATCCGAGGTTCTAAGATATTGAATCACAGTGACAGCCATTATCTATAAACTGGGAACATTGGTCAATCTTCCTGGGCCACAATTTGACCACGGCACAGAGGCAAACACCAAGAAATCACTAGAAGCTCCAGTAAAACATCCAAAGAACTGTAAGTCTCTCTGGCCTCTGTTAAGGCCCATGTTCATGAAGATATAGCACGAAAGGAACTGGAACTGGAACTGGAACAGCAGAAAGACAACATCTATGCTAATCTCACATTTGATGATCACTATCAATTTGCAAAAAAAACACCTGGACAATCCCTAAGCCTTTTGGGATAAAGGGGATTCTTATGACAGATGAATCAGAAGTGCAACCATTTAGACAACACAGGTGTATTTTATTAAATACTGCATTTACCAGTAGGAATAAATATCGTGCCAACTTGAAACATGGTGCACTGCAAGAACCTGTACATTAGTTAATGTTGTTAACTTCATGCGGTTGACAAAAAATGTAACTAGTCGTCTACGTCAAATGAAACAACATAAAGCAACATTCTAGTTTAAATGATCAAAAGCAATAATTTCCATCAATTCTCTAAAACACTTTAAATCTACTCCTGCCATGTTCCACTTCTTACAGTGTGGGATGGGATTTTTTGCTGCCTCAGGACCTGGACAACTTGCTGTTGTTCAAGGAATGACACATTTTGTCCTTTACGAGAGAAATCAGACTGTTCTGCTCATCTGTCAGTGAACTGAAGCTGAAACATAAATGGGTACTTCAGTACGACTGTGATCCAAACCAGAAAAGCATATGCACTTCTGAATGCCTGAAAAGAAACAAAATGAATGTTTTTAGAATGGCCTTGTCAAAGTCCTGACTTGAACCCAATTGAGATGCTGTGGCAGGGCATCAAACGAGCAGTTCATGCATGAAAATCTACCAAAAATGTCTGAATTAAAGCAGTCGGGTGAAGAAGAGTGAGCTTAGATTCCTCCAAAGCAATGTGAAAGGCTGATATGGAATAAGAGAAAATGCTGGTTTCAGCTGTTGCTTCAACAGGTCACAAAACAAGTTATTAATTTTAATTGGCCAATTATGTGACTTGAATGTTGGACAGCTTTGCTTCTTGAATAAATATGTAAAAAAATAAATGTAAATATGTTTTGTGTTTGAGAAGGTTCTCTATGTCTAATATTACAGTTTGCATAAAGAGCTAAAAGCTAACTTTGATAAATATGCAAAAATAGAGAAAATCAGAGAGGGGACAAATACTTTTTTTTTTTACAGGATTCAAGTGCAATTCAAAAATGATAGAACTACACGACTGTATGAAATTCTGTTCCATATCTATACCTAATAAATGAGTGATTTTCAACTGATACAAACAAATGAAAAAGCAGTTTTCAATGCTTCACTCAATAAATAGTGACTGTCCTAACCCCTTAGCCAGCATGCTAACAGCTCTACATACCACAGGACAGGTCTGATTCT
This sequence comes from Brycinus macrolepidotus, assembly GCA_037974445.1. Taxonomy (NCBI): domain Eukaryota; kingdom Metazoa; phylum Chordata; class Actinopteri; order Characiformes; family Alestidae; genus Brycinus; species Brycinus macrolepidotus. The sequence goes on from JBBPCZ010000042.1 coordinate 25,912,926, forward strand.
GGTAAACTGATGCTCCACTGACACAAGTTTAGAAGACAACTATTCAAATCAATTGACTGGTGTTGGAGTGAATGAGGACCATCTTTAATGCAAATGACACAAAATCCAACTGCAAGGTTTTTTTCTATGTGAGATGAACATCCTCATCAATCACAGTTCCAGACGAGTTTTTATGTGGGGGTTCTGATAAATTCATATAATACAATGAAATAATTAATTAAAAGAATACAGGCCAATCTTTGTCAGGTTATTGTTTCACTCATATAAATGTGTGCAATTAACTGCAATATATATCAGGCTGCACTTCTGCAAATCACTGCTGTTTGTCACCCCTTCCCTCACCTGAATCTCTCAAATTTGTAAAACAGTGAAAACAGCTCATGCAAACAGCCAGACAGGCACATCCTAGCCTGTACATCCTGATCATTTAAGAGCTAAGTGTTAAAATGAAGTGATAAACAACATTTGGCAAGACTTCCCAATTCAAGCTTCTGGTTTTCTTTACAAGAAAAACATGGTTTAATCTAAATACCTGCATTTATACTGAAATTCAGATTCAGAAATCTGACTTAAGGATGGTAATGTGTCTGTTATGACAAAAGACACCAATCAGCCATAACATTAGAACCACCGATCAATAAAGTAAATAGTATGATTACCTTGTTACAGTGACATCTGTCAAGGAGTGGGATCTATTAGGCAGCAAGTGAAAAGTCCTTTCTTATAGCTGAGGGGTTGGAAGCAGGAAAAATCGGCAGGCATAAGGATCTGAGTTTCTTGGACAAGAGCAAAATTATGATGGCTATGCGATGGGGTCAGAGCATCTCCAGAACGGCAGGCCCGGGTGTTCCCGGGATGCAGTGTTTAGCACCTACCAAAAGTGATGCAAAAAAGCATGCGCACGGGGTGCTAAGGCTAGCTTGTCTGGTCCAGAACCACCAAAGAGCGACTGCAACACAAATTGTAAATAAGTTCATGCTGGCTATGAGAGAAAGGTGTCAGAACACACAGTGCTTTGCAGCTTGCTGCTTATGGGGCTGTGTAGCCACAGACCAGTCAGAGTGCCCATGCCGACCACCGTCCTCCACCAAAAGAGCCTACAATCAGCATCAGAACTGGACCACTGTAGCAATGGAATGCTCTGGGCAGTCTTCTGCTGGGAAACCTTGAGTCCTGGCATTCATCTGGATGTTACTTTGACATGTACCTCTCACCCAAACATCGTTACAGACCAAGTACACCCCTTCATGACCACAGTATTCCCTAATGGCAGTGGACTCTTTTAGCGGGATAAGGTGCCCTGCCAAACTGCAAAATTGTTCAAGAATTAAGGAATATGACAGAGTTAAAGGTGTTGGCTTGGCCTCCAAATTCCCAAGATCTCAACTCAAGTGAGCATCTGCGGGATGTGCTGGACAAACTAGTCCAATCAATAGAAGCTCCGCCTCGTAATTTACAAGACCTTGGTGCCAGACACCACAGCACACCCTCAGGGGTCTTGTGGAGCCCATGGCTTGATGAGTCAGAGCTGTTTTAGCAGCACAAGGGGGACCTACACAATATTAGGTGGTAGGGCTGCACAATATGTCGTCTGCTAATCATTATCACAATATTGGTCTCTGCAATACTGATATCACAAAAGGCTGCAATGTGCAAATAAGCCTCAAACCAGGTCCTCATGTAATTCAACAAAAGTCTCATTTTTAAACATTAAAGGTGTTGGCAAATCTGTGCATGAATGGGCGGGGCTAAACTGCTGTAGGCAGAAAAAGGAGATCTATTTAAATGTGTTGGCTTTGTGACATCACTGATTTGAAAATTTTTTGTTGATTATTTTCTATATATGGACTCTATGAATGGGGGGCGTAAATACACCATTTTAAACAATATTTACAGACCTTAAGCCTTTTTAACTCCAGAGAAGTGATGATATGGTGCCTTTAATATTGTGAAAGGCATTGCAATCACAATATGTAGTGGTAAATTCACAATACTGATATGCTGCCCATATCGTCCAGGTCTATCATGTAGGCTTTATGGTTATGGTCAGTGAAAACGTAAGCGATAAAAGTGACAAAGCATATATCAATAAAATACTTTAGTCTATGTCTAAATGGAAGTGTTGTTCAGGAAAAAGGACAGAGAATGAAAATTCTTTTTCCACAATCGCTCACCTTCAAGCACTGTGGCTTTGCAGAATTAAAAACCAGTGGGCAAGGCAGCGATCCATGGAAAAGAGCCTTTATCTCACACACACTGCCTATCAGCACTGTCATTCAGTCAGTGCAAACAAACAGCAGCCTGCACCCCACAACTACCCCGTGCCACCCCGCCCCTCCGCACCACAATTAATGAAGCTAATGACATCTCCTACTGCCGCAGAGTCATTCATTTCAATTCAGCCGAAGAAGCTGGATGCAGTTGTAATATGAGGTTCAGATATGATAGGCAGGATTAATATTTAAACACTTCTGGAAGATATTCCGCACACCCACACCACATACACACACACACACAAACACACACATGCACCCTGCAGATGGGACCCCACATGTACGATTAGAGTGTGATTGCATGATAATGGTATGATAATCGCGATTAATCAGATGGCCGCCGGCGGATGGAAGTTTCCAGGGGGCATTTTTGTCACCTGCATTCTAAACGGAATCATATTCAGCCCCGGCATGCCTGCTTTTTGATTGGCTAGAGAGAGAGGTCACATGGTCTGGCGTGGAGCTCCATTTACACATGGAAAAATACCAAACATGTTAAGTGGCACCCGAAACCTTTGACGCTGGTGGCTTGTCAGGCCGGTCGGAGAAGAGCAGACTGGAGGGCAAAAGGGTGTGAGATGAGAGGAAAAGGTCGGGACAATGAAACCTATTTTACACCAAACATCGTTCAGTTAGCCAGAACTCTGACGGTTCGGTATGCAAAAATAAAACCGGATAAAGGTAATGACAGAACATGCACTTAAACGTGGATTAATGCTTTAACAATGCACTAAGAATGCATCCACATTTTGTAATCACTTTTGGCTGAAAATGCTTCAAAAAATGGTAAAAATACGAAAGAACAGAAAATACGAAAAAAAAAAACAACAAAGCTTTTTGCCTGGAGTAAATGTAATAAAAAAAAATGGGAAATAGTGATTAAAAACTGGTCTCCTGTGATGGTGAGAAGAGTTTAAGAGGCAGATACACCAGACCAGTGATATGTAATCAGTGTTTATGTCAAATACTTTTGACAACATGACATCCTGCTACATACAGAGAACATAGCAATGAGACAAACCGAAAGGAAAGTCTCTGCTAGAACCCTAATACCATCTGTAGCCACAGTTTTTGAAATGAGGTCAAAACCAAAGCACAAAGAATACATCAAAAATAACAGAATAACAACCGTTCTCTGTTGTCAAGTACATTGGGTTTCATGGTACATGTTGTAACTTACATAATCATGTAATCACCTTTTCATGTAAACTGTTAATATTTAGTCAGTTTTTCTATCCAATGTGTTATGAATTTCATTTTCGGCCAAGAATATTCATTTTGTGCATAACTACTATGCAATGTATCCCTTTTAATAGCTAACAGTCAGTCATACAGTGTCAGAAGCCACACAAGCAAGTGTACTTGAGATAACACTTTCACATGGTTTGAGGGAAATGTGATGATTTAGGCATGCAATGCTAAAGGGTGCCCATAAGCCTCCATTACTTGTTAGCGACTTTAACCTCGTAGCTCCAGTACAAAACTTATAAGGCCACCAAACGTATTTGGCTGACTGACTACATTTGGAGCGAGGGAGGAAAGCTGTGTAAATTTGGTTTAACTATCCCTTTAACTACATATATTTTTTTCTTTCCTCCGAAGCTGTATCCCTGCTATGGACTTTCTATTCCATAACTGATTCAGCCTCGATTAGCATGTGACCATGCACCATTATATGAAGCTGTAAAACTCCTGCACAGTGTCCGGCAAGTGAATGCTGATAATTTATAATCATATTTAAAATGTTTGAAAACAGGAAGAAGTTATTCCTTCGACAGCAGAATATTTCATGCTCTACAAACAGCCAACATAAAAACGTAATCTTGGCAAAAGCGGAAATATTTATGTTTACTTTTGCTGGGGTCCATATTGGGGGATATAAACCCATGACTTCACGTTGCGCCCAATGCTAAGCCCCTCCTGTGCGGAAATGCAATAAGCATAAGTGAATAAAGCTCATATCAAACATTTCCAGTTGTGAGGGGGGTGCTATCAGTGTTTACAGAATTTCAAACAGTGTTTAGCCAGGGCACTGATGGTTAATGGCTGTAGAACACACACACACACACACACACACACACACAGGGGTGCGTGCGCACGCACAAACACACTCAGGGTGAGCAGCTGCTACTCACTTGGAGGCTCGAGGGTTCCACACCAGGATTGGCCAGGCTTTGTGCAGACGTCAAGGGCACTGCAAAGAGAGGATAAAAGCCCATTGGAAACGACTCCACACATATACGCGTGCGCTCACACACACACGCGCGCGCACACGCGCACACACACACACACACACACACACACACACACACACACACAGACACTGGTGCAGTGCCATCAAAACCTCTCGTTTTTTTGTTTTCATTAGTTTTCACCATTGATGAATGGGTCAATAGATATGCTCCAAATGTATTAGGAATAAAATCTTGGTCACATTAATGCACTTAACAGGTTTTATTACAGCAGGAAAGAAAGAAAACAATGTTCAATTTCAATACATCTTTATTTTGAATTACCTTAATATATAACAGGCACTGCATCCCCCATTCAATAGTATACACCCCCCTCTCTGTTGAAAGCATCGCCATGCTTCTGATTCAGAGACTTTTCAGCCGATGCCAGAGGCCAACAAATGAAAGCCCATGAATATAATCGAGGGTCAGTAAATTGGTTTCTAACACACACAGACATTCTGGTGGTGCAGTGCATTCATTATACCTTTTGAAATAACAGCAGCATTGATGGAAGTGCTTTATGATGTTTAAACATTCACACTAACTAAAAATTTGAATTACACTTTTTTGGTTTGGTGTTCTCTAAGAGGTTCATTTGATTACATACAGTCACGGAAAGAGGTTTATTCTAAATAATGTTTAAATATTTCTAAACTGTAACTTGGGGAGATGCTCACATATTAAAACTTTAATGTGTTGGCACAGACCTTGTCGAGCAGTGGCTCCAGCAGACGGTTCCACCAAATGAGGAGGCAGACAGGAGAAGTGGCTTCGTCTAGCACTTCTGGGGGCCTCAGTCTGAGGGTGTTCTGATGTTTTCTGAGTGGTCTGGATCCTCATGGTCTGCTTTGGTTGAAAGTAAGGCCAGTTGTTACCAGCAACACAAAGACGACTGCCCTGGGGAACGAGTTCCTTCTGGGCTGTCTGTCCAGGGAACCCGCTGCAGGTATGCAACTACACACAAAACGAAATTTCAGTCAATCTCACTTTTATCTTTAAAAATGGACAAATGCATGGACAATGTGATTATTTTAAAGTTAAAACAAGAGGGTGGCAATATTTGGTCTCTTTTATTAGTCCAGTAGCTCTGCATGTGGGTGAGGGGAAAGTGGTAACTCATTGAGCAAATGACAGTACAGTCCTTTACTACAGCACTGCGGTCAGACAACGACTCACTGGCATTAATTAAAATAACCATCAAAAAACAAACCAAAAAAACCACTGATCTAGAATGTAATCTAGATCATAGTAAAGCCCTAAGGAGGGGGACGGGCCTGTGTCTGTGTATTAGAGTTATGATCACAGATTAGCCATGAATTCATGGGGGGAGGGGGAGGGGAGAGAGAAGGAGGAAAGGAGGGGGAGGGGGAGGGAGAGGAGAGAGAGAGAGAGAGAGAGAGAGAGAGAGAGAATTACGATTCTTTAGGAAAAAACTAACTGTATAACTGTTATAACAAACTCAATTAAGACATTTAAAAATTCAACTTTAGACTGATGTGAATCTGAAATCATAACGCATTTTCCTCTTGTACCATAATTTTATTTTCCGATATAGTTGAGCACTTCCATTCAGTGATGGATTTTATGACATAGCCATGCAAGATTGTATTTTTATCACGGTGTGTTTCCTCGATAAACACATTAAGGGATGCGATGACAGAATGGAGACAATTAAATTACATCTGCAGAGCCAGAGTGATGTAAGTAGACTGGCAGAAGACAGCATTAGAAGCTGAACATGCATTTCCCAGCACATATGGGAGAACCCAGCACTCCCACAAGAGATATGACCTTTCAGCTAAATAAGTAAATATACTTACTAAACACCCACACATCTTAAAAAACTACTATATTCTTAACTAACTAGCCAGTTAAAAATATATGAAAGTTCCAAGGAACATGGTGAAAATATAAAAAATGTTTGGCCTGGTGGTTAGGGAGTTGCCCATGCATTCAGAAGGTCGTGGGTTCAAATCCCAGGACTGCTAGTGGCACCACTGAGGTACCCTTAAGCAAGGTACTGTCCCCACACACTGCTGCATCGCTGGCTGCCCACTGCTTTACTTGGTGAATGGGTTAAATGCAGAGAAAGAATTTCACACTGCGTGCTGTGCTGTGGCGTGTTCATGCGTGACTATATGGACCACTTTAGTTTGTGTCTCTGTGTGTCTACGCAGTCGTTGCATAAACAATTTCCTCCCGAATCAATAAACTTTTCTGATTCTGATTGTGATCTGTTAGCTGACATCGGCAGTTAATGTTCTCCTGGAAGCATGTTGAGCAGTAACAGCACACCGTAGAGGAACACAGTTTTAAAATTGTGTAGGCAGGACAAGACACAACAGCCTTACAATTAGCGCAGGTACTTAAGCAAGCACTACCCAAGATTACCACTGTCCTGTTTACATCAAAAAAGGAGAATTTTGGCAAAATAAATCAGCCATTTAAAATGTGCCCTTTGCTAAACTTACAGTACATATTTTGTTTCCCCCACCAATATGTTAAACTCAACTTTGCAGGACAATGTCACATTTTAGCTTGCATAAGACATATAGCTAAAGGATGTGGTATTTTCACTCGGAAAGTCAACAACCACGTAAACTGACCACAGCCAAAATGATGGAATCACCTCAAAATAAACAAAACACAGATATGGCACAAAACAATTTTTGTTAAATAGCTGAACATTATGTATTTGTAAAACATAGCTCAAACCAATTAAATCAAACCATGTTAATCAATGGCATATTATTTTCCAAATATTTTCCAGAGTCATTCCATGTGGAGGAAAATATTACAGAAATCAAATCACTCGGCAATTTGCGTTTCTATAACAAATACCGGCACAAAGACAAAACTGCTAATTAGTCTGCAGTTAAAAGAAAGTGCTTGCAGACCTTAATGAGCTGTTGGGCTCTGCAAATTGAAAGGAAACATGGCCCGACAAGAGAGCTGTCCACTGCTCTCTTCCACCACGGAGTGTGGCAAAAGTTGTTGGTTGTTCTCAATCAGCTGTGTGTAAAGATGGAAACTTCAAAGCAATATGCCTTCAAAATAAAAATGCACTACAAAACAAATGAAAAACAAACAGGCGGAAACGGGAGTCAAATTCTGCGATAGAATTTTTCATGATGATGATGCATCTTGCCACAGAGCAAAGAGTGTTAAAGCTTTACTTTAGGGAAAGGCATATTAAGCCGATTACATGCAAGAAAATAGTTTGGATCTCAGTCCTACTCGTGTTGGGAAATTTTGGGTGCATATAAAAAAAAATCATCCCTACAAGGCTCCATCCTGCTAAGCTGATCTGTCATCTGCATTTTGAGAAAAGCTGGAAACAGCTTTATGAGGAAACATGTTTTTCATTAGTGAAGTCCACGCCTCGAACTCAGGCTGGAAGAGGAGCAACAAAACAGTAATTGTGATTTTGCAAAGGCCGTTTCAGATGGCCATGCATAACGTTGCTAACCTTATTGTACTTTAACACCGACTTGCAGATTGTGCAGGTCACCGTGCTGTTTGTGTGTCTAGAGTGAAGTATCTCCA
>JBBPCZ010000042.1:25975396-25992321 GCA_037974445.1 Brycinus macrolepidotus
ACATATGTGTGTGTGTGTGTGTGTGTGTGTGTGTTTGTGTATATGTATGTATATATATATATATATCGGATATAATTTTGATTTTGTTCAAAAGAAACAATGCTTTCTTTACTAAACACTCTGAGTTTGTCTTTTTTAATCATTGTCTTAAATACTTCTAAATTGATTTATATATAACAAACAACATTTAACCAGTATCCCATTCAGACAGTTTTATTTACTTACTTATTTTTCACTTTTTAAATAGGCTTTTATTCTCTTTCCTTGGTAGTGTTTTCTTTATTCGTAATTCTTTTTCAACTCTTTCTCTCATATGGCAACCTGTGTTTAGACAACAGCACAGAATAACAGAGTATTCTGCAAGTAACTGCATTGTTAATATTTTTAGTGTTGATGCTGGTGGTCTCGGTATTGTGAATAGTAAAAATTAATTTGACAGACTGGAGACCCTTCAGGACAGGTGCAAAAACTGAATTAAGAGTAGATGGTGAGAAGAGCAGCGTGTCCAGATTTTTAACAGGTTACCCTTGTGGGGGATGGTGTGACGGTGTGACGGTGGATTTTTACGGTGAGATGGTGGGACGGTGCGATGTTGGGATGGTGCGATGGTGCGATGTTGGGATTACTGCACTCAGACCAAACGGCCAAAGGTGAAAAAGTCTTTAATTGGCTGGAGAGGAATGACATCACACATCATCGTCTTCATCATCAGTGTAAAATCCGCCCACTGCTCTGACCTTGCCTTTCAGAGAAGCGAAACTGCTGCTTTCTTTCAGTGCACAGTCAGATTAGATCCTCCAACCTTGAGGGATCAACTGTGAGTGCTGGAATAAGGAACAAAAAGAGCAGAAAGACCCTGTGCGACTGAGGCCATTCCAAAGTCAGGAGAACCACACATACACACACACACACCAGTCCCCCCACCCCCTTACTACCTTTCCTTTGTTCAACAGGATCAAATGTTGCATTTGTAGAACACAGGCCACTTCATTTTACCCAACATAAAAATAATTATCTGCAATTATTGCGGAGAATTACTGCAATATTCACTTTATGATTAAAATAAAGTTCAGTGTCCTCTGTTGGGAAGGCACATAATGTTTCAATAACAATTAACCTTATAGTTTTTATGGATCATTGTACAGTATGCAATGCATACATATGTACTTACAAATAATATATATAATTTTGTATATACAGTCAGACGTTAAAATGCACGGCATACATTTTCATTTAGTTAGGATGAATCTTTATTCAGACAGAAATCATATTCCCTTGAACGAAAGCTTATTATCTGTAATGTTGAAAGTGCCCGTTCAGTGTCACTCGAACCGCGTGCATTTAAATTGGATATTAAGTGTGCGAGTAAAAATTAAGCCCATCGCTTACATCAGGTATAAAATAATCCCATAAAACAATTCCATATCAGCCATCTGCTCCTCCACAATTACATCAGGAGAGCTCCTGACCGGTGCGCCGCGTGGAGAGCGCCCACTCGGTCAAGTGCATGAGGCCAAACTTTAAAACAATTTGGACAATTGGAAAATATTACCAAAGTGAACATCTTTAATACTTTTAATTAAGATATGTTATCATACTCCATTGCAATTATTTTTAGGTGCATGGGCTCCTGACTAAATGCTTTTATTTTATTTTTCCATTATAAAAAAGTTAAAGTAAGAAGGTATAATTCACTCGTCTCTTAGGTTTGCAAAAAAGCGTCAATATTGGAGTTTGAAATAATAAAACGACCCTGGTTTGTACAAGTGACACAAATTAATGATGTTTTTGTAAAAAGCACGAGGTGTGGGAATACTACCAAAGAGGACAGCTTGGTGGCTGTAAAGAAGCTCGAATATTCGTTTCGAATATTAGAACATAGCGAATAATTTGCGCTTAAAAATACTACTAATTGTCATGAACTGTAGAAGATGAAGTATGCAGTGAAAGGTGGAGTGGTGGAGGGGTGGGAGAACAGGTAGCAGGGTGGGATGGGGGATGGTGTGACGGTGGGTTTTTACGGTGAGATGGTGGGACGGTGCGATGTTGGGATGGTGCGATGGTGGGATGTTGGTGGGATGGTGTGACGATGAGATGATGGGATGGAGAAATGGCGAGATGGTGAGATGGTGAGATGTGGGATGTTGGGAGGGTGGGGTGGTGGGATGTCTGTATGTCTGTATGTGTTTGAAGCGTCTCTAGACTGAAAGTGTGTTAAGTCTTTGGGTTTTTCCGAGCTAGGTGGAATTTCTGCTGGGGGGTCGTGGTTGGTGTGATGATGGTGTTGATGGTGGTCGTGCTCGGAAGGAATGAAGTTGAGGCAGCGCGCGCTCTGAGATGGTGGGTGTTTCGCAGCCTAATTATCGTGGTCACGCGCCGTGACTCGGGTGAGCTGAGTGATTATGAACCAGATGCAGAAATAAACGCACCGGCGGCCTCGCGCCTCTTCTGTTTGAGCGCGAGGCCTCTTGTGTCTCTGAACAGTGAAGCACGCGGGCCCTCCAGTGTAGGATATCTGAGTGGTCTTTACAGCCCCCCGTCACCCTGAAATATACTGAAACCCACAGAAGTCAGTCTGGAGTTCCAGGCCTGTAAAGACCTGCTCCAAACTACAGCCTGCAATCTTTCATCTTTCATCTATCTGTCCCAATCGCTCTTCATTTGTTCGATTCGTTCGTTCTTTTATTACTTACTTAAATTACATTACATGAATTTAATAGACATTTATTTCTGTATCTGTCTGTCAGTCTATTTGCATTTATTTATTTATTTATTTATTTATTTATTTATTTATTCATTCATTCATTCATTCATTCGACTTATTTATTATTTTTAGGCAAACAATATTTATCTGTCTTCTAATGACAGCCTGTCTTAATTATTTATTTACTTGTTCGTTCAGTCATTCATGTATTAATTTATTGTTTTTTGTTTTTTCTTTTAAGAAAGGGTACTTTCTCTATCTTTCTGTATGTTTTCTTTGTTTTTTATTTGTTCTTTTTTCCACTCAGTTCTCTGTGATTTGTCTCCGAATCAACCAAAGCTGATTTTTCATCATGTTGGTCTTTTCAGTAAAAGGTGCAGTGTTTAGGCTGGTGAAGGCTCTATGTGCTCTTTTCTTTCTCTATAAAACCACATGCTAAAACCCTCCACGCCAGAATAGCGCGAGCAAGACTTCATGGGGTCTGTAGGTAACGCACCATCGACCACCTGAAACAGCAAAAAAAGTTGCCTTTTGTTCAGCTTCACTGGGATGAACAGGACTGAACTGGCCTGCTTTGTCATAGAAACTGATCAGTAACCCTTTCACCTAGACCTGTTTTTTAGTGTTAGGGTGTTAAAATCATGATATCTGTTGGGAAACATTGTCAGCCCCAATTTTAACTTTAGTATCTCCCAGTTTTCTCCTAAATCAGCATTCTGCACCACAGATATTTCTTATATTAAAATTTGCCCACAGAATATGCTACCTTCTTCCCTAAATCAACAGTAACTGTAACAGTACACCTTTCACCTTTAACTCAAGACTTGTTTTCTAGTGTTAAGGTGTTAAAATAATGATTGTCAGCCCCAAATTTAACTTTAATATCTCCCACTATTACTCCTAAATCAGCATTCTGCACCATAGATGTTTCATATATTAATATTTGCCCACATAATATGCTGTGTTCCTCCCTAAATCAACACTTTTCCTGAAAATTACAGCTGATTTAAAGACTGGGAACTGAGGGGTCTCATATTGGAATATTGCAACATTGGTTTTGTTACTCATCTGAATGGTACAGGGAGCAGTGGATTCAGCAGTGTGCAACCATGCAATGTCCCCCCCTCCCTTTTCCTCCAGCAGTGAGACCCTCTCATGGTGGAGGGAGGAGAAGGTACCTACCTACCTACCCGACTCAATAAAAGCCCAGCGGAGCTGAACCCACCAATCTCCACTGCCCTCTCTCATCAGGAGGCAGATCCTTAAGCTCCTTAAGCAGCTCTTCAGAAGGAGATTTAGCTAATGGACCAAACACCGCCCAATATTTCACTCTTACAACAGCAGAAATATGGGCTTCTGCTCTTATAGCACAGTGCTTGTGATGATCTCCTTGCCATCATCATCATCCCAGTGTTTTCAGTGAATGGTTTAGGTAAAGCCTGACTGAACGTTTATAGGTTTAAAGTGGTCAAATGTTAAGAGAAGAATGGTACATTCTTGGCAAACTGTTAATTTAGCCCAATTTTTAATTCTTTTCTTTGTTTTTACAAGATGTAAACATTTTTTAAAAACAACCAAACCATAAAGGAAAAAAGTGAGTTTTTATCACTTATCACATTATATGTAGCCATTTGGTCAATTTTTAACAAAAAAACAAACAAATAAAATGCACCTCTAAAATCTATTCTATTAGATGTTCATCTGAGGCATAATCATAAAACTGGCATCAACCAATCAGAGCAAGTTATGTGGTGCTTTCTTTTACTATACAGAATTTAGAAATGAAGATTAAACAGATTAAAGTTGGTCATTTTGCTACCCCCCAAATGTCCTCTTTCCTTTTAGTAAACTGTCATTTTCCAGATTTCTGTGGATTGACCTGTTTAAAGCCTATGACCAGACCTTGGTCTTATGTTGGAGATTCCTTTATGTAGGTTAACTCCACTCATACCTTCCACCCAGACCGTCATATCAGTGCTTGTCAGCCCGAAAGTATGTTGTTCTCAGGAATGAGTGCCCTAATTAAAAAAGTTGCCCTGCTTTTTTCATATTAATCTACTGATTAGGTCCCAATGTAAGTACTGCTGTAAATCAACCCAAAGGCCATTTTTATGAGAGACGGTGTTGGAGAGCATGCGCTCCACCAGGTCATACTTTGGTTTTCAATTAACGCGATGTTATTAAAGTAATAATTGTCCTAATGATATGCTCTCCGTTTCTTTGGGGACCGAGCCTTTAATTTAATTTTCCAAACCAGTTGAACTTAAAGGCCTCATTGCAGTGCTTCATTGGGATGTTTTTCCTTTTTGGATTTTTTAAAACATGAAGCTCTACACCAATGGGAACCAAAAAGGCAAATATGTGTTTTTTAGACACTAGTGTGAGTTTATTTCTGATTTGTATGGTATTTGGAAGGGTGGTAAGGAAGCCAGTAGGCATTTTAGCAAATATTTTCACAAGTAATGGTCTTTCTGGTGATGTGACCATCCATTAATGTAGTTTTGTACTACAAGCTGTTGAAAAACATGACATCCCTTTTTGTTTTCATAAAAGTCAGTTATTTCTAGATTTTTATTATGCCTACATTAAACATTATGTGTTTACTATGAATACATACCCTTGGTCCCGAAGTAGTTTTCTGAATGCCGCTTAGCTATACTTTGATGGATCATCTGAGACAGTTTTTGGGAAGTTTATGGATTTAGAGGCAATAAAGTGAAACATTTTGCCTAATCACTGTTATATCCACCTAGTTCATGTGCTTCAGAATACTACACACTTGATTAAGAATAGGAATCTACAACATTCAATTTGAAAAAGATACATATTCATGTCCAACATGCCAACAGGCACCTTGGGTCCAATAGAGGGCACCAACTTTCTTTTAGATTTATTCCATAAATCAAACACCAGGGTTATCACTTAGATGATCCTCCAAAAATGTACACATATATAACACATATTATAGACAACAACAATATAATAAAATGCAACACACTTGTAAAAGGGAGAAGATGTAGTCACTTACTGCCAGCAGCCTATGCATAAGAATGAAGGTACTAATTGTATGACATTATTCCATACACTGTTTGCATAATCTTGAGCTCTACACAATATATTAGCCAGCAGGTTAAAACTTGTCCTCAACTGGTTAAAGTGCTTTTTAGAATTAGCTGAAATTGTCTTTAATAGCTTATAATCTCTTATTTTCATTTAACATTATGATTGTTGGTCTGTCAGTCTTACTTGTCCAAAATCCTCTGTAATTATCCATTATGGCCCAATGGTTTATTGCTTTTAGCATTGTCAACTAATAGAGCTCCGGTAACTAACAAGGCTAATTTAGCAACTGTTTTCTAGCTAATGCCAATGCTTCAACCTCAAAGCTCTCAAGGATACAGCAATGTAAAGGGTCTTATTGGTTTGTTATGGAAAATCCAGATCTTTAATTGTTTCTGTTTAAAATGTTAACAGGATTTTTGTTCATTTGACTTATTTGCATGTTAAAAGTCCTGAGACCATTAAGGGACTATTGCAAAAATAGACCAAATACTCTTATAATAGAAATAGAAAGCAGAAAAATGGGCTTCTGCTTTTACCAGCATGGTGCTTGTGATGATCTGCCTGATCTGCCTCAGTGTTTTCAGTGGGTGTTCGTAGGTGGGGCAGCTGGTAGCCTAGTGGTTAGGGCGTTTGCCCTGCGATCAGAAAGTCGTGGGTCCCTGCGATCAGAAAGTCGTGGGTACCTAGCGGTCCCAAGACCCTTGAGCAAGGTACCAATCCCCCACACTGCTCCCCAGGCGCCCTGTTCCTGGCTGCCTGCTGCTTCACTTGAATGGGTGAATGGGTTAAATGCAGAGGAAAAATTTCGTGCTGTGGTGTGTTCACGTATGACCGAATGAGCACTATCACTTAAAGTGTTAAGAGAAGAATGGTGTGTTCCTGGCAGACTTAGCCCATTTTTTGAAAATTTTCATGTGTTTTTATAAAATGTAAACATTTTCTTCCTTTTAAATCTAAAGAAAGTTTTAAACTCAACCAAACCATACAGCTGAAAAGTAAGTTTACATCCCTTATCACATTAAATGTAGTCATTTGGTAAATTTTTTACGAACCAATAAACCAAATGAAATGCAAATTGATTGTGACTATATATTTTAAAGTGACAAGAAATAATAATAATAAAACACTTTTAAATTTGTGCTATTAGACGGCCATTTCAAGGCATGTCTATAAAATGTCATCAACCGATGAGTACAAGTTCAGTGGTGTTTTCTCTGATTATGCAGAATTTAGAAAGGAAAAAAGGTTAAAGTTGGTCCTGTTTCTTTCCCCCAAATGTCCACTTTGCTCTTTATAAACTGCAATTTTCCAGATTTCTGTGGGTTGTCCTGTTTTAAGCCTATGACCAGACCTTGGTCTCATGTTGGAGATTCATTTATGACATATTTATATATTAAAAGTCCTGAGCCCATTAAGGGACTACTGCAAAAATAAAGAAAAACGTGACAACGAGAAGTATTTCCAACATCTATCCACACATTGCATGTATGCCGCTCACAGACCACTGGTTTACAGTACGGGTAGGGAGGCTGTGTGTCTCCATTTCACACGAAGATCTCACTATATCGCCCCCCTCGCCCCTAAACTCCTATTGTTCCCTCAGTGTCTCTGGTGAACAGCAGCGGAAGCTGGAGGATTAGATGTCGAGCCCTGACAGGATCTTCATTTAGCTGTTCATTGAAACAGTAATGCTGACTGCACTGCTGACAAACAGCAGCTACAGTGACTGTAGTTCTACAGGCAGTGAACAAACACAGCTTTAAATAACACCAGAATAGACAGATTAAGCCTAGTATGAGACTTAAAAGGATTTTTTAATGGGCATTTTATAACATCCATCAAAATTTATCCAAATTTTGACTGTAACTCAGAACACAGACCAATGAATTCCTCAAGCCTCAAATCCTCAAACTTTTGTACTTTGTTAGTCATCTCTGGTCATATTAAGCATGATTGATCACACCAGTAAAACACACATATTATTAACTAATGAAATGCAGGCATGTCATTCAGTTATTACAACAAATTCAGATTTTACAAGGAATTTCTAAGCAGTAATGCTACCAAAAGACAATGGAAACGTGTATAAAATACACAATACACCAGTAATACAAAGATGTGCAATGATCATACATACACTTCCATTATAAGCATATAAGTAACATTTATGCTTCAATTACAGTCATAAATTATTCGATCACTGCTATGAACGATGGAAGATATGTGGTTATGACAGAGAGGCACTGAAGTGTGGAGGCACTTATGATCAGTTTAAGCCTAGTCATGGAATATATTTTCCTTTTAATAGAAAATCTCCATTCAGGACTAGGTTTAGTATGAAAATAAAAATTTAGTGTGAGATTCAAATTTGTAATGGGCATTTTATACCATCCATCAAAGTTTGTCCAAGATTTGTCAAAAATCAGAAAATGAGTCTTTTATACCTTGTTAGTCATCTCTGGTCATATTAAGCATGATTGATCATACCAATAAAAACACACATACTATTAGCCAATAAAATGCAGGCATGTTATTCAGTTATTACCCCAAATTGGGATTTTACATGGAATTTATATGCATTAATGCAACCAAAGCCCAATAAAAATGTGTGTAAGATATACACAGGTATATCAAATAATCTACAAGTAATACAAAGATGTGCAATAATCATATGTACACTTTCATTATAAGAATAGAAGTAACATTTATGGTTCAATTACTATCATAAATGATTATTATTACAATCAGTTTAAGACATGCAATATATTTTCCTTTCAGTGGAAAGACTAGGCTTAATCCCATTCCGGGACACCAGCCCTTAAAGGTTTAGGAGCCAGTAAGGTCACAATATTGTAGCAGTACAGTTTCATTTCAAAAGTACAAAACATCCAAACCTAACTCCACTTTGTTTTCAGATCATTTGCAGTGTGTGAAGCCCATGCCTGCACCCACTGTGAATAGTTGTAGGTCACAGTTTGATGTTTGAGACCTGTCTGAAAGTTCAGAGTCCTGCCACGCCACGTAAACAAACAAACGACAGGAGTGGAAGAAGAGGGGCCTCATCAACACCTTGAGTGGAGCAATAATTAACCCACTCCTGAGGTGGAGAACACAACAGGCTCATGATCTCTGCAGGTGAGCTCTGTGCTGCACGCGCTTCCAAAAGCTGAACTCTCAGACAGAAGCGGGTGGGTCGATATTGAGGCATCAATATTTACGATCCTGTTATTACCTTTAGATAATGTAGATTATATAGACTGATATATCTATATAAACAAAAAGTCCCGTTCTGTAGGGGAACTTTTTAAGTTTTTAAGTCATTTTTCTGTTCTGAATTGGATTTGGGCAATATACAACTCAGCTGTTTAATCTGTGAATTGATTGAATGTTATTGAATGTTAATCTCATAACCATATCACCTGCTGCTATTTTACTGCACTCATTTTATTGCATCAACACTAAGCCACTTTCATAAGTCATCCTGCACTACTGATCTGCTGGTACAGTACACTAAATCATTACACACAGTAATGTCAGTGTTACACTGTTAATTGTTTCACTAATGTTCTTGTCATTGTGTTGCACTATTGGTTATTGTCCATCTTTTTATTTTTTCTATTGTATTATTATATTTTGTTCTCTCTTGTTGCACTGAGCGTGCTAATGACACAAGAATTCCTTGTGAATAAATAAAGTTCTTTCTTATCTTATCTTTTGATAATGTAGATTATATAGATTGATATAGACTGATATATCTCTATTATATTGATAATACAGATACAAAGCAGTTACTTGTAGTAATAACTGTATTTATTTTCTATCAAACTGAAAGTGTATTCAATGCTGAAAATAAAAAAATTAGAAAAAAGTTTTGGAAAAGATTGCAGAACTTTACAGAGTAAGATGGGGACTAGGTTTTTTTTACTTTCTTAAATTTACCATCTTCCTTTTACACTGTAAAAAGTTCATGATGAATAGAAAATAGAAATAGTGAAAAATACAATGATCAGTTTAAAATTTACTTACATTAAAAGTTAAGAATGTTCAGTCTGTATACATCCTCTAATGCACAGTGTTGCCTGGGAAACACACATTTTCCTCACTTTGACAACAAAAGGATTAATAATCAAACCAATAAAAAAGTTAAAAAAAAAAACATTTTGTTTATATCGTACACATTTCTACACCAGATTTCCATGATTAAATCCATTTTTCACCATTTTCCTTTCAATATGTTTGTGTTTTAGTAGAGTCCACTTAAAAAGTTCACTTTAAATATTAAAGCACATACATATCTATTAGTTATTAGAAATTGTTTAAATATTTATGTGTGAAGTCACTTATATGGTCAATTGATGCAACATTACAGTTATCACTTATTTTACATTTAGAATTATTATTTTTTTAAGTTTAGAATAATTCAGTTGAAATTATTTATTTTATTTAAAATTATTCTGTCACTTTGTTTGAGAACTTATTTTGAATGAACAGATATGAAATGTTACTGTCTAGAAGTTATTCTCAGTCAGTTCTGTTGTGTAGCAGTCAGCATACAGTATGTTTTACTAGTAAGTTAAGAAAAATAAGAATAAAAATCAACTCTGAAATTCTATCAACCTAAAAATGACTTTTTTTTAGCTGAAAATCATGTTTATTTGTATTTTATCAAAACATGAGAGTGTTTCATCACGGTAATCATTTTACACTAGAATACTTGAATACTTAATACTAGAATACTAGAATATTTAATATTAGAATACTAGAATACAGAATACTAGAATACTTAATACTAGAAAGCTTTTCACTAGAATACTAGAATACTTAATACTAGAAAGCTTTTCACTAGAATACTAGAATACTTACAATGAGAATACTAGAATACTAGAATGCTTAGTACTAGAATACTTAATACCACAATACTAGAATACTTAATACTAGAAAGCTTTTCACTAGAATACTAGAATACTTACTACAAGAATACTAGAATACTTAATACTAGAATACTTTTTACTAGAATACTTAATACTACTAGAATACTTAGTATTTATAAATCAGCCAATACACCCACACATATACATGACTGTAGGTTTTATAAAACCCCTACATTTTATGAGTTTTTTGTTTGTTTGTTTGTCCGTGACGTTGTCCCTCCCCTGCGCTCGAGCCCGCCTCTGCTGTGGGCGGGAAACCTGGCGCAGCTCCCAAAATTCCCTGCTCCAAAGGTGAACCTGTCAGTCCCGGCGCGAGCTTGAGGTGTGTCTCCAGAGCGCGCGGGGAGGCGTCTGACTTCACACAGACAGCACGCTCTCTCTCTCTCTCTCTCTCTCTCTCTCACACGCACACACACACACACTTGTCACCTCCACGCGCTGTCAGAATTTTTACTTGGTTTCTCAAGCAGAAGATAATCCATTGTAAAGCGCGCGCGGTGTGTAATAAAAGTGTCGCGCGGCTGAAAGGGAAGGTTCTGGTGTGTAATTCTCCTCTTAATCTCAGAGGATTAACGGGAGACAGCAGTCTCCTCTCGCGGGACGTCATTAACACTCTTTAGCTCAAAAATAATACTAGGCCTATAATTTAATACTAGCCTTATAATTTAATATCTCCTTTAGACTGGGCTTCTAATCTGCATCGTATTTGATCTGTCTGTAATCTGATCTGGATGACACGAATAAAGATCATGATGCATAATTCCATATTTGAGGTGATTCATGTACGTCAGTAAAGTTTCTAAATGTTATATTCTGGTGTGTTCATTTCACTTTTGTTGCTGGATCTATTGCATCAATATATTTAATCTTTCTCTATCTCTCCCTCTCTCTCTCCCTCTCTCTACGTGTCTATTTATTTATATAATATAAATATACACACACACATATAGATATGTATGTGTGTGTGTATATTGTATATAGATAGATAGATAGATAGATAGATAGATAGAACAAATATATACATGGACCTCTCTGTGGAGCTCTATTGAGACACAGAAGATTTTCAGGCTCTGTTCCTGCACAGTAAACACTCTGCTGTGTTTAGACTGAGGGGTCTATGCTGACACCCAGCATGTGTCTTTCCCTATTCATTTTTAATTAGAGAAAATTGAAATGCGTGTTGCCAGTCAAATCCTCCTAGATTATATCTGTTATTGTACTGTGTGTAATAATTCACTGTAATTTCACTCCGTTGAAATTTCACTCGCTTAAGGCTGGAGACAGCTGTCATAAATCTGTGTGTAATTCCAAAAGATCAGGAAATCTCTTTCATTACAGTCATTCTCTCTTTCTTTCTCTCTCTCTCTCTGTCTCTCTCTCTCTCTCTCTCTCTCTCTCTCTCTCTCTCAGGGGAAACCAGTAATTGATATTAATTTCCAGCACTGTATCAGATCAGTAGGTTGTGGAATATGAAAAAGTTCATGTTTTTGTCATAATTAAACAGACTGAAGCTGAACTGAGGAAAGATCTACTGTCCTATGAAGTCTACAAAACAAAAAGAAAACAATTTTGTCATGTCTGGGTCTATTTTTCTCAGTAGCTGCACTGCACACACACACACACACACACACATGCAAAGAAAAAGATGATATTTACAAGGAAGGAAATGGCTCTCAGAATCATCACTGTCAAATCAACTTTACAGAGAAAAGAGAAATGTATTTTCAATGTAAATTATGTAAACTTTTATATATATATATATATATATATATGTATATATATATATATATATATATATTACATATATGAATGTGTGTGTGTGTTAAAAATAAACCCAATTATAATATTTTTTTACTATTGTACCACTAATAGGGGCACTTGATTAGTTACTGGAGTAGGGCCCTAATTTTCTTTCTACTACTACAGCTCTTTCTACTAAATAATTTTAGTAAAGAATTTATAAAGAATTTAATTGTAAAAAAGTTACTATGACTACTGATTGATTTAGTATGGACTACTTTGACATTACTAATTCTTTTAGTACCAAAAAAGTTCAATCCCTATCTAGTACAAAAATACACTATATTTGATAGTTTTCTGCTTTGGGAGATGGTGTAAAGGGCCTATACACACACTGTCTCTGAAAAACACTTGTTTCCAGTCACTTTGTGCTCCCCCATGGTGCACAGGTTTGGCCGTGAAGTTGATGGCAGCACATCAACAGAGTGAATCAACACTGGGTGAGCTGCTCGAGGGCGATAAAAATTCAGCATGGACAGATTTCACACTGGAGAGAAAGGCTGACTTCCTGCACTCCTGATCCAGTCCACTTAAAGTGATAGCTTGGCCAAAGATTTAATTTACGCCATTTTACTACTTCCCCAAATGCAAATAATCAGCTG
Source organism: Brycinus macrolepidotus (assembly GCA_037974445.1). Lineage (NCBI taxonomy): Eukaryota > Metazoa > Chordata > Actinopteri > Characiformes > Alestidae > Brycinus > Brycinus macrolepidotus. The sequence continues at coordinate 25,988,497 of JBBPCZ010000042.1, forward strand.
AGACATTTTGTGTTGGGAGTTTTTTCTTTAGTTTTGTGCTGGAGCTATGCTGCTAATGTCGCTAACTAAAAGCACATTAAAAAGCCTGTAAGCACCAGTTAGCTCTGTGCAACCTGCCTCAAACCATATAAAGTTGTTAAGTAATCTTAAAGAGTTGCTTAAGTGGTTTCTGACACTGTATGACTTGCTTTTAACTATAAACATGAACATAAGCCCTGATTATTTTATTGATATTTTCAACAAGGGTACTGTCCTCTTATAGCGTCTTCTCCATTTTTTATAGACAACAGTATGTCATACAGTGTCAGAAACCACATAAGCAAGTTTATTACTTAACACAGTTTGAGGAAAGTGTGAGATGATTTTGACATGCTAGTTGCCCAGTGCTAATTAAAGGTGTATGAGGTTTTATTACTTATTATCAGGCTGTGCTGTGTGTGTGTGTGTGTGTGTGTGTGTGTGTGTGTATGTATGTATATACGGAGGACGAAATTAGCTGAAGGTTACTGATTGTGCTCAGAACAGCAGGATGGACACACTGTGAGAAAACTGGATACAGGCCAAACTTTTAGCTGAGAAGGTGAGAGAAGGTGGGGGAGGTGTTTGTGGGTGAAAGATAGATAGAAAGAATATTTATATGGATAATTGTCCCCTAGGTCGGTGGATAATCCTCATATTGATCTGCATTTGTCTGCTACAGCACTGTTGATCTTTACTCACCCAGTCATCAGCTCCACATGACAGGACCGTTTTTCCTGACCAGAGAACTGTGAGAAAAGCGTGCGAAGTTCTTTGTATTGTGGGCAAGCACTGACATTTTCTTTCCTGTTAAAGTGATTGGTGACTTTACTAGTTAATCATTTTTGATCACTTTGATGAATACACATATTTGGCATTGTGTCAGTATGCATTCTTCATGATTTACTTCTCTCTTGTTCTGTACTGGAGCTACAGGGCTAACGTAGCTAACAAGTACTGGAAACCTGTTCCAGCAAACTGCTTAAATCATCACACACTTGACTGAAACCATGCCACGTTGTTAAGTAATATCAAATTGATTTGCTCATCTGGTTTCTAAAACAGTATGAAACAGTTAGCAATACCAAAATGGACAATAGTTTGTTGCACAGAAAAGTAGCAATAGTAGAATAGTAGCAGTAGTCCATTTTGGAGTTTTTTTCCAATAAATTTAGGCCTATTTCTCAAGGTTCAGCGTAAAGGTCATCTGATGCTTTTGAATTATGTCACACAAACATGACAAGGTTGTGTTTATATACATATATGTCTATATATATATATATATATATATATATATATGCAACCTACACTATGCAACCTACATTTGTCCATTTTTCTGTCATATATAAATATATCATGAGTTCGATGTGTGCTTGTTTCCGCATTTCACCTGTTCCAAAGTGGGAACTCTGACTGAGGTCTGGTGAGTTTGCCAGACAGTCAAACTAGCCCAGTATTCCATCATAATTGTTCATAAGTCTCGCCAGCTTGACCCTACCTTCGCTGCTCTTAAATCCCGTCTGTTATTTCTACTCCTATTGTCTGTCTGATTGACAGGTCCTTGTCTTCATGTTCTGTCCCTACTCCCCTTAAACTTGCTTCAGTTACACCTATGCTTAAAAACACAGGGTTAGATACTTCTTCACTTTTCATTTTAAGACCCTTCACTAATCTCTCCTTTCTAGTGAAAGATGGAAAGCGTTTCACAGCTTCATGTTTTTTCCTCAGTAGAAATAATCTATATTTCTGTCTGGTTTTCACCCCCTCCACAGTACTGAGTCTACCATCCAAGGAGTTCAGTGATCTCCTGCTTTGTTCTGATGCCGGTTTTCTTAACATCATCATCCTCCTGGACCCCGCTGCAGACAACATACATAAACATAACATAAATATTGTAATAATTATACATTCTTTAATCAAAACACAGGACTGCAAGTCAGAAGGTTCTTAATGAACCTAATTTAACCTAATTTAACTAGGTATCAATATCTTATGCCACAGCCTACTGGTTTCAATGGGCAAACCCACATGATCTGCTTTAAATCATGGCGATCCATTTCTGCTTCCTGCAATATTAAGATCTACATTGCATGACAAGCACAATACAAGCAGAAATTGAATTTGAAATCCCCACAGATGACAAATTAGCATCTCCTGCATCGAGTGAAGGCTTGAAGAACCTGCGGCTGATAATGTGAATGGTGCTGGCCCTTGCCCCTTGGCAGAAACGCATTAATCATATAGCGCCCTGATCGCGATGACAGAATTCCGTCTGGACTTCTGAAGGGGTAGCACCAACCTGCTGTAATTAGATGCTAATTAATTCATCATGCGATAGCATTTTAATCTGCCTGTTACAGGCTGATTTGATCTGTCCTCCATTACCTGCTGACCTTTCATCATCGTTCATTTACGCTGATCAAAGCCCTTTAATGTCTAAATCACTTTTTTTTTTCCTCAGAAAAGGTTTTTTTTTTTGGGGGGGGCGCGGAATATGACATCAGCACTTTGTTGGACGACAGCAACTCAAGGACATCTAATATGACCACACATCCTTGATGAGCAAATAATAAACTCCTTCACAGTGATTCGTCCGTGTTGACTGTTTTCCAGAAAGCCAAGCTTGTACACAGATGCGACGGCTGCACCTGAAAAGCAGGAGGCGAACGTGACCGCGTGGGCAAAATTGGTAGTAATCGGTCCGTCACGCTATGTCAGACAGTCAAGGGAAAGGATGTCAAAGCCTAATTCTCCCAGGTCACAAGGTCGCATCCCACACTAAATCTAGCTGTCAATTAAATGATCTAATTATGCTTCCAATTGGATGCATTTCAGAGTTTGTCAAGGTCTTTTAGTGTTGATGCTTTGGATGCTACAATGCTCCTAATCCGGCCTGCGCCAGCTGCACTCCAATATACTTGGATTTACACCCACACAAACACTGCTTCCAATACACACAATTCCTAATTTTGTATTGAATAGTTGGTAGTAGTGCTAATGTTGCTGATAACAAAGTAAGGTGAATTGCAATCAGTTGGCATTGTGAAAATGACTAGATGGCTATATGCTAACATTCTTTGTTAGCAACATTACCATGTATGTGTGGTCTATTCCTTTAAACTGTCTCACTTTTATATATTAAGCACAGCTCTGAATATAATAAAAGGGTTTGATTGAATAATATTTTCCGTCTGCCCTCAACTGGACAAAGCAGAAACAACATGTGGGCCTATTTCTCATTCCAGTCGCCATGTCTTGCTCTGGGCATCTGCGCAGGCCTTTCAAAATAACCTTGTAAACATCTTTTTGAATCATAATCCTCATTAAGGAAACGTGACTGCAGTGTATTTAATTACCTGAGACCTGTTTTGAAACAAATGCTCTGGTGTGTGTTTCAGTAGGCGCACATTGTTGTGCCAGACACTGTTCAAAATAAAGATATAATAATAATAATAATAATAATAATAATAATAATAATAATAATAATAATAATAATAAAAATAATAACAACAATCATCATCATCATCTTCATCATTATCTATATATTAAAAACAAGAAACACATAAAAATACTGTTTATCAAAGGAATATAGAGTGTAATATATTGTGCAATAGTCTTGACCCACTCCTTATTTCTTCATATGTTGCTTCCAAAGATCCAGACTTTCTTGTATTTTTAAAGCAGTCTTGAGGAACGGTTCTCCAGGCTGCCTGAAGGACTTTCAAAGACTCTCATTTTCAGTCCAGTCCCTGAACCTGACCAGTTTCAGAGGAATGTTTTTTCTTTGTTAAGACACACAGTGACCTA
>JBBPCZ010000042.1:25992421-26004239 GCA_037974445.1 Brycinus macrolepidotus
GTGTGTGTGTGTGTGTGTGTGTGTGTGTGTGTGTGTGTGTGTGTGTGTGTGTGTGTGTGTGTGTGTGTGTAAATATAGTGAGTATAATATACTCTCTTGTATTTGGCTCATTAGTTGACCCCTTAACCAGTAATAATTCAGGGTTACGGGGTTCTCGCCCGAATCGGGGCAGCTGTTCTTTGGCGTTCGAGCATGTTTACCTCACGTAAGTTTTTATTGTTTACCCAGTGAGTAAAAGCCTGTTTATGATTTTATTTATTTGTTTATTTGCTTAAATGACATTTACTTTTCTGGTGTTTGCTTCACAGCTGGCAGAAGACCTCAGCACCTTGTGGGCCTTTATTACATTTTATGGAGGCGAATGTCAGCTGAATTTCAACAAGAAGTGCACACATCTGGTGGTCCCTGAACCAAAGGGGGTACAGACAACCATTCGTCTCTTCTCACTGGAGTTTATAACCAGTGTTTTCCATTTGCATTTAGATTTAACCTTAGCTGTGCGGTGGTGAATGCTGAACGCGTTCTCTGTGCTGGTTTATGGCGAGTTCCTTTAACAGTGCCATTGGCCTGGTTTAACAGCCAGTCGTCTGCTCTCACAGTGTGTCTCCAGCCTTTGTGCTATTGGATTTGCTCGTCTGGGGTGGGGGTGTTTATTAGCCTTGTCTTTGCTGCCCTTTCTGCACCTGATTAAAGGAACGGTTTATGGTGTCCAACGTGACATTTCCCATGCCAAGCATTATGTTCGTGGTCACCAAAGTGGTTCTACATAAATGTTTGCTAGGACATATGGAGTAAATACAGCTTTCTTTTTAAGAGTAGAATCAAAGCAATACCAATGAAATTGCAGTAAATTTTAATTTGATCTATTATTGTATTGTGGTGTTTTGGTCTTGTTGCCAGTTTATCTCCTAAAAGGTTATGGAGTAGTAGTATTGGGTTACTGTAACAGCTAAATGAATTTAAGGCTTTGCTTCAAATCGCTTGTGTTTTTTGAATAGGTAACTTGCTTGTAACTGACTTGCTCATGCTGGTTAGCTCCTGGTTTTGTTTTTCTAGATAGCTTAATGTTAGCTAAGCTTTTAGTAGCATGCTAGAAATACCTAGTAGATGCTTTTCCGGGAGAAAACGTGAAGTGTGATTGAGTGGATACGTCTCTGACTGTCTCTTCACACAGATTTTAAAGGGGACTCGACCACTTTCTTTCTCTCTCAATATGTTTCAGAGGTCTCTTGACCTGTTTTTAAACAGTCAGTACTTGGCAATACTCAGCCCCTGGTCTGCCGATCACAAAGTTTTATTCAAGCGCACAACTACGGTTGTAGCAGTTTCGAAATTCTCTGAGAGCGGTGGCACCTATTTTGGCTATAAAAATAATAATGCTAATAAAAATAAAACACAGTCACAATGATTAACTTGCTTAACTTGCTTTTTAGTTAGATAGCTGTGATTGGAAAATTAGGAAATATTAGTGCCATTAGTCTTAGCTCAGCTAATGTTACTGATGTTTGAACAGTCCTGACAGGCCTGCCAGCAATTATGTCATGCTAACCAGCGCTCGTTAACCCTTAAGGAGAACAGAAGAGAGCTGTGTCAAAAGATGGCAAAGTAGGAAAAAGTTCAAAGCAGTGTGGGTGTTTCTTGATGCTTAAAAATTGCTTGTTTGTTTCCAGGCAAAGTATGAATGTGCTTTGAGACACAGCAGCATTAAGATAGTCACCCCTGAATGGATAGTAGACTCCGTCAAAGACAAAAACAGAAAGGAGGAGGCTCTGTATCACCCGCGCCTCACCTACCACGAGGAAGAAGAGGAGGAGGAAGAGGAAGAAGGAAGCGAGTATGAAAATGAGCGCAGCTCTGAGGGCAGCTCTCGCAGCAGGCGTTCGAGCCCCACCTCCTCCTGTGAGGCCACACCCTCCAGACGGCCCGGCCACTCCCCCTCCCTCAAGCCCGAGCGCCGGACGGAACTCATGTTCGACGATTCGGATGACTCCAGTCCAGAGAAAGAGGAGCGCAACCTAAACTGGACACCAGCTGAGGTGCCCCAGCCAGGCCCAGCCAAGCGCAGAATACAGCCAGGCAAGGACACGGGCCTCATCAACCTGTGTGCCAATGTTCCGCCCGTACCAGGAGCGGCGGGCCCTGCAGAGCCCCGGTTGGGTGGCCCTGGCATCCCCCCAGGGCCTGAACGCCCAGAGGGGATGGGTGGATGGAACGCGGCGCCCCGACCGCTGCGAAATATCACCAACAGTGGCGAGCCACAGCAGGTCAACCGACCACCTAATGTTGCTCATGTAAGACAAACACTTAGTGTTATTTACTGTTTTATTCTCTTATACCCTAGGATTATGTTTTAGCATTATTATCCACCGTATGAATTATTCACTTACTATTGTGAAACTAGAATGTAGGTATGAGAGTGCTAAATCGAACTGTGGACCCACTTTCAGACCCTCTTTCAGTTGGTATTCAGTTAGCTGTTTTCTACCCTTGCAGCAGTTCTTCATTTTTCTTCTTTTTACATACTTTTTCTACTATGCTTTGGTTGTTTCAGGTCTATTCAGAAAGACTAGAGCTAAAAAAAACAGCTGCATAATTTTTATTTTCATAAACGTTTCAGTGACCAGTAATCTACTAGTCAACTTGGTAGTTGGCTAAATTGTTATTTTTCCACTAAAATAACAATTCTTTCACGCACAACACATAGGGCCCTAGTTTGGCCATCAAAAATGTGCTCGCACGTTTTTACCTTGTCCATGAGCGTGTGCGTTTCTTCGGCTGAAAACTGATCGGATTTCCCTGGTAGACCTACAGTCATAATAGCGATCAGCCATAGACTATGTGCCCCTGAGGTGACGTGCCATTCTGATTGGTTTATTATATAACACACCTCTGGGTAATTAAGCGAGCTCATTTGCACAATGTGCTGGTGGAAAGTCTGTTTTTCCTGCCATCAAAATAAAACAGATGGCCACAATCAACTGTTGCGCCTTATGGCATACGCTTTAGACCATGTTGTTAAACTAGAGCTTATACACTTGCATGCAGAGGAAGAGGAACCAGGTATTCAGATGCTTGTTTTTTAATATTATTTTAGCATATATAGCCACTACACACTTATGTCTTTGTACTAATGAACATAGTTGAAAAATGTAGTCATGTAACATTAGTACTTAAATTAGTACTTTGTTGCAAAGCCTTTGTTACAACTTTGAGATGTCTATGGTAAGAAGTAATTCATTTTTTACTACATTGTGGTTCTGTTTTGGCCCATTCCTCCTAGCAAACCACCTTCAGTTGCTCAAAGTTCCAAGGGTTCCAAGGTTCGGTTTTAAAATCACACACAAATTTTCAATGAGATTTAAGTCTTTTGCATTGTTTGGGTTGTTGTCTTGCTAAAACATTCACCTTCTCCCCTTTTTTGGCCGATGAGATTCTCCTCTAATCTCTTCGAATGTTGGTCCGTTCAAGTGTTCATGAAAATAACATTCATGAAAAAAACGCATAATGCTCCCACCTCCTTACAGGGTGGGTGTTTTGGGATCCTGCATACTTTTTTCCTCCCAACATAACCCATCTCTCTCCAAACATGTTGAGCTAAATTATTGCCGGAGAGTTTTTATTTCGTCTGACCAGAGTTCCATAAGAGACATGAATCCAGTGCTGTTCACTGCTTATTGTTCTGGGTAACAAAGGGAAACTGCTGCTTTTGGTTCATCCTCCATCTTTTTTTCGAGTGACAGCTGGCAATCTGTCTTACCTTCCTTATCATTAATCGGAAAAAAGTCTTGCAAAGCACACTTGTCTGGGGACAAGTAGTATAATTCCATGAACCTTTGAACCAGTTGTACTAACAGGGATGTTTCAGATCTTTGCCCTCTAACTTTTTTCAATTTGAGTGTTGTTTAAGGATGTCCCTGAAAACTGTTTGAAAATTTTTTCCTCACATCTCTTCAGTTTTTTTAAACCCATCTCTCTTAAGCGTATTGATTAGTTCACATTTAAATAACAAAGTCAAAAGACATGCAGTTTTAAAGTGGATTGTGAATTTAGGTACTCAGTCACTCTACAAACAGTAATCCCTAATAGTTGTTGAAATTTGTCTCTACAGTAAATTTTAAAGGCAGGAAACCATCAGTTTTTTCTCTCCATCATTTGCAGTTCCTTTCTACTCATGAATGCATCCACAGTAGGGATGCAGTACTGTGGGAATTGTGAGCTGATGCTGAAATCTCATGTTCATATGCCAACATTTATAAAATATAGAATTTTATTAGGGTGTTGCAGAAATAAGTTATGATTTGGCAGAAATGTAGAAGAACAAATAAAATACAAATAATTTAGCACAGTAGCCCAGTGTTGCCAAACATTTAGCTTTTCTGAACTACAGTAAATATAATCATTAAATATATGTTTGTCTTTTTGGTCATATGTGAACATCTTTCGGACGCTAATGTATTTTTGGGAAAAAAAAAAAACTGATACAAATATGATTCTGATAGCATCATGCATCCCAGCTGTCCATTGCACTAAATAATATTTAGCAGTAATGCTGATTTGTGGCTGGGTCATAACATAATCAGTATGCACTCTGTGTAAATGTATGCTCCTTGATAAATACCTCAAATCAAATGCTTTCTTTATCTCAGATTCTCCAGAATCTTTCTGCCACAGCTAAAGGCATGGAGCAGCAGGGCGGTCAGGGCCAGCCTGGTGTCCCCAACCAGCTGCTCTTCAACACCGTGAAGCCCCCACAGCAACAACAGCTCACTCCTGAAGCACAGCAGCAGTTACTGCAGCAACACCAGCAGCAGCAACAACAGCAACAACAACAACAACAACAACAACAACAGCAAGCACACCAGATCCCTCCACAGCAGCAGCAGCAGCAGCAGCATGCCCAGCAGATGCTGCAGCAACATCCCATGATGCACTTGCAACAGCAGAGCATGCAGATGCACCATCAGCAACAGCAGCAGCAGCAGCAACAGCAGCAGCAAGGTTTCCCTCAGATGCCCCAACAACAGCATCAGTTCCTCCAGCAGCAGATGCACCAACAAATGTATTCGCAACAACAACAACAACAACAACAACAGCAGCAGCAGCAGCAGCAGCAGCAGCAGCAGCAGCATCACACCTTTTTGCAGCAGCAGTTGCGACCGCAGTTGCTGCGGCAGCCGTTGCAGCAGCTACAGCTGCAGCAGCAACAGCAGCAGCATGCACTGCTGCAGCAGCAGCACAGACTCCAGCTGCAGTTGCAGCAACAGCAGCAGCAGCAGCAGCAACAGCAACAACAGCAGCAAAATCCGCAGCAGATGCACCAGCAACATTTGCAGCAGCAGCAGCAGCAGCAGCAGCATTTTCTGCAGCAGCAGCAGCAGCTGCAGCAACAGCACATGCAGCAGCAGCAACAGTTGCAGCAGCAGCAGCAACAACAGCAGCAGCAGCAGCAGCAGATGCAAAGCCAGCAGCAGCTACAGCATCCGAACCCACAAGCCCTGCAGCATCAGCAACAAACGTCGCTTCAGCCTACACAGCTGCACCAGCTAGTTGGGCATGAGTCTGGGCAAGAGAGTAAGTACAGCGTCTGGCCCGCGGTGACACTGTATCTTGGCTTGAATGTTGTTCTTTTCAGGCAATGTCTGTTTTGCATGAAAAGTACCTCCAAAAGAAAAGAGCTTTTATTACTGGCCTGCATGTGAAAGTTTTTGTATTGTTATTCATATTGTTTAGTCCCTGAAGATGGCTTTTTGGTTGGCTGTGTCTTTGCCATCGCTGACTATCCAGAGCAAATGGCTGATAAGCAGCTGCTGGCCACATGGAAGAGGGTAAGTGCTCAGACTATGAAATTAACAATTTAGCATGCCAAGAACTGGTTAAATTGGTGTTAAATCCCAGTTGTGCCCAGTTCTAATGTTGGATGACAATTTGAACAATTTAGAAAAAACTTGGCTAAACAGTGATTGCTTCTCTTTGGTTAAATGTTAAACAAATAAATGGTTGGTGGTCTAGGTTAGGGGTCCATGTTGTCTCACCTCTGCAAAGCTCCACCACTTTTCAAAATAGCAGAGATCCTGGAGAAATCACATATACGGGTATGCTTTAAATTATCAGACAAAAAGAAAAATTAACAGGTCTGATGAATCTCAAATACACTATGTGGACAAAAGTATTGGGGCTCGCCTCTTAATTATTGAATTCAGGCGGCCCCTTACTTTCCAGTGAAGGGCAATCTTAATGCTTCAGCATACCAAGACATTTAGAACAACGCCATGCTTCCAGCTTTGTGGACACAGTTTGGGGAAGAAGCTTTTCTATTCCAGCATGACTGTGCCCCAAATCACAAAGCAAGGTCCATAAAGACGTGGTTGGATGAGTTGGGTGTCAAAGAACTTGACTGGCCCACACAAAGCCCTGACCTCAACCCCATCCAGCACCTTTGGGATGAACTGGAACGGAGATTGCGAGCCAGGCCTTCTCATCCAACATCAGTGCCTGACTTCATAAATGCTCTACAGAATGAACGGGCACAAATTCCCACAGAAACTCTCCAAAATGTTGTGGAAAGCCTTCCAAGAAGAGTGGAATGTCTTTAAAGTACCTGTTGGTCGAGCATCCCAATACTTTTGTCCATATAATGTTTGTAAGTATTATTTGAGTGACTGATGCAGGTGATGCAAAAACTGGCAAAGCTCTAAGCACCTTAGAACTTTAAACATGTTTGTTGGGTAACTCCTGCCAGTAGAACTACTAGCTAAAATAAACTAAATTTAAAATCATGATTATCATAAATAAAACAAGTTATTTCTTATACTCCTACCATCTACGTGGCTCAAATACAAAAGCTGTATTTGAAGGAGAAGCTATAACTGTGCCTTCTATAGCATCATTCGGCGTCCAGCAGACTGTAAATATTTAGCTGTCATTGTTCCCTACTGGGCATGTTTGGAAGTGCAGTAGCAAATACTTAAAATTATGGAAAATTATGGAATGGACCAGCTATGATATGTAAATATTTTTCAAAGAGTGATTTTGAGCACTGAGTTACTGAGAACTTATTTAGAAATACTGACTAATATTTTAAGCTTTTAAAAGGGTATTCAGTGTACCTAAGGTAAACTTTTGGATAAATCATGAGCTAATTTAGAAAACTACCAAAGCTTGGAACCCTTTAAAACCTCTTTTTCCCCCTGTGTGATGGTTTCTGATAATCTGATATTCAGTAATTTTCTTAAATACAGATAATTCAGGTGTATGGAGGAGCAGTTGAGTCGGCTTTGAATCGCTGCACTCACTTGCTGTGTGAAAGTCAAGTCAGCAGTATGTACCTGCAAGTAAGTGTGATCTTTGGTGTTGTAAAAATGTTTAATTGATAAGTAAAACAGGGGAACAAAATATATTGTTGGGGTGAAGGTGATAATTCCACTGCATGTAAATGTGTACTAATACTCACTTCATTTGTTTGGCTAAAATAAAATTCTCTTGCTACTTGCAAGCAAAAAATGAAGAAATGCTTGATATTTTATTGAATTATAAAAACTCAAATAAGGAAATAAAAGAAATTCAGCAGTTGTAAATTGCAATTTTATGAATAGTAATGAACTTGAAGTGGGATCAGAAATTTATGCCCCTTAAACTTATGTAATTACACATCTTGTTTTCTGGTGTGTTTTATGGTGTTTGCCTTGTGTCAGGGAAATAAGGCTTACCTGTTTCAGTGGGGTCATTATGTGGGGTTTAATGCTGCATTCACTGTGACCCAATGCCCTGATTGTGGTTTACTGTACTAGGCTCTGAGGGAGGGGAAGCGCTGTGTGACTGCTCATTGGCTCAACACTGTTCTGAAGAAAAAGAAAATGGTCCCTCCTCACCGGACCCTCCACCTGCCCTTCAGCTTCCCTCCAGGAGCCAAACCCTGTTCTCAGCATGTAAGACTGCTAGGCCTTTCTAGGAACTCCCTCTGAACACTTTATTATCTACAGTTCTCAAAGCAAGGATGTGCTAAAGCAATAGATATATATAGTAAAAAATTTAATCTGCAGTTAGAACACATAAAACACCACATATTCAAAATACCCTTTTTTTTTCCTACTAATAAAATAAATTGCAGTGTTATGTGAATAAAGTTCGGAAATTCTCAGCAGTTTTTTTTTTTTTTTTTTTTTTCTTCTTACAACTTGCTTCTGTCCACTGCTGCCCCCACAGTGCCCAAAGCAGGACTGGGCTTATGAACTAAGCAAAAGTGGGACACGTTTTGGTTAATAATTTTAGTATATAGTATTTAGAAAATATATATATCACAGTTAATTTTAGAAATTTGAGTATGTAGTGGAAAGCTATGATGTTTCAAGTTAATTAAAACTGATTGTTTCACAATTATGCTAATAAATGGCAATGTAATGCCAATTCTTAATTATGATAACACCACAAAACGCGTGCAAGAGTCCAACACCTATGCTAGGTATATCACTTTTAGACACTGCTGAGACTGTTCAGTTCAGTCATTCCTGAAAAGAGCACAGGAACGCTGAGAGAACCTCTCCTTGATTTATCAGTCTACTCAGACTTCAAGCAGGAACTGCAGTGCTTACAAAGAAGCTGTTTGTTTAGTCGTCTATCTGTGTCCTGCACACTATGTGCTGTTTAATAGTGAACAAGGATTAATGTTTCTTTTTTAATTTAGTGGGTATTCTAAAATGTAAAGGGATCTGTATTCTCAACATCACTGAATACAGACGTGGTTAATTTCTGTATCATGACTGAAAACCTGCCTTCGGTTACATTCCAGCTCTCACACACTTGCCTCAGATTTCAGAAATCACATTATTAAATAGTAATTTAATGTGTAAAGTGGCCATATTTGTCATGTGTGAACACACCACAGCTCTGCACCCTCACTGGTGCCACTTTCAGTCTTTGAACCCAAGGCCACCAGCCTGGTACTATTAATAATAGTACTAATAATAATGAATTAGGCAGTTGGTGTCCTAGTGGTTAGGGAGTTGCCCCTGCGATCAGAAGGTTGTGGGTTTGAATCCCAGGGCTGCCAGTGGCACCAGTGAGGTACCATTGAGCAAACTACCGTCCCCACACGCTGCTCCCCGGGTGCCACGTCGCTGGATGCCCACTGCTTCACTTGGTGAATGGGTTAAATGCAGAGAAAGAATTTCACATTTTTCACAGTGTGTGCTGTGGTGTGTTCACATGTGACTATAAGAGGCCACTTTACTATACAATAGAATTACAAAATTTGGGCTTCAAGCTAGATGCTACTACTGTTTAACTATACTACATGTGGAAATGTGCCTTGCTGCTCAGCTAAATTTGGAGTAAGGGACGGGATCTGGTGTGTTTTTTGCTCTAATGCTGTGATTTTCGTAATGGAGAGCTTGATAACCCATGAGCTATATCTGGCTTCCAGGCTTATTTTGTGATACTTTTGCTGTAATCCTCAGATTATTTCAGTGACTGGATTCGTGGACAGCGATCGAGATGACTTGAAGCTCATGGCCTACTTAGCAGGAGCTCGCTATACGGGCTATCTATGTCGCAGCAATACAATTCTCATCTGCAAAGAGTAAGCATCCATCCATTCATTCATTCATTTTTGAGGCCCTCTCTCTTCCATACATAGCATACATGATGAATCAGTTTTTGCACTAAAAGGCTACATTAACACTTTATTATGATTTTATATGGAAGCACACTACTACAGGCAGCATAAGCATGTAAAGCGCAAGGTTATTGTGTTTGTTTTAATTGTTTTCTTTTATTTTCTGAAAAGAAAGCAATTCTCAAATTGCCAGACTTGCAATTATTTCTAATTGCTTGCACTGCATGGAGTGTTTGCAGTGGTCTGTATTAGCAATATCATTGTCTATTAAGTGTTTATAGATGAGATAGACCAATCAAAAGCAACCCAGTACGCCTGTATCCAGGACCAGAGAACTACAATTAACTGGCGGTCTTGCCCAGTATGTTCCGTGTTCAAGGCTCAAGCTATAAACGGTCTTCAGGTCCAGGACCTTGATTTATAGAAAATAAGTGCAATTTAAAATGCAGTCAACATTGGTTAGAAAGATCAGAAATTTTTCTCAAATTTCCACGTTTTTGGAGTTATACTGTAATACTTTACTATAAATAAAATAATGTGTTCTGACAACTATTAGTTATAAAGACACAATGTTACGAATGACTTAGAATTACATAATATCTTAATCAGTGCAGTGCAAATATTGTTTGTTTTATGGTTTGTATATACATTAAAGTACAATGCAGAATATGTATCTGTGCGTTTGTGTGTATTTATTTATTTATTCATTAATGAACTTTATACCAATTATTATTATTATTACATCCAGCTGTAATCATCAGCCTGTACGTGTGTTTGTGTTTGTACAGGCCGAGTGGGCTGAAGTATGAGAAGGCGAAGGAGTGGAGGATCCCGTGTGTAAATGCCCAGTGGTTGTGTGACATCTTGCTGGGAAACTTTGATGCTTTACGGCAGGTCCAGCACAGCAGATACTCACAGTTCAACATGCCTGAACCTCTGGCACCCAACCCACACCTTGTCCAAAACCTACTGGGTAAGATTCTTGCAAACAAAGGAAAGCTGTGCTAATTAAAAGTCTCCCAGGACTACAACTGACAATCTCTAGTTGAAAGTAGACTTCAGTTACTAATGAATATAATAAGGATAGACATTTGGCCATTTTTGCAATTAGAATTTTCTCATTTCTCATAAGAGATAGTATTCTAATGTAAATGAGTAGAACACTCACAAACATGAATGAATGAATTTGCTCTATGAATGGAAAAAAACATTTATTGCATACAGCAAGAACTTGAGGTGCCTTGTTTTTTCCCCCGAACTTATTCCCAAGTTCCCAACTGACCTACAGGAAGAAACGAGTCACAAAAATGTACATTATACAAATCTGATCTTTTTTTTTTTCTTTCTTCATATGAAATATTTCCATGTACAGCGCTGTAAAGTTGTCAACATTTGAATTAACATGAGGTGCAACATAAGCTGCTTGTGTCCAAAAGGAATAAGAAAGATAACATAACTGCAGTAAATGTCATTTTACAAGACCGTAAAAAAAAATCCGTAAGTTGGTGCTCAATCAAACACCCCTAAAAGCTCGCGGTATTATGAACCAGTGGTTGTCAACCTGGAGTCCGAAGATCTAAAGTCTGATATTCCGTATTTTTGATAATGACATTTTCCACCAGATCAGTGATGTCCAATAGTCATTATAAGATAAAACAGTGAGTAACTGTGCTTGCTCTGGAGCACTTGCTTGTCAGGAAGAAGTCTGCCACCTGAAGCTTATAATGAGAAGGATTTTCTGCCTATTAGCAGTAAAGGTTCGCACAGGGCTTCAGCTGGGTTGCTAAAGAGCTGTCAGATTCAGTTGTATGCAAAAGTTTGGGCACCCTGGTCAAGTGAAATAAAGTACACATCCTTTACAGAGAACCCTTAAACGTCTGCACATTTTATGTGCTGAATGAAACATTTTGGTCAAAATATAGTGTAAAATGTGATTTGTGCAAACGTTTCCAAAATGTTAAACCCAACAAATGGATAGAAACTGTACATTAAAATAGGCGTAAAATGCCTTTCTTTAATTAAAGAATATTAATCTGTCTGTTTAATCAGAGGATAAAATCAGCAAAACTTGGTATTTCACTGGGTGTATTCGAACTTTTGCATACAGCTGGATTAGCAGATACACTATATAGACAAAAGTATTGGGACACACCTGTTTTTCAGGGTTTGGGCTAGGCCCCTTACTTCCAGTGAAGGGCAATCTTAATG
>JBBPCZ010000042.1:26017295-26027357 GCA_037974445.1 Brycinus macrolepidotus
TGGGATGAACTGGAATGGAGATTGTGAGCCAGGCCTTCTCATCCAACATCAGTGCCTGACCTCATAAATGCTCTACAAAAAGAACGGGCACAAATTCCCACAGAAACTCCAAAATCTTGTGGAAAGCCTTCCAAGAAGAATGGAAGCTGTTACAGCTGCAAAGGAGGACCAACTCCATATTAAAGTCTATATATTTGAATGCAATGTCATTAAAGTTCCTGTTGGTGTAATGGTCAGGCGTCCCAATATTTTTGTCCATATAGTGTTTCTACCTTGTAGGTAAGTGCTGCCCTCTGTTGGGCTCTTTTGGAAAAGCAGCTACTTTTGTACATGTATTGGCAGACCCCTTATGATTTTCTTCACCTAAAATGCTTCTAATATTTGAATTCAAACAATGTCACATCATCAGCAGTTTGTTTAATAATGTGGTAGTGTTCTGGAAAGTTGGCCTTGAGCTCGTTTTTCTGAGGAATTCATTAACGTCGTCCCTTTTATTCTAATCGAAACGACCGCCTCCCACATCAAAACATGCTGTTTTTTTTTTTTTTTTGTGGTCAAATGAATGGCATGAAGAAAATGCCGGCTTCCAGGTAAACAGTGCTAAAGCAGACAGCCCTTTTATTCCATCAACACCGCTTGACAAGCTTTCCTCCAAGGAATTTGTATGTTATACAGTTTTACAAAACCAGAGAAAATATTTACAGTATTTCTTTGTGCAAACATTGTTATTTTTTATATATATATATTTTACGATGAAACAGGTAAAAGGCATGCATAGGAGTAAACTTTGGCCAGATGCAAACATGTACGCCTCTTATTACACTACTCCACACTTTTTGGGCATTTTTACACCTCAGAAACAAAAGCAAAATGTATCTACGCTACTGGAAATACCTTATTGCTGTCACTCACTCTCACTCACACTACATAGCCTTTAACATTATTTATAGTCTTTAATGAACAAAACAACTTTGGTATTATAGTAAAAACAACAACAACAAAAAGAAAGCAGGTCACTTAGGATCGACCCGTGTGTGTTAGTTCAAAACCTGCATTGTACTGAAACCCAAGTTAACGTTAAACCACCTTAAAATGCTATTTACTCCTTTATAAACAGGCAGTTCAAGAATTTAATTTATATCAACAAAGGTATACTAGGCTTGATATCTACTTGGCAACCTAAAACAAAATAGATGGAAATATACTATGTTCATCTATTTTCAAAAATATTTTTTTCTTGTACACATGTATATAGTCAGTGTATTTAAAACGATATAATAATTCACACTTTTATAAAAAATAAATCCGATACTGTCAGTCCAAACTGATCCCTCACATTTAAAAAAAAAAAAAATAAAAAAAAATAAAAATAAAAATGTTATTCACAAGCACCATATCTAGCACTAGAACTAGAGTTATATCTTGCGGTTACTACTAAATTCAGTAGTGCATAATTACAACATTTGACAGAAAGACCACAACCCAAACAGCTTTACTCAGCTAAAGACTTAAGTAGTAATGCTTTCTTAAACAGGCCCCTGTATTCTAGGCATCGACCAGGTAAATATGGGGTATAAACTCCAAGGCTATACAAAATTACTTTGGATAACATGATAGTTTAACTAAATTACAATGAAAGGCCAAGAGGGATCCATTCATTTACTGGTTAAGTGTGAACTTCAAACTCTAAAGTGCTGTGTAATAAAGCTAAAATGAAAGTAGGTACAAGGACTATCTATTTAAATAACCCTGAAATGACTGACCAGTTATTAAGCTGATGAAGAACATAGTAAATTATCTATTATTTGGAGTAACAAGGCGTTAAGTACAAACATACAAATACAGTTAATTGGTAATTAAGGATATGGACCCAGTGAAACCATACTAAAAACCATTGCTTATTCTTTTACAAGCCCTATTCAGTTCAGTTGGTTTTGACGTAATAAATAGGTACTTGTTACCATCCAAAAATAATTACAGTACCTCACACCTGCGTAATTTAGTCTGTCTTGGAGCTTACCATCATATTTCCAACTAACTGGTAATTGTTTACTAGCTTCCCTACTGCCGAAGACAGCATTACCACTTAAGTCCGCTTAGGTTGCATGTACACTGCCCATCAAAAGTTTGAGCACAGCTCGCTTTTCAAACATATAAATTATACTTTTTTTGTCAGTTTGTCAAAATTCAACAAAATCAAACAAATATTTGCCAACATTAATGGCAGCGCTACAGCGCTCATGCATTTCATGTTGCTGTGTCAGCGCTTACTAGCGCTCAAACTTATGCAATGTGTGCTTTTAACAAGTTTGGAAAAGGAAGCGGTCAAACTGTAAAACCTGGTCTTCATACTAAGGAAGACACTTTGATGAACATAAACCTGGAAAAATATACCTAAAATAATAGGAAAAATCGCTTTTGTGTGAACAAACCCTCCACACATGTTTTGAAAAGTAACACTGAAAACCAAAAACTGAAAAAGAAGGTAGGGCATCCTCAAACTTTTCACAGGCAGTGTGTTCTGTGACAGATACATGGTAACGACTCAGTAAGGAGGGGAATCAAACATAAAAATATAGAGAGCAGAAAGAGAATGCTCATGCTGTGTCCTTTGAGGTCGGCGCTGGTGTGATAGTAGGCAAGCTGCTGGTGGTCCTAGGATGCAGTCTTGGACTACTGGAGCCAGGGACATGTGGGACTCTGCCGGGCCGGCTCATGGCGGTGGGGGAGAGGAGCGAGGGGGAAGACGGGGATGAGGAAGAAGAGGTAGAGGTGGGAGAGACTGAGGAAGAGGAGGAGTAGGACGAGGAAGAGGAAGAGGAAGAATATTGGCTAGATTGGGTGAGCGACAGGCCATACCCTTTGACCCGCTGTGAAGGGCCAGGGACTCGCGGGGGCTCGTTAGAGGGTGGGGTTGGGCTGCGGCCAGGCCGGCTCAGGCTGAGACACGGGAGAGAGGACTTGGAGTAGGGAGAAAGGTGATTAGTAGGCTTAGATGTGTTAGAGACAGGAGTGGAAGCAGAGCTGCTTTTCCCCGAACTAGGACAAAAGGCTGGGATCTTAGAAGCAGGCAAAGCAAGGAAAGCATGTTTACTACTCCCACGAGCTGTGATAGCGCTCCCATTAGCCTGTAAACAAAGATGCCGGAAGACACGCAGTGTCAGGCAAGGATGGAAATACAAAGGCTGGAAAGTGTAAATATCTGTACAAATACTTAGCTGTAATACGCCAACAAAAATACTTGTAATCTTTCGAGAAATTAAGGTAGAGGAGTTTGTATCATTGCATGTTTTTTCTTGTAAATATAGCACTTCAAGACAAGCAAGAAAAAAACACTTTGGCACTGCATTACACAGGCGCTCACATTACACTTCCAAGTCAACCAATTTTCATGTTGGTAACTATAAGCCACTCCCTCATCTCACCTCACAAATAGATGTGTTTGTCCATTGTGATGGGCATGCCTGCAGTTACAATGGAATGTAAACAGGAATGGTTTAAGATGAGATGTTTAGGGGAAGAGTTATAACCAAAAAGACAGAGGAAAATGGGACATCATAGCTGATCCACGCAGATCCACTCAACAAGAAAACAGCCACAGATTCACAGTCTACAAAGACGCCATAGGACATCACGTGTCTGCATCTTTAGGCCATGAGATGGAAGTCCCTCACACAGGCAGCCCTACAGTAAAACTACCTGTCGGAATTGCCTCTGGGAGTCCTGGATCTTTTGGGGTTTGCCAGATTTGTCAGCGCTCCCTGCTTGCTGGCGGGATCTAGGCGAGGAAATACGACTCGAGGAAGGAGAACCGCTTGTGTTCTGCAAGGAAAAAATCAAAAGGGGAATAAAGTCAGAAACAAGCTGAAAGCAAACGACACAGTGCGACACAGCGAGAACAGATTTCTGATTTGAAGATTCTTGGGCCCAGAAAGATACAGCCAAGCATGCTTAAGTAAACCAACATTTTCCCCACCAAGACGGCATGCACAGTAAAGTCATTAATCACAAAAGAACCACAGCCAGTCATTTGGATAGAGAAGAACCTTCACCGCCTCGGACTCGCAGCCAAAGCGAAGTGGTAAAGACAAGGACAGCAAGTCCGTCAAGACACCTCACTCCACAAATCATGGCAACTGAAAAATCACACACAGGACAAAGCAGAGAGGGTGCCCCAATGTGAATTTTCCCCACAGGCACCTACAAAACACATTCACGATGGATTAAAGTCAGTGGTTAGAGCGGCAAAACCTCATAGCAAAACCCAAGCCACCAAGATGAGAGATGGAGGTGAGCTGAAGGGAGTGACCTGTTTAGTTCCACTGGAACTGGAGGAGCTGGAAGAAGAAGATCGAGGGGTGGGCTGTGCTTTGGACTTCTTTCGTTGTGGAGATTTTTGGGGCTTTGGTGCCTGAAGAGTCGGCCTCTTCGAGGGACTCCCTTCACCTTGCGCCGCTTGAACAGCGGTTCTCTTGGTCTTCAAATCTTCATGTGAAATTTCAGGGGATAGCGCAGGGTCCATGTCGCTGATGGTGGTTTCAAGTTGCTTAATAGTCTCCTCTAGGCTGTCCAAGGTTTTGTATGTTGTTTTACAAATCTCGTTAGTCTGTCCTTTAGTGGGTACAGGACTGATGGCGTTAGTTTGCAAATTGGTGCTGGCAGAATCATCAGGACTGGAAAAGCTTGTTTGGGATTTGATTTTAAACCTCTTGGCCTCTCTTGCTTGCTTCACTGTACCATCTGGTTCCTCTTCATCCTCATAAACCACCACCTGCAGGGTTTTTTTGCCTGTTTTTGTGCCGGTGCGCAGGGCTTGGCCAATAGCTGCTAGCTGCTTCTTGGGAAACTTGAACTTAAATTTCTTTTTAGCTTCTTGCTTTGCATCACCAGGAGTATCTATTTTGGATCCATCCTCCGTGGAAGAGCACTCTGAGGGGTTCTGCTGTTGATCAAGCAGTGGAGGATGATTACCACTGCCATCTGCTTTTCTTTCTGGCCCGCACTCATCTGCTACCTCAGTCCTGGACATTACTTGCCTTTGCAAATGTGTCTCCTCTTCTTCTACCTCCTCTGTCTCCTCATCAATGGGTTCCTCTGAAAGCATTCTGTCTAGCTCCTCCTCGCACTCGAAGATGGTGGAGAGACGCTTGTATGCCTGCCGGATGTCCATAGGCTCATCAAAGACAATGATGACGGGTTTCTTACTGAATCCGCCGTCCTCTGAGGAAGACTCAGTCGTGTCCATGCCCACTTTAACGGTTTCAACATCTTGGCCTTTGGAGCTGACCAGCTGCTGGTACTCTCCATTGGATAGAGCCTTCACTCTGGTTTTAGTGATCATGAAAGCAATGTTGTCGGGTGGAGGTGGAGGCGGAGCCTCACTTCCAGGAAGGTCAGGGCTCAAGCTGGCATCATCTGTATACCTGTCCTGGCCTCTAGATTGCCTCATTGCCACCTGCTCCTCATTCTCCCGGCATCTATTCTCCTCCGACAACGCCAAGGCTTCAGATACCACTGAAGAGTCAGCTGTCTGCACCGCAGATCCAACACAGGAAGATTTCTCTGTGACAATCAGGTTTTCAAAAGTTGAAACCACTTGCTTTTCTGGTCTATCTGTGATACTCTCAGTTGTCTGTCCTTTCGGAACAAGGACTGCATCATCCTCAGCTTTGCAGGCATCCTTCAGAGGCTTAGGAAGACCTACAGATATCTGCTGAGTATTAGTTGAATCCGTCTGGCCTTCCTCCACTAATTTAGGAGGATCTAGAGTTAAGTCATATGATGTTAGTATGTTTGGCCGATGCGAAAAGTCAGAAGCATTCAGATTTGCCACCTTAGAGGAGGAATTGATTCCTTCCCTGGACTCTTTTTGGGCTTCAGGTTCTTTAGGGACATTGTTGCTGGGTATCTTTGATGTGCCAGTGATGTAATATATCACCTGATGATAAAGAGAGGAAGTGTTTTTTTAATATAATGCATCTTAACCTAAATTCACACTGGAAGAAATAACAGCAAATGAAAATAAAAATGTTTTACCCCAGAGGCAGCTGAAGCATTGGGAGTGTGTTTTCCATCTTCACGCTGTTGAGCTGTGTTCTAACATTTTTAAGGGACAGAATGAAAATGGGCAACATCTCACTTTCACATCAGTGTTTTCACTGACAATGCTACATTTCAGTCACAATACAGACAAATGGCGCCATCTAGAGTACTTTTTTTGTTTCCTCTTCATTCCTCATTCCTTACTCTTCATTCCTTACTCTTAATTCATTCAAACAGTTAATTAATGTATAAAATTAATTGATTTATACCATCCAGTTAGATGCAAATGTTTGGGCATGCCTGGAGAAATTACACATTTTGTTGACTTTCTAAATGAAAATATGTGCACATCCTCTGCAGAGAACATACTTCTGTAAATTTTCATGCACAATTACTCTTTATGTGCTTATTTTAACATATGTAACACACACACACACAAACTAAAATGGAGCATATGTAAAAGATATGGCACATATGCTGTATGTTTTTTCAAAATGTTGAACGTTAAAATTAGCAGAATACCACATAAAAGTTTGTTACGTGTAGAGGACGTTAACATGTTTTCACTTAGAAAATCAACAAAACATATAATCTGACCAATGTCATTGTGTGAACTTTAAAGCTTAGGACTTGGCTGATCTCATGCAACATATTAAAGACTCAGTTTAGAGGAAAAAAATATATGTCAGTATTCCATTAGGGAGAACAGGGAGTCCTAAGGGGAAAAAGTAAAGTTAGAAAAAGGAGTGCATTTCATCCAGCATTCCGGGAGGACCTAGACACTGGGATTAGATACATGCAGTTAGGAGTCTAAGAACAGACATGTGCAAGGCCTTACATACCTTACACCAATGTTACACCAGGAGGTTATAAGAGCAAAATCGTCAGCCATCATCAAACTGAACACAACTGAATACATCTATCGAGACCTCTATTAGGACACACACTCTTTATCACTGTAAACCCTTTTTACTCTCATGTATCGAAATTAAACTGCCTTTGCCATTCACCAATGCACCCCACCCCACCTCACCTCCCTGTGAACCATCCCTGTCTAAAAGCTGTCTGGCCTTGGCCCAAACATCTGGGTTCTAGTAGCAGATACATGAATGTGAGAGCGAGGTTAGATGCACACTCAGGGCTCTGTGGGACACTGCAGCCACTCAGCCGTGGTTAAAGCCAAATGGAGACTGGATGTTAGTAACAGCAGTTAAGAGGGCACAAAACAGCACCCCGGGTGGGACACTGGCATTACTAGGTGGCGCTGCAGGGCGTCTGTTACCTTTGGGTCGTATGAAGAGAGAGCGAACACTGCCTCAGTGTCAGGGAGCTCGTGGGTGGTCAGATCAACCACGTATCTGGGCTCTAGATCTTTAACTGGGCACTTCTCAAACACCTGGATCAAAGTGTGTACAGATAGGGCCGTGAACAAATTTGCCTGTGAATGTGGACTTGGTTAGATGAATGTTTTAAGAGATAATGTGGGACAGTACTGTTGCTTTCATGGCAAATCGAACATCAACCTTCACCGACCTTTAATCTATTGAACAACGTGTGTTGTTGATTAGTTGGAACAAACATTTAGACCCATATAAGACTGGGAATCAATATGTCAAATCTGGGTTAACAGTTTCTAACAGTAAACCCTCAAGCATCACACGTAATACTTCTCAGATCGGATGCAGCACCCATTTTAGTTGGGTAGTCAGTCTTATATGAAATACATTAAAAAGCATCTGTACATTCACTTTCATACATTCAAAACCCTTGATATCCAGTCATTGCAAAGATTTGAAAGTCCTGGACAAATTACCCATATCTTATAAAGGGAAAAAACATGGCATTTTTCTGCAGTTATTAATTCGCAATTTCTGTTGATTGGAATTTAACACATTGGAAAAAAATAAGCCATGAAATATACCATGACTTTTGCAGAGGCCATATATTTTCCAGTAACTGTGCATTAAAATGCTCTCACTGTGTTCTCTGTTGGGGATTAACAAAATGTCATTTGACCAGGGTGCCTAAACTTCTGCATATGACTGTATAAATCTTGCACAACAAAATGTGGAAACATAGCGTGCTGTGTCACCTCGTGCCATGACATGCACCCACTTTCACTTTCAACTTGCGTGCGATGAACAATCAATAATTAAAAACAACACCTACGCTACAGCTGTGGTTGTTCTTCGAAAGCACTTACTTATGCCAACAAAAACTCCTGGCTTGTCATCTGGATTTATTAACTACTCAAGCATTACAAGCTGTTTGTTTATTTTTTGGCAAACCCACTTTAAGGTTTGATGATTATGCACTATGTTAACCCACTTGTTTGTTGTAAAATATAACATTATGGAATACAGAGATGCATGTCTGATGCAACTTTTTAATGCACATTATTCTTTATTTGTTGTTTTCTGTTGGGACCTACCTCTACCTTGGAATTTGGTCTTTATCATTTAAAAACTAAGCCCCGGACGCTTGAACTGAGGGTGCTGTAAAACACTTCTAAAGTTTTAAAAATCATTTCTGTTATTTGACACCACTAGAGGGCAGGAAAGACAATAATATGAACAAACTGATATTGCTCCTTGGTAGTTGTGTGTGTATATTGTTGTAAAATAAAACATTATAGAATACTGAGATGCATGTCTTGTACACCTTTTTAACGCACATTATTTTTTTGTTCGTTGCTCTATCCCATTATTTTGGGCTTTATCATTTAAAAATTAAGCCCTGGATCTGAGGGTGCTGTAAAACACTTTTGAAGTTTTAAAAATCATTCCCTGTTATTTGAGGCCACTAGAGGGCAGAACAGACAACAACATCCAGAAACTGAGTTTCAGACGATGCTCCTCCATAGTTGTTTCTGTGAAAACGTCAGCAAGGGTGTGACTATTTGAGGTTTGAACGGGTTTGTTCCAAAACACCTCTGCCCTGCCCCTGTGTTTCCTCATACCCTGGTGTATGTTTTTGCTTGCTAATACGGCCTTCTTTCATGCCCATGTTTTATCTCAGCAGGGGTAGTCACTGTTAGCATGTCATATGTGTATGTACGTGTGTGCGCCGGACATGGCTGGGGTTTACCCACCTGCAGCTCTGCTATGATCTTATCTTCATCGTCATCCTCCTCGTCTCGGGCAGCGGAGGCACAGACGGGGGGAGGCGTGTGGGGTTTGGGTTTGACCTCCGGGGGAACTCTGAGGGGTTTGGGCTGGATGACCCCCTCCTCCACCTCCTGCTGCTAAAAACAACCAACCAAGCATGACAGACCCCAACACTGAGCCCCTCACAAACACAGGCAGCAGGAATCTCATACACAGGCAGCACATTTATCACTGCTACAAATGGCACCAGTCTGATACCCAGTACTGGTAAGAAAAAACAGAAGTTGGTTCTGTTACAAATATTACAGATATAAAATAACATAAAAAAAGTAGATGGCTAAGTATTTCACTACAAATTGCAATACAAAATTATTTTAAATACTATTTTTGAGGTTTGTGCCGTTCCATGTCATATATGTCTGTGCTGTTTTAGCAAAATAATAGATTCCTTCCTTGCTGTTTTTTCAACAATAAAAGGACGGCAGATCACAACAGGATCATACCTTTATTACTGTTATGCTCCTTTAGTGAGCTAGAGACACTCAAACAGCAACGAGAAGCGGTTATTAGATGTACAGCATGTCAATGAAAAAGCTCCTCAGAAGCTGCAAACGAGGAGCCGTTCTCACTCGGGAGGGTTTTTAGCCATGTAGGATGGCACACATTTTTCCGTACGAGCACTCCCAGCACTTTCTGTATCCTATCACACCCATACATTATGGGGACAGGGATAGGAAATAGGGAGTAATGAGACAAAATGAACTAATCATGTGGCTTAACACCAGGCTTTCACACATGCTGAAGACTGAAACCAGGGTTTGCCTGTCAGTACTCTGGATCGTCTCCAGTCTTATCTGTGAAAAACTAATGGTGCTTTTCGGTCCGACAAAGCAGGAACACATCGAATTCCACT
>JBBPCZ010000042.1:26027457-26037695 GCA_037974445.1 Brycinus macrolepidotus
TTCTTTCCGGAGCTCGTGCTGAATTCTGGAAAGTGCTCCAACATAAGAAGTCCGTTAATGTCTGTTATTGTGCACTTCGGTTGATCAGGGGCCAAGGATTGATCGTTTAAAAACTGGTAGAGAGACCTCTGTGACATATTAGGGGAGAAAGAGAATGGTTGAGGCCCCTTTGAAATGTGTGTAAGAGAGAGAGTCTCTGACATCACGCACAAGGATGCCGGGGACGGATAAAGAAACCAAACCCGAAGAAACAAACATGGAACAAAACACACAGCCTGCTTCTAAAACGGACTTCAAGACACTAAAGCTCAGGTCTGTTAGACGTGTGTGACTGTTTGTTGGTTTAATTTTAAATCATCGGCCCGTGAATGCTGCTACGCGTTCAGCTGTAGCCATAAATGGCTTGGCAAGAGCTCTAGTGGCGCAACAGGTAAAGTGCGGGGCTCTCAACCAGACGAGCGGGGTTTGAGTCTACGTGGGCAGCGATTCTTTTTTAACACAAACGTTTTTTTTTGCCCGTAAAACGAAGGTTTGTGTGTCTCCAAACTCTGGTCTTATTGCAACCACGCAATCACACTTCACATTTTCTCATGCAGATGCATCTTCTAGTTCAAAATGCCCAACCCTATTAGTGAGAGTGGCACACCCTAACACAAGAATAAGAGCGCTATGCTGCGGTTTTATATTGCATTAGTGCATTAGCACTGTCCTGGCCAAGGTTTCTGAATATTAACATTCGCTATAGTCTGTGTTTGTGTGACAGGTGTTGGGGAATGTTGCTCAACAGGATCAAAAACACATGTTCACACTCATGTGTACCTGAGCAGGGGTGGACTCCTTGCGGCTGGTGTAAATGACTTCTCCGGAGCGTCCGGTTGTGAGCCCCGTGCCTTGAGGGTAGAATCTGCGAGGTGGGGGCGGCGGGGGGGACTTGCTTGCCGTTTCAGTGCAGGGCTTGGCTCTGTCAACACTGGCTCTGTGAGGCTTCTCTACAGGAGGCTTCTGAAGCCTCTCCACACTGGCCTGGACTGGTTTTTCTACTACAGGTTCTGCTGGTGTGGTTTCCTCTGTGTGTAAAGCGCATAAACAGAAACAAAGATCAAAGGGCGCGCACAAATGCACAACAAAGGCAGATCATCGCTCATTTACCCAAAACTGTGTCAACGTGTTCGGTAACATTAAATAGACTTGCTCATTTTCGTCAGCAAGTCTATTTACAACTATGTAGCGCAATGCTAAGCTGCCATTACTTTCTACATGAGCCTCATAAAAGGAATGCTTGGTGTTATCAGGAAAGCTGTGTAAATTCGATTTCTTCTTGGATTGTCACACCTAAATCTCCAAAACGTGAAGCTAATAATTTAGTAACATTAAGAGAACCGCCCTTATGTAGAAACAAAATGAATTTCAGTGAGCTTGATGCGTGAAAACAACACAGATATATAAAAAACCCCACAATTTCAGCAATAGGTGTATCCCTTAGGTAGACAGACAAACCTGGGGGTGGAGCTGGAGGTTGCGAGTCCACCTCGTCTGGCAGAGAGACGCTGGCCGGCGGGTTTGTAGCTCTGCTGTCCTTCTGAGTCTTGACCTCCAGGTCAGGAATAGCCTTCATGAGGTTGGCCTGGGCCTGCTGCAGAATCCTCTCCATTTCAGCCCCAGCTTCAGCCTCCGCCTGCTCCTTCTCTGCAGCCTGAAACCACAGACCAACAGAGGCGCTAGTTCTTTTAGTTAAAAACAACAAAGATGTTCCGAGCAGTCATGTCCATCTATAAGGCTCCAGCTCAGTCAGAATCCAGGTCATCATAATTATAGTGACAGATTTTAGGTTTAGTTTATTTTATTCTTTATTTGTTTCAGTTCAGAAGGGAAATTTCACCCAGAAATGCTGCACAATTAAACTCTTATTAAAGGGTCATTTTAACCCTTAGAATGCGAAACCGTGCCGGAAGCGCAACAAATGGTAAATTGTCGTCATACGGCCAAACAACTCCTTATGTGGAAGTTCCCCCTGTTTGTGTTGATGCTGGTGGTGTCAGATGTCATCCTGAGCTTTTTTTGGTGTTCCTATGTCACACAGAACCAAAGTCTGTAATTTTGAAAACATGTAATAATAAAAAAAACACTACTGGGATTTTAAAATGGTGTTACACGTAAATGCCCAAAAAATACAAAAATGCTCAAATTTCTTTTATTTTAGGTCTTAGAAACAAACGGAAAAAACACAAGATCTTTGAACCCGGGAGAACTTTCAGGATGGTCTCCGCCCACAAGCGGGTGGGGAAAACCCGCAGAAGGAGGGGGTCCGGAGAGCGGCCGAGTGGCAAACACCGGTTTTAGACTGATTTACACTGTTTATATTTGTTGAAAACATATTTATAAGGGTTAAAAGGGGAAAATAACATTGAGAAGACACAAATTACAACACAAATCCTATACTTTTCATTTCTATTTAAAAATGAAATACAATTATAAAAAATTTTTGTTTGTTACCATGTCTCTTCCTGTATTAAGGGTGTTTTCCTCATCCAGCGGCGGAGGGGTGGCGTTTTCAGCAGTGCTGACAGTGCTGGAGTTACCGACCTCCTCTTGGACCTGCGGGATGCCCTTTTTCTGCAGGGCTGGGCTGTCCTCACGGCTCCGGGGACTGACCTTGGCGACAGTGGGGGTATCACGGCCATGGGTGGGTGTGAGTGGGGGGCTAGCGTGGTGGGACAGGGCTGCTGAGAGCTGGCAGGGCTGCAGGTTAACAGGGGCACTCCGGGCGCGCTGCACCAGCACGGGAGAGGAGGGTGTGAGCTCAGAATGGGCCATCCTCGCTGGAGAACGCGGCTGAGGGCTAGGGGAGTCCTGGGACACGCTAGGGGAATCAGGCTCTTCAGGTTTTGCTGAGACTGGGTCAGTGTGGCCTTCTGTAGCGCACCTGCATAGCACACAGTCATACGGTACTGTTCAGAAGGTTCTAGTGTGTTCAATAAAAACTATTAAAACAGGTTGTACAAAATGATTCTAATATGCTTGTCCAGTACAACGGGTTTTAGATAATATGTTTCAGTTACATAGCTAAAAAATCAAAAGTCCAGAATGATCGACAGAGCTGAAGATAATTCTAAAATGACTCATATCAAATCTCAAGACGAATAACGGTAAATGGATCCTTATTGTATTTTAGTTATAATTTAAAAAGGTCTTCTTATTTCCAAAATGCTTGAAATACTAAATAAAACATTCACATATACTTGAGTGTTATTTAGGATTTATTTGGACCAGTAAAGCTCAAGGCTTAGTCTTCATTTACCAAAAGTAATGAGTGATGCAGTGTATGGTAGAGTGAGAACCACATTGAACACACTCTCTCTTTACTATGTGACTGATCTGTGCTACTGCAAAGCCAAGGAGAAATGAAGCTCTTGGCAGTGGGATGAATTTTTATTTTGGTGACTTTGAATGCTGTGTGTGTTTGTGGCCTTCTTGCCATCATCAGTGTGACTGCGTCAGAGCAATGGACTTCCAACCAGACGACTGGGGTTCAAGGCTGCATAGGCAACAATTTTATTTTTTAACAAACTTTTTTTTCCCCTAAAACCAATATTTGGGTGTCTCTAAACACTGATTTTGTAGCAACCACTTTCTCGCGGAAATGCATTTTCTAGTTTGAAAATGTTCTCCTTGTTTTTCAATTAAGCGTGAAAAAACAGGTGCAAAGTTTTTGCTACTATTTCGTAATATTTATTTGTCACACTCAGCTCTATGTTGGCCCTTGCATTATTACTTGCATTACCAAAAAGGCCCTTAACATTACTCCCAAAGTGGCACTGTCACTAAAATACTGTAATACTGCTTTCTTTTAAATAAACCTGCCAAGTCTAAAAGGTGGTATGTTCTTGCAAACAGTCAAAGAAAACATGTTCATTTGCATTAAAAACATTTTGAAAAGCGAACACTCTCCGGGCAGTGTACCTCCTGAGGCTGCTGAGAGTTTCGGTCAGTGCTTTGACTCTCTTCAGCATGCTGTCCATCTTGTGGGGCTCCTCCTTGAGGAAGCGCACCGCCTCTACCTCCACTCGCAACACAGAGCGCATCTTCAGCTGCAGCGCTGGGAACTCCCCTGAGGGACACACACACACACACACATATGTGGGCATGACAATTCAAGCATACTGAACAAACTTGTTTTATCTGTCCTATCCTCAAATCTACAATTTTTATTGTGAAATCAAACAAGACAAGGAAGTAAAATTGTGAAATTTGCCTCTACTGTATTTTATGTCGGTGTATTTCCTAATATTCAAAACACTGTCTCAGTCTGTACGATAACATTTAACTGAAGGCCAGCAATCATTCTGCCGCATGACACCTACATAAACCTTTAATGGAAACTGACGTAAACCTACATGAACTACTATTAAGGCCCATTCAAACAAGTGTTAACTGTAGAACACTTTAGTCAATTTTAAATATGTATTTAGATAATATGTGTTATAACTGAATGTACGGTTTACGTGATGCTAATTGGTGGGTAAAAGCTTCCATTCCTTGATACACTGGCCTTATAGCTCCAATGCAAAAATTACAGAAGCAAACCTTAGACTTCGAACATATCAGGCTGATTGGCTGCATTTAGTTTAAGGGAGAAAGTTGTATCATTCTGATTCTTAACTAAAATTTTGCTTTAAATTGACCACTTTGCCTGAAATGTCATGTAGCTGACCTTTCAGTGCAGCAAGGGCCTCCCCGACTTTCCTCAGACTGACGGCCCCTTCCTCCACATCCCGCAAGGTGATCGGCCGCTGAGCCGTCCTGGATGTGGAGTCTCTCTTCAGATTCTCCACGTGGTTCTCCAGCTCCCTGTGATGTGAAGACAAAGTCAGTGATTGGGACAGATTAACCTATCCGTGCTCAGAACACAGATGTGTTCTTCTGCAGGTTCTGTTGTGAGGTTGAACATGTTTTACAGAACGGTGGCAGAAACTGCATTCAACGTGATGAAAAGTTGTAATCTTCTTATCAAAATTAGGCCCGGTCTGAATAGCAGTTACAGCCTTAGGATATTTATTGGTGTTACCAAATAGGTACTTGGATATGCTCAAAATCACCCTTTAAAAAATTAATATTAGCATAATGTTAAGCAGGAGTGCCTACTAACCCTAACCCATAGTTTGGTAGTTCCCCTCCTCAAACACCCTCACTAAATCAATCAATTAACAGGTGAGTTGAACCATGTGTGTTTGAGCAGGACCAGATTTTGATTTTAAATATTCTTGTTGCTGAAGTTATATCCAAGTTATATCCAACAACACTGTATTTATGGTTAGCTACTCATGCGCCACATGTTGCTATGGAAGCTGTGATTGTAGCATCAAATGCAGCTTTTGTGAGCCTATTAGGCGATTAGGGAGAATGAGAATGATCACTTTATCATCATCATCAGGGTTTTAGCTAGTGGCAGCAGAAGTGAGGGTGGCAATCAGAGTTCCTCTCTTTATTCACTGCCAGAAGTAACCGAATAAACAAGTTTCAGACTCTGCGTTCCCTGGTTTACTGTCACCCTCATCAGAGACCATTAGCAGCCTACATTTTTCAGATGACTACCTGTCAAGTCCTCATTACAAACTCTTATTGAGAATTATTCTCATCTGATCATTTAAAGTGTGTGCTCCAGCATCTCTGCATGTTTTTGTTTTGCCTCCGAGATAAGGTAATATTGAAGCCTAAACCAGGTATATTTTTTCAACACATAATGTAAAAAAATCCCTGTCATTTAAAAGTCTTTTGCTGATTGACATGACCATTTTGTTTGGCTTGAAAAGATGGAAGCTTCCAAACAGTATCTAAATACACCTGAATACTAGCATAAAGAACGAATCCTTGAATATTCAAATAGTTCAGGATAGGCTTTTTCAAAATATATATATATGACCTACCTTATACTGCTCCAGTGTTTGTTTAGGAGTTGCTGTATAACGTTAAATTTACAGTTTAAAATGCTACACTATTGAGCTGGACGTCAGTTGTGAGTAACTGAAACACACATTAAGTCTTTTACATAAAAAAAGCTACACTTGCTCTATTATAACAGTGTGATCACATACATACAAAACTAAAACCATTAAAAATTTTGGTGAAATGAAATTTTGAACTAAGCTGAGCAAGATCTGTAAAGCATGAAGAGAACAAGGAATAAAATTTATTGTTGTCGCAAGATAAATTCATAACTTTCTAGAAATAATATTCTTACATCCATTAGTGAACATTAAATAACATGACAGGCTTGCGGTCTGACATCGTAAAGGGCAGCTGACGTTTCAAAATTGAGTTTAAAAAAAAGGAAATGGAGCTATATGGAGTGCTTTTCACTTCATTTCAAGCGTTCTGACCTGGCAGTTGCTGTCATACAGGCCACTAAGAACAGACAGCAACAGGAAAGTAGTCCTGAAGCAGGATTTGACTGATCTCTACAAGTGTCATATACTGTGTTTCCTCTTTTTCTGATTTCAGCTACAATAAGCGTCAGAGTCAGCTGCTGAAAACTGACACAAATGATCTAGATTTCTTCATCCTCGCTTCTATTCACCAAAGCAGTTAGACAAATGCAAACCGAACCTATCCACATTCATCCAGCACCAGGTCTTCACCGTAAAGACAACTGACCTTAGTACAGCGCTGTATGAGAGTCCATCAAAAGTCCAACAAAACTTTAGCTTTTCAAGCTGTTTTAATATAAGTGAGTGGAGATGGCACCAATCCAATACCAGATGCTAATCTTCAGTGAAGGACTAGATGCATTTCCGCAAGAAACTGCAAAGTGTGATTGCGTGTCTGCTATAAAACCTGTCTGAGACGCCCAAACATTGGTTTTATGGGCAAAAAAAAAAAGTTTGTGTAAAAAAAAAAAAAAAATCACCAGCTCTTACCAAGCCATTTATGGGTATGGCTGAATGTGTAGCATCATTCACGGGCTGATTAGTTTTAATTAAACCACAACAAACAGTGAGACATGGCTTTTTTTTTTAAAAAGTAACCTGAGCTTTTGAGTCTTGGAGTCTGTTTATTAGTCTGCTGTGTGTTTTGTTCCACACGTTTTCCTCTGTGTTTCTGTTTCTGCGCTTTTTTCCCCTTAATGGCCTCCTTAACTTAAGAACGATCACACCAAATAGCTCATTTCAAAGCTTAAAAGTTTTTGAAGAAGAAATATCATATTAGTATTGGTACTGGATGACATTAAGTTTCAGTATTGTTATCCATATTGGAAAATATCCATTGCGTCAGCTCTACGAGCAGGTTCTTCTTGTCAAATGATAGCATTTGTGGCAGAGCAACTTTGGGAATTTCACCAATAATTATGCTCAATTATTCTTTATTTGCTGAAAATATTGTGGAGAATACAAAACTTAAAATATGGCCTATGCAAAAATTATTATATTTTATGTGTATTTTTCTTTTCATATTTTGAGCTTATATTTTGCTTATTTTGATTTATTTACTTTAACGTTTAATTTTAAAATATTCAAAGAAAATCAGATAAATGGAAATTGCAATATACTATTATTACTTAGATATTATTATTTACTTAATTACTTATTATTAAGTTATTGTTTTTACTTAGAAAATTAATACAACAAGTAATTTGACCAGAAGTGCCCAGACTTTTATCAGTGTGGCAGTGTGGTCCAAGATGCCTGTTTGATGATGACAATTATACATCAGAGGGCAGTGCAGGCCAGGCCGGTGTCTGATGGACTGCATATTATGCCTGAAAGGGTTAAACTCTCCCGCTGCGTTGAGAGCCCAATATAAACGTCTTCATGGCTTTTTCACTAAGCTGAGATTTAGCGTGGTGTGAGTGGGAAAGCTGCAGACAGCGAATCACTCTGAAACCTGTTCGACACGCTCGGAGAGGGTTTGCTGACAGTGTAAGAGGAGAGAGAGAGAGAGAGAGAGAGGTTTGGGTGTGTAGAACTAAAGACTAAGATTCAGATTACAAACTGCTAATGCTGACATTTACACAAACACGCTCAATAAATAAACTGTCATATGAATTATGCCAAGCGTTTCCATTCAGTCTAATAGAGTCAGCATTTATGCAATTTATTTAATGTCAAATAATAAATGTTTTCAGACAAACAAAATGGTTCATTTTTCATTTCTCGCCTCTAAAGCCCTCCCCTGTTTAGTCTGTTTTCAAGCTCCTGTTGATGCTGTCCATGTTTTTAAGGCCTTTGTTTGGAGTGATTATGTAGTTATTTGTTATTGGTGCTGTACACTGCACTGATGCACTATGAGCCGAGCTTGGGAAGGAGAAAAGTGACGTATGTTCTAACTATCATTACTGAGCGTACTTTCCCAGAAACAGTATCTCTTTACGACTCACTCATGAAATGGTGGATGGGCACAAGTTTTTCAGCCCCAGATCCCACCTGCATATGAGTCTAAGGCTAAAATCTTTCACACACAAGTTGTGGTGCAAGAACCTGCTTGCCTGTACACACACTGAGATCATCGTTTGCTAGCGTATGAGTGTCTGTGTGAGAAAATGAGAGCTGTTTCTCCTGATTTAGGTCAGGATCTAAACCCCCCTAGGTTAGCTACAGGGCACTCCCAGGCACAGCAGCAAATCTGACTTGTTAGATTATCAAACACACACGCAGCTCGCGGTTGCACAATCGGCCTCGTACGTTAGGAAAACAAGAGCCGGAGTTCGTACCAATTTGATTTCCAACAAAAGGTGTTGTTATTCAAGGACTAAGTGTCCACTTAGCTTGATCATCCACATTAATCCAGGCTGAAGCCCTGCTGCGCACCTGCTTCATAGTCAGATTTTTACTTTAGACAAATACAATTAAATAATAATGAACTACAAATATGAAGCTTATTACATACAGTACATACAATAATAGTGTAATCAAAACTACATTAACATGTTATTTATTACATTATCTTTAAAACGATTCCTATATTGTTTACATATATAAAGCTTATTACATACATATAGTAAAGATCTGATCAAAAATACATTAACATATTATTTACTACATTAACTTTAAAACAATTCCTATATTGTTTACAAATATGAAGCTTATTACGTACATATAGTAAAAGTCTGATCAAAATTACATTAACATAATTTGTTACATTAACTTTTAAATCATTACTTTATTGTTTTTACTGTCCATATTTAACTACGGCACAAACAGTGTATTCTTTTACATTCTAAATTACATTCTGTATCAGAAAAATCAAACAAACAAAATAATAATAAAAATGCACTAATCTCAAACGTAAAGGCAGGACAAAATATTCCTACATTAAATTCCATGATGCAGTGAATCATTAACTAAAGAACTGTAATGGAATCAAATAATTGCAAGGTCAGAGATTTATAACCCTGTGTATCACTGTATTACTGCAAGTCATAATTAGATGATATGACAGATAATAAATCAAAGACACTGAAAAATACTATGTCAGCAGCTTTTTTCTAAACTAACCCAAAGGCAAGATTTCCAGGCAGCCAGGTAACGTGTTTTTTTAATCATGTGATCTACAAGTAAAAAGTGTGCAGTGTTTGTTAGGCCCTAGAGTACTCAATGGCCAATAGGGACACTGGGATGTTTAATAAGCGTGCATATTAGAGAAAATTCTGAGTTAACTGGTTATACTGGACAACATTTCTGCAGACGATTACTTACTCAGGACAATCTCATTCCACTGCCTCCAACAAACTTATGTCATCTGTCCACAAAACTGGAGTGCTTGGGAGTCCATAGAGGGGTATATTTATGTTGTCAACCAAACCAGACAGCTTCAGTTGTCTGGGACCCCGAGGCAGTACACATATTTGATCTATGCTGCCTTCCAGCACATTCAAGCCTTAGTTCAAATGCTGTAGAAGAATGATTGCCTGGCTCAGGTGTGTTGGGAGGTGAAACAGGAAAAACACATGGGCCAGCTGTGATTCTAGCCAGAGCTGGTCTGCTGCACGCAGTGCTGGCCAGCCGTATGTGATGCTAGTTAATAGTGTGTGATACTAACATGCGTGCAATGCTACACTATATGGCAACGTATTGGGACGTCTGACCATTACACCAACAGCGACTTTAATGACATTGCATTCAAATACATAGACTATAATATGGAGTTGGTCCTCCTTTGCAGCTATAACTGCTTCCACTCTTCTTGGAAGGCTTTCCACAAGATTTTGGAGTTTCTGTGGGAATTTGTGCCCATTCATTCTGTAG
>JBBPCZ010000042.1:26049559-26062714 GCA_037974445.1 Brycinus macrolepidotus
GCTTTGTGCACTGGGGCACAGTCATGCTGGAATAGAAAAGGTTCTTCCCCAAACTGTGTCCACAAAGTTGGAAGCCTAGGGTTGTCTTGGTATGCTGAAGCATTAAGACTAACCTTCACTGGAAGTAAGGGGTCTATCCCAAACCCTTGAAAACAGGTGTGTCCCAATATTTTTGTCCACACAGTGTAAGTATCTGTAACTTTTTTTTTTTTAAGTGAGATTTGCTTCGCAGAAAATTTGCTTTCGATTTAGAGCTAGTTAATATGATTTAATCAAAATAATAATAAAAAAATTAAGTGAAAAAGCATATAAATTCCAGTAAAAAAAAACAAATAAATCTCACAAAGCAGGCTGGTTGGACTGTTTACTGAGGTGACTGCAGCATTAGCCACCTAGTTTAACTCAGCCTGGTATTTAATGTAACATATGAAAGTGAATACTAACTTGCACGGCACAAAAACACGGCACCAGCATTCAGGATATAAATATCAGTTACTACGTCTTTCACATTCCCTTAAACATATTATAAACCCCATTTACTTTCGAGTTCTCGTTTTGCTTAGCTAGCTATGTCAGTAAGCTTCCCTTACTGTTGTGGCAGCAACTGGTCACTATAGTAACCCTGCACTGGCTGCAGCAGACAGTGCCACAGAGTTATGGACCTTATCCACAAAGAAGTCAGATTTGAAGATGAAGAGACTTTTGCACAAGAGCTTGAGGAAATTCAACGGTATGACATACTTTTTGGTGTAAATGTGAAGACTTCGTATTATAATAGATTGGTTTAACTGTCTGGTTCAATCTAAAATACTGACTTTGCTTAGTAACACTGCTTAAACTGAAGCCACCCCTGGCTAAAAACACTAAAAACACCTACAAATAATTACTCAGGTGGTTTGTGTGGGCAAGTTGTAGAGCCAAATGATATATATTTTTTCCGCTTTTGTGCTTGAGGCATGGAGAAAATGAGGAACATTCTTCTCTTTCTGCTTTTTCCCATAACTTGCAAAGTGAGTGAATTTATCATTTACTCTAATTTAGTCCAGAACAGACCTCTTGCAGCCTGCACCCCCTCTCTGTTATGCTGATGTCCTCTGGCCTTCTTGACCTTGTTATTGTGTGCGTTAAGTGTGGACAATGTGGCCTGTAGCTTTCCCTGTGTCACTACCCTCCTTTTCCTCTTTAGGTATTCACTGGGGAATCAGCTGAGGACAGGCTGCTTTGGTCAGGACGCTTCTGTCCAGACAGACGTGTCCGAACTGCCGTTGGTCAAGCGTCTCTCAGATGAAACAGCAGAGCTCGTGAAGGTAGACGGTGATTTTGACCCCATCAAAGTTCAAGACTCTAGGTCTTTTCTCTGTCTCCTTGCTATTTTACTACCGAAAAGACCTTTATTGTTCCTTTGGATACACACATTACATTACATTCATTTGGCAGACGCTTTTATCCGAAGCGACTTACAATACACCAAGAGAGCACAGATTATTTTTAATTATGGACTGCAGTCGACCAATTCCACCAATTGCCAAGCATAGCTTTTTAACCCCAATGCTTCATGAAAGAAGCTGCCTCAGATCAGTCCTGATAATGTGATTTTGTGAAAAAAATGATTACATGTTATCATTATTACAAAAATTTAATTGCACTGCATTTACCTGGTTGCTAGGTCTGCCCGTGATCTGTCAAATTAGAACTGCGTAGAAGCTATTAACAGATTGAATGTTATCCCATTTTCCTTTATCTTAAGACTATTTCTATAAGACTATTAGTTTTTTTTTATTGTTTTTTTTTTTGTTATTTTGTTTATTGTTGATAAAAAAAAGGCAATCTGTCACCACACAATATTTAAACAGCCACTCGTGTAATTATTAGTCTGGGAAATTAGGATTTTGAATTACTTTGGTTGTTCCATCAAGAGTTTAAGAGCTTACATGTGTATTTGTATATATGTATACGTGTGTGTACATGTGTACGTTTTCCTTTTATAAAACTAAAAATAGGAGGAACAGATTACCTGATTTATTTTGATCTCTGGGTTTTTAGTAAACTTAAAAAAAAAATTGTACTTAGTTTTGTTTCAGGTTTTTAAAATAAAATTGGCACAACTGATTTATTGGCGTGTTGTCATTTAGAAAACATGACAAAAACTATATATCGCCCAGCCATAATATGACTCAGAAAAATTTGACTGAAAATGTGTAATGACACATTTCCACATACATTTGAAGTGATTTTTAGGACTCATAACTAACTGGAAAACTGTTTGGAACATCTGTAGATTATTTTATCCTCAGTGTCAAACTGTGTGGCTTTAGACAGTAGTATTTGAACACCCCTGGTAAAAATCACGCTGTGTTAAATTTCTAAGGATATGAATAAGAAAACACCTCTATCCAATTTTCTACTAATTTTAGTGCACAGTTTCTGTTTATTTTCTGGGTTTAACATATTGGAAAAAAAAAAAAAAAACATAAAATATGACGTGGTCCATTACTTTTGCGCAGGCCACATTTCTGTTTTTTTGTCCAATATTTTAAATTCAGACAAAACAGCAGTAATTGTGCATTAAAATGTGCATAAGCTTTTGCATGTGACTGCATTTAATCTACATAA
This sequence comes from Brycinus macrolepidotus, assembly GCA_037974445.1. NCBI lineage: Eukaryota > Metazoa > Chordata > Actinopteri > Characiformes > Alestidae > Brycinus > Brycinus macrolepidotus. The sequence goes on from JBBPCZ010000042.1 coordinate 26,052,173, forward strand.
TATTAGGATGTAACAGTACACACATTCCAGTAGATATTTTCATTTTGGCTCTGTGGTGTAATGCATTTTCTATCTAAGGGTCTAAAAGGAGGCCCATATTCATTTTGCTTTTTTTTTTTTTTTTTTTTTGGCTCTGCAGTGTTTATTAAAGGCATACTTTACACAATGAATTCCTTAAAAGAGGAATATTGCGTGAAATAAGCACAAAGTGTAAATGGTTCAGACACAGTGCAGGTCAGCCGTTGTCTCTTTTAGAAAATTCATTTGCATCAGATGACAAATGATGTTATGGGAGAAAATCTGTAGCATAAAAACCATATTTGATACACAGCACATATCGCCTCACCCTCCTGTATCACGATGAGAATATCACTATGCATACTGTGACTCATCTCTTTAGTATTGGCCCCTGCTTAATATCGTAAGTTTGTATTTGCACGATACGTCATCCTGAGTGAAGACGGCTTCTAAGCGGTGGCTGTGGTTGAATGCAGGCTTGCCTCAGTATTTAGATGAGGCCAGTGAATGTTGACACTGAGTGTCATTGCATTCCGTTGGATTTGCTCCGCAAGTTCATTCATGCTGCCGGCCTTTTATCCCGCTTGCCGGAGGATTCCTCTGTCTGTGGTGGTGAGTGGCTGGTCTGTGGGCTGCCCCGGGACGCCTGCTGAGAGGGCATATGGTGGCTTTGTGCCCCAGAAGAGCGCCTGAAGCAGCCGCGTTCATCACTGCTCCTGCCCGCAGAGTTAAACAAATTGATTGGCAGGCTTGCAGCTGAATGAGGGCCTTCTTAAACACATAATGCCTCATGTTTATGCTCATTTTATGTTCAGGCAACTCTGAGCATGGCTGTTGATGATTTAGCCTTGTTTTCAGTCTCTGTAAGACTGCACAGTGTAGACAAAATACTAGCATTGCAGTTGTATTGCTACATATTGAGACTGGAATATACTCAAACTCAATGATGAATCAGTAATGACGCATGAAAAAAAGCCTGACTTGCTTGATTTTGACCATAATAGTTTTCTTTGGCTGCACCTTGATTAATCAACACATCCAGGGAAACACTTATCTGCAACTGTCATTAGTCACGAGGCTCATAATGTTGTAAAAACCTAGGTTGGAGGCTTCTTTTGCATAATACTCCAATTCTATGAAACAAAATTGGGATAATAATGAGGAAACAATATAGTCAACAGCCCTCATGTGTACAGGACGTTAGTGCTTAATATCACTTTCAGCTTTTTACTTTGTTTCTTATTTATGTTCTCATTGAGTCTTTTTGAATGTGTTTCTACCCTGTTAGGAGATGGAGACACTGAAGAAAGAGATTGCAGTGAAAGTGAAGTTTGTTGAGGCCCAGTATGAGTCCCGGCTGCAGCAAGAGGCAGAGGCGTTCTATACCAGAATGAATTACAAAGTCAAAGCCTTTGAGAACTACTACAAAGAGGTTTGCTATGCACACTGCTGCTGTCTCGATGTAATGAAGTGATTATGCGGTGATTAAAAAGGCATGAAAATCCACGTTTTCATCTTTTTACATTATTTATTATATCGTTTAGTAGATTTTTACTCAGTGTATGTTTTTGGTTTAGAAAACCACTGTCCTGCGGAACAGCTGTCAACAGCAGTTGGCTGATGCGATCGAAGTAGTCAAAGCCAGCTATAAGGTATAAAAAGAATATGGGATTATTAAAAGGCGCATATCCTGGACACTGATGTAGTATGTAAACACTTCAAGGTTAAAAACATACACCCTCCAGTCCATATTTAGGAATGAAACTGCAAAAATTTGAATTTAAATTTGGTGTTTTTGTGATGTTACACAAATCAATGCATTTTGTAGTTATAAGCTTATAAGTGTTTCAGCCTGGACTGCTTTCGGAATGAGGCTCAAATACAAGGCAACCAATCAGATCAGATTTCATTATTTGTCATATATCAACTTTTAAGGCACAGCGAAGAAAGCAGTGTATTCATTTCTTAGTGATAAAGTGAGGTTAGAAAATGGTCATGTAAACATAAACAGTGAATGGTTTTATATATACATATAGCACAAAAATATGTATTTTTTTATGCATTTTAAGTCATGTTAATGATTATTATTTCTGAAACCATTCCTGGAAAATGTTTCTGCCTGTCTCAACTGTAGAAGCTTTACATGAGGGAAGGCGAGGTGACTGAGGTTGCCCCCAGTGACACAGGACGTGTGCGAGAGCTTTTAAATGAGCTCCAGGAGAAGGACTTTAAAATCAAGAGCCTGAGCGAGCAGCTGAGGGAGTGTGAGGTGAGAGCTCAGTTGGAGGTACACACACACACACACACACACACACAGTGTTCACAGGCAGTGTTGGGTAGTAATGAACTGCATGCAGTCTGGATTATGTAATCTGATTACAAAGTAAGGGTGCTTGTAAGCAGAGCAGGATTCCTTTGAAAATATCTGGGCTATAACTTTAGCTCGTTTGAACTTTGAACAGACGAGATGGGAGCAGTCAGCACTTGACCATTAGGTATATTTATTTTTAAGGAGGCAATGGAGAAAATATATACAATTAGAAGCAGTCCAATTTAAATTTGTCATATTATATTCGTCCATTTAAATTTGTCGTATTTAAAATGACATTTGGTTCAATTTATTTTTATTGTGACAATTTTTTGCAGTTGGTAAACCACCAGTGGCCTCCTAGCAGGCCCGTAGGTTAAAAAAGATTTCTCTACATGATATCAGGGGTGGGCAATACAGCTTTTGTTTGATACTGAAGAGATCGATAAACTTGCTAAGTCTATCTGCTCTGAATTGTTATAAATTTTTTCCAGGGTGACTTGTCTCACCGTGGTTTCCAGCATGAATGCCTTCAGTACGAGAGCCATCTCTTTCACTTAAATATAGCATGGCTTGTGTTATTATTGACCAAGGAGCTGTTAATTACATTTTAATGACCTACTTTTCCTTGGCTGAAAGGCCACTCAGGACTATCAGCTAATAATCGGGTTGTTGTGTGTTGCGGAGAAATCAATTTCTCCTCCATATGTTTTTGTCAATGGGGTTACAAAACAACATGAATGAGTCATAAGGTGTCAAAGCAGCCCCTCTCACACGATCTGTGTGACCTCTCTCTCTCTCTCTCTCTCTCTCTCTCTCTCCTTCTCAGAGTGTTTGAGCTCTGTCCATCCAGAGAGAGAGGCTGTTGGTGTAGGCAGATGGCAGGTTAGAGCGGCCATAGAAAAGCCGCAGCCACTCAGTGGGTAAGAGCGAAGTGCAGCTCATTGGAGGAGAAGCTTTGTTCTCTGTGCTAATGAGTGCTCTCACTCCCGCGACTAAGACGCATGACTGATCACCTGTAGTTCTACTCTGCAGCAGAGGGTGGAGCCAGAGGGTGGATGGAGTGATAAGGCAGGGAAAAGTGGTCAAGCGTCATTGACCGCTTATTGGTCTTCGTTTTAGGTCTTGTGTTTAAGCTGGACATCACTGAATGGCCTCTAGGGCTGGGTGATATGGCAAAAATGCAGTATTGTGATACTTGTAGGACTGTACGATATGGACAAAAAGTGAAGTAAAGTGGCCTCTTATAGTCACGTGTGAACACAGCACAGCACACAGTGTGAAATTGTTTCTCTGCGTTTAACTCACCCACCAAGCGAAGCACTGGGCAGCCACCTGCGCAGTGCCCGGGGAGCTGTGTGTGGGGACGGTACCTTGCTCAATTGTAGCTCAGTGGTGCCACTGGCAGTCTTGGGATTTGAACCCACAACCTTCCAATCGCAGGGGCAACTCCCTAACCACTAGACCACCAGCTGCCCTGCTATTGTGATTGTAGTGCCATGTTTTACGACTACAGTACTTGCAATTTATTACAGACGCCTTAGTGACAAAGCCTAGGCCATATCTGATAAATATTAGCACGGTATTTCCTTGTTGAAAATCACAATAACAGATTATAAGGCTCTTTCCGTGTTTATGATGGTCCGTGGTTTTTGAAAGCAGACCCCATCGTTTAAAAGGGCTGCCTGCAACATTTGACTACACGGTGAAGTTTTGATCAGTTTTATAGCTCACAGTAAGTCACACTCTGTCGATGTATTTTGAATGGCCAGCATTTTGTAAATGCTGGTGATGCCAGAAATGTGCTGAGGAAATAAAATGAAGTATCGTGACATAATTTCATTCCAATGAAGAAAATGTTGTCATATCAGCCACCCCTATTCTGAGTGGCTTAATTTCAGACTAACAGTAGGGTAAGTGGGGAAAGAGAGACAGAAATGGGCGATGATTTGGATAAACAAGAGCTGACCACCCGGCCTGGAGTCATCTGCTGCCGCTGTAGCCCACAGCCACGCTACAGGCTCTGCTGCCCACGTTTAGTTAGTGGCCCAGACTGGAAAGGATAAATCCCGTCATCCATGACCTGTACATCCTCACCGTCACAGTCAAAGAGTCACGGCTTAAGCTTGTCACACACATGGCCCCTCACTGAGGGATTAATCTGGGATAAACAACTGCCAGCCATATGCAAGCTAAACTCTGGCTCAGTTACTCCTGCCATAAATCTGAACATATCAATAGTTGCAATGACTCTCACAAGGATGTCCTGTCCTGTAACAGTCTGCATATTTGGCATAATATCGGGAGTGCATGGTTCCTAGAACAAGTTTCCTAGAGAAATACCATCCTGTCAAGTTTAGTTACAGTCCTAATCCTAATTTGTCATTACAGTATGACATTACATGGCAATATTTGACGCAGAAACATTTTTATTTGTCTCTAACGAAATATTTATCCAATTTCTACACCTGCAAAATTGCTCATTTTTGTTAGCGCCAAGCTAACCATTGTGAAATAGTAGCTGTGCATGCACATTTGAAGCTAACTGCCTGTAACAGACCTTCAGGCAAGATGTTGCGTTCTGGGTTCTTTAAATGAATTAAAGAAATGTTTCACATAATCAAGTTCTGGAGATATCTGTTGCGGGATTTCCTTTTTTTCACTGAGTACAAGGAATCTGTTGAAACTGCTGTTAATTAATCAACCATATGATACGAATGCAGCATCCAGCCATTAGGTTCAAAATGCTGTATTATTTCGTTAATAACTGAATAAAAGGACTCCAGTTTAGGAGACCTACACTGCTGATCGAGTTAATCAAGGCCTTCAAGAGCAAGCTTAGATTAGAGCCGAGGTGTGTTAGAACTAAACTATTCAGGACTGGAGTGTAGCACTCCTTGTGTTACAGCATCACTGGAAGGCATCTTCTTGAATGCTGTATACAGCATACTGTCTGCTTTCCTTATGAATGAAGTCAGTAGAGAGAAAGAGAGAGAGAGAAACAAAACGAGAGAGAGAGAGAGAGAGAGGCAGGAAAAAAAAAATCTCTTGAAGCTTTGAAAGCCTTTGAACGCCTGTACGGTCCTAAGTGTGACAGGCATGCAAAAGGCACGTTAATGCGTGGGGCCTGAATGGTGATGATGGTTGAGGGCCCACTGTGTGGACATCACAGCGACCTGATGGACTCCATGCGGCTCTCAGTCTGCGGACTCGAGCGGGCCGACGTGTGATGTGATCCCGGTGACACTGGCAGCTCCGTGGCCAAGGGGAAAGCACAAAGACAACAAGCCCCCCCACCCCTGGAAACGGTGCTCGCGGTGGACCCCCTGGGGCTCCCCTCCCCAAAACGCCCACCCCTTCATCCCAGCCTGGCAGAACTACGGGCAGTGCTCGTTAGTTGGATGCTGAAAAAAAAAGTAATGAATTGAACTGACTAGATTCAAAGGTGTACAACATTTCCACGTGAATAAAATATTGCCACCGTCATATCAAAGCCCCAGCTGCCCTTCCTTAATAGTGTGTGAACATTTTATGATGAGTGTACTGATAGAAATATTAGAAAAAGAAAAAAAAAAGATTTACAATTAAGTTTGAAATGTTTTTTTTTCTTCTCCTATGAATCTTATGAATTTTGGAGATACAAGGTTATATTATGACCTCAGCAATGTGTTACTTCAACAAATATCATACATATTTTTGAGTTTTGGATCACGTGATGTAAAGATAAATAATTTTGCCTCAAATAATTCAGGCCAGTCCATAATCACGTCATGTCAAATTCCAAAGTGTTCTAAAAGAACAGCTATGCAGCCCAGATGTAGCTGATCAGCCAAAACAAGTCTGGAGTCCAAATTGTGTTTCTTTATTTGAGTGCTGGACCTACAAGTCTAATGTTCTAACAAACACTGGAAGCCAGCAGTCACCCAAATATCCTCAGTCGTTTCTGTTAAAGTGTATTTCCAAAATGTCTCTCAACCTGCTTAACCCCCCTCCAGATCTTCATTAAGGCTGTAGGGACTTGTAGTTTAGAATTCATTTACTACTACTTTGTGAATACCAGCTCTGGTATTGTCTGAAAAGACTACCTAAAGCGGCAAAGGTTTTCTGTATCATTTTTATTACACACAGTAAATCATACTGTAAAACACAAAGACAAGTCTGCAGCACCTCAGTGGCGATCTGGATGTTCTGATGATCTATTTTCACGAAATACATAAAGATTTTAGCACTAAGAGCTCACACTGTCCTGAAACTTGAGTGTAACTCGCCTTGGATAAAAGTGTTTGCCAGATGAATGAAATGTTATGTAATGTAAATGGTTTTGGCTAATAGACTTTTGACTTCAAATGTTTGTTAGCAATAACTGAAGTTGCAGTTATTATAATACTATAAGTTGTTATAATAACTGAATAATAATAACTGAAGAAGCAACACTGGACACTTCATTTGTTTTTGCTGATTGGCTTATTCAGGGTACACACAAAAATATGTACTTTTTTCTCTGAATTATATATTGGAAGGTGCATCGAAATAACAACACAGCAATACAATCACCATATAGTATTTGATCATATCGTGCAGCCCTGGTGCGAAATCCAGACCGTTGGCTAGAAAAAAGCCCTCAGCTGCCTGGCCTTACTTCCAGAATGAATTGACCTGAGTGACAAGGGCACCCCAACAATATGATGCGCATTATTCCTGTCAATAAAAAAAATGTCCTCATGAATTATAATCTTTGTATGTAGTGTAACCGCCTTCTTTCTTCCAGGCACAGAAGAAAAAAAAGAGAAAATGTAAAAGAAAATGCCCTCCCCCGGGCCTGTATTCTTTTTTTGTGTGTCTCTCTTTTTGTTATTCGGGGGGAAATGGTAGGAGGCAAAAAGTTGTCCGATGGCTTTGTCTGCAAGGAGTGCTCATATTTGCCACGCAGCTTGAACGACATGTCTTTTGTTCGGCACAGTGAAATGAAAAAGGCCTTGTGTTTTTTTGTTTCAGATCAGTCTCGAGCCAGCAGATGATCCGGAGAAAGACCGGCTGAGGACAGAGAATGTCACACTCAAAGATGAGGTTGACATCTTGCACTGCGAAATGGAGCAAATTCGACAAGCTCTACAGGCCAAAAACCAGAGTCTGAGGGATTTGGGTATAGTTGAATGCTCGGTGTACCACTTTCAAATAAGTTTTTATCCCCCTTGTCACACGACATATTTTGTAAGTGTAAATAAATGAATAAATCATCCATAGGAGACAAACTTAATGACATATCTGCAAATTGCACAAATTCTGTTTATTTGCTGAATTCAACAAATGTTTTGTTCAATCCAGTAAATAAACAGTAATTGCATTGAAATGTACAAATGTTTGGTGTCCCAAGATTACTTTTTTTTATTTTGGTTTAGGCTAATGAAAGCTTATAGCCAATAAATTAGTATTGTCCAAAATTCATGCCTAAATCTCAAACTGCGCTAAATTTAGAAGTCTGAATTTTGAAGTTTTGTCCACTTTTCCTAGACTAACATTACTTTAAGACTGCATCTTAATGAATCCAACGGTCTTTTTTTTTTTTTTTTGATAAATCAGCTATAGAGGATAACTCACCCGGAAGTGTTTTTTGGAAGAAAAACAAATGCATCTTACCCTTATCTTTTCCTGTAATGAGAGCCAGTTTGTGATCAGAATGCAATGTTTGAGGACACTTGCTAGATGATGGCTATGATCCTGCAGTGTACGGTGCCTGTGAGAAGCAAGTAAACATGAGACAGGTGTATTTTCAAGGCTCAGTGCTTTATCTCTCTTAATGTTTGACGTTCTCTCATTGCTCATGTAACTTTGGTAACCATCTGAATATTTTCCCCAGGGGAATATTTCAATTGCGTCTGCATGCCACAGCCTAAATGACTGATCTGTAGTTCATTCTATTCTGGCCGAGATATTTTATAAGTGAGCTGTTTTTTTTTTTTTTTAGTTTTGTGGAACATCAGCTGCTTTGATACATTTCTATAGAACCTGTCAAAAAACACCTGTTAAAGGGTTTTGCATTGACTGTGACTAACCTTAAGCACTGTCTGGTTTTAGTGGGTGTAAATGGAAAGAAAAGACACAAATACACACAGTGCAAACACACACTTGGCTCTTGAACCCAGTGGTCAGGGTTGGTCAGTGTATGCAAGTGGACTTGTCAAAACGAATGCCCCGGGTCAGGAGCCTGTCAGAAGGCTGAGCAAGAAAACAAAGACGCGGTGACCATGTGTCCACTCTGGGCCTAAATGTCTTTCTTCTTACTCTGATCTCCTGGATGATGAAAATAAACACATCTGTGTGGTCTTATCAAAATCTGGTAATTTACATTTATTTCACTTGGTCATGGCATTGAATTCCCTAATAGTGATATGACCGAGGAGCAACCATGGAATGACTGAAAGATTTATTTTTTGTATATAGTTTTTATTTACATATTGTATATAGATTTATATAATGTATGTAGTGGCTAACACTTCTTGTAGAATAGGGAATGAATCCATATAGAACAGTTACATTACACTGAAAAATGAACTAAGAGGCAAGTTAAATAAGCCTCAACCATTTTCCTATAAGGTGTTGTTTCAGAGACACATAGTTTTGTTCAAACAGTGACAAACAACAGAGAGACAGACAGACAGACAGACAGACAGACAGACAGATAGATAGATAGATAGATAGATAGATAGATAGATAGAAGCTCGATATAATCCAGGATGCTCCTATAAATGGCAATAATATTTGTCAAAATATGAAAATGTGTTTGTGCTGCTCTGACTCACCTGAACTTTGTCTGATTCTGTCTTTGTCCTAGCCTTGAATATGTCACAGCTGAAGTCAAAGGCAGAAGATTACAAAAACTCCCTGCAAAAGGTAAATATTACATAATTCACCAAAGCACCGACATGTAATGAATTGATGAAGGATTTCCATACTGTTGTATGTCATAAACTGTCACTGTCATAGCTCCAGATTTTTTACACTGTAGAAAACTAAAGAAACATTAATGTACGTTAATGCAGCAAACCTTAATTATACTTTAAGAATGTTCAGTCATTTTTATTAGTCCAGTCATGTATTAAAAATGGCCCTTGGCATTTTCAAATAGTGTAGGACAAATAAGAAAAATCCCCAAACCTATGAGGTCAGTAGGGGTTTGAGGTTCTAAAACAATAAAACAATTATTTATTTCACTTATCATTTCCACTTGATTTTTTTTCAGATGGCCATTGAAAATGATCAACTAAAAGCGCAGTTAATCCTTGAGAAAGAAAGTGGAAAAAAACAGGTAAGAAGAAGATAAGAAATTCCACTATCAGAGATGTTGTGTCCCTTTTTTTTTTTACATTCTGTTTAGGTACACCACAGCAGGTTACCAGCTAATAGCCCTCAGACACCTCCCTAATCTCGTATTGCCCCCAGGACGCCTCTCTTTACCAGAAATGTTTGCTGTGTGTTCACTTGGACAAATATGGCAGCATATGTCAGGTTAAGCTGAGGCTAATGTTTCCCCCCCAAGATTGCTGCGCTGCTGTGTGTGCTAGTGCAGGGGGGCATGCCAATAGAGTGCGAAACCAAACCTCTGCCACTGGCGAGCAACTGGCGAGTGAGAGGGCCCAGGCTAAATCGTTTTATTACTGTGTGTCCTTTCGAGTATGTCTTATCGGGGGCTGCCTGGGTAGCGTGTCCTGATTGGTAAAATACTGGAAAAATAACACTTGGATGCATTATATAGTGTGGTTTATCTTTTACTGCGGCTGTAAAGATTAAGTGCGTGTCTAATCATAGCCCTGCGTGGTGTTAAGAGTGGCGTCATGCCAGCAGTCAGACTACTGCAGCCTTGTGTGATGCCGTACCAGTTGCTCTTTGCCTTACAGGAAAGATCAGTCCCTTTCCTCTTATTTGCCAAGTCATCATACACTTTCATTCTTTTGTTTCACACAAACCTGTTTAACCCCTTATACTGTAGACTTATTCCATACACTAAATGGACAAAAGTGCTGGAATGCCTGACGATTACATCAACTTTAATGACATTGCATTCAAATACTTTAATATGGAGTTGGTCCCCCCTTTGCAGCTAGAACAGCTTGCACTCTTCTTGGAAGACTTTCCACAAAATTTTGGAGTGTTTCTGTGGGAATTTGTGCCCATTCATTCTGTAGAGCACTTATGAGGTCAGGCACTGATGTTGGACG
>JBBPCZ010000042.1:26067377-26088422 GCA_037974445.1 Brycinus macrolepidotus
ATGTGCTGTATTCCAGCAGCTTCACTCCTGATTCAGTTTGCTGATGGGATGAAACAGAGCTCACACTTGCACACACTTAACATTACTCTTTTGATTGTTGCAGTTGTAAAACAGTGTAAGAGTGTTGTGTAGTTGAACATTTCCAAGGTATAATAAATTATTTAGATGTATTATTTTTAAATTTTCTCCAAACATTTTTTTGTTTGGAATTTTGAATCAATTGTGGTCAATAGTGTGTAAAACAATAGTGACATGCACATTGCAAAACCAGAAAAAAAAATGATGCGGTCTCAATTAATTTTTTGATTAATTGAATCATCTCTTAGAGAGTCATAATGCAATCAAATCAAATCAGTGTGAGGTCAAAGATTTATTCCCTTATTGTGATCTCTTTTGAGGCGACACATTTCATTTTGGCCGGGCCCAGAGCTGTGTTCTGCAGGTCCTGACCTCTCAGGCGAAGGACAGTCCAGCCATCAGCGCAGACATCAGAGCGCTAAAGCAAAGAGAGAGGATAAGGTGCACACGCCGCTTCTCAGCCATATTGATCTAAGCCATGAGCCCCGAGTTAAAATACAACTCGCATCCACAGAAACCCACATCCATCAACATCAGCACTGGCCTTTCCTGTCCTGTCTCATTAACAGCAGGAGTATCTGAAGCCAAGGCTGCTTCATCTGAATCATATTCAGTCGGTATTAAGAAGTGTGTCCCTTCTTGTAACTCAGCTGTAAATCATGTAATTAGTGGTTACTATTCTCCATTTATTGTTAGCAACATTAGCGTTATCATTATTCAGTAACTACTGGTTCCATCAAATCATTGAATTGCATGTTAACTCATTATTAATTCCACTAAATTCTTAATTCCATTTGAACTGAAGCCCAGCTGCTTACACATTGTTGCTATGACTCTGCAACTGCTGAGTTCTCAGCATTTTCCACCTCAAGGCTCACCTGTTTATAATTAGAAATCATAACGGCCCACAAGAATCCATGACTCAACTCTTTTGCATGACTTTTTCTACATCAAACTGTCTCCATCGAAGCTGCACTGTCTCAAACTGATCACATTTCATTTGCCTGGTCCTGCAAAATGTTTAGTAATATTTATATTGTTCATATTTTCAAAGCGTTTGATTTTTTGTCTCTTTCTGAGTGTATGTTTTTACGTACATTTTTATGACAAGTGCTGTTACTGCCCCACAATGCAACCTTCCCCTGAGCACAGGCCCACGGACCACTCAAGGGCACTTTACAGCCTGCTTGTGGTCCATGGTCCCATGGGGTTGTGGCCCCTGGGGTTCATATATTCAATTTAGTGAAAGTTGGAGTTGGAATTGCACGTATTTTTACTGCACCAATTGCAACACTGTGGATGTTAAACAATTTGACAGTATATACATCCACCTAACATAAGTAATTTGGCAGACTGTGGATAAATGAACAAGCAGCAAGCTAACAAAAGTAATCGCCAAATGGAAAACTAGTTCCCCTCGAGAACCTCCACTGTAACAAGAATCCAAGAGCTGCATGAGGAAAATGTTAATTGCGACAAAATGAATCACAATTATTTGTTTTAATCACATGACAGCCCTACTGACTTCTCAGTGACCAGACCTGTCCATGCCTCACTCACATTCTTTCATAGATTCTGTTGCGAGATTTACTGATCATCAAAAGCCTAATTCAACCTAATGATTCAATTTTGGAGTTTTCCCTCCACTTATTACATAACCCAAAACTTGATCCATTTTCAGTCATTTCTAAACAGAGTTGTGCACAGAACTGTTCCTCATTCTGTTGAATGAGATTCTATAAAACTGTGCAACCTCATAACAGCTGCTACAATATAATGTGTTTGTGGGGAAGAGCATGGATAGATTAATCATTTGGAACAACTACAGAACTAATATGTTTACATAATTGTGAGATTAAAATTGAAGTGCTGACCCACAAAAAAAGAGATTCGCCATTATTCTCATACAATATCTTGGATGGAGAGCTATCTCTACTACCAGTTCCTTTACTTATCAAATAATGCTCTTGATAAAATATAGTGTTATCTGTGAGGCTTGTTTGGCATATGCTATCAGAGGAGCCCACACATTAAGCATTCATAGCCTCCCTCATCTCTCTCCCCCCATTCATGCCTTGTCACAATACTGGGCAGCTAAAGGACAGGCCTTGTTGGGGGAGGGAGCGGTTATTGGTAAGATGTCTCTATGTTTATAGTGACCACACGGAGTTGGCGTTAGCGGCGGCTCTCTCCGTGGTGCTGGGTGCGGCTGGAATGTGGCAGGCAGCTGACCCAACACACGCTGACACACTGGAGTGGGTGTGGGGCTCCGCTGAAAAGGGACCGGACAATAGGCCCCGTTTAAAGTCCACTTCATAAAGGAGCCTCCGCACTGTAGTGGACGGCCATTATGGAAACATGTGCAATCCTCTTATCTGCTTTTTTTTTGCTGTCTTTCTTGTTTTTTTCTTACCTCACAATGCTCATGTTGGGCCTTTACCTTGACGTGACTGGCCTAGACTGTAGAGGTTCAGCATGCAGATACATCAGCTGCAATATAGGGCTGCACAATGCATTGCAGCACTGATACTACAGAAGGCTGCTGCAGTATGCAGAAAAGAAGGTACACACAAAGTCTGACAAACAGAAGATAATGTAGACCTTTAGATCTTTGACCACACCACATCAAAGGTGGTGAACACTGATCTGTCTGTTTTTAATTTAACCTTTTTTCTTTATCGTACATAAAAATTGTACCATTATCAAAGTTACATGTATGTAAAAACCCTCCAACTCACCCACCTTACCTTACAGTTTTAGCCAAGCAGTGCTCATGCAGCACAAAAACCAGTGCAGGTTATATACAGTTAGGTATATAATCAAGTAGTTACTGAGTGTGTCCCCTTTACTTTGGTCAGTTTGAGATTAAAGAGGCTGAAGGCTTCCTGTCTTCATTAGTGTCTGTGCTCAATACCCAGTCTATCAGTCCACCTCACCCTGTCCACTGTTTTATTACTCCAAACAAACATGAACGCCTACTCCCTTCATCACACAATGGGCCTTTACACACTCTTCCTTTCACTCTTTTTCTTCTTTCTGTTTGCATGAAACAAAACAAAACAAAACCCCCAAAAACACTCAGGCTGACACCCTTTCTGTGTTGGGTTAGACTAACAACACATTCAGCACCCACTTGCACTCGGAGATGTCCTGAAGGCCTCCCCTGGCCCCTCCGGCCTTTTGGGGCGGCGTGATGTCCGAGCTGACCCGAGGTGACCCGACCTTCACACCCATCCGAGCGTACGCACTCAATCAGGCAACGTGACATAGCTCAAAGCCCTGGCAGGCCATGATTGGACATGCCACGCAAAGTGGACATCCGGCTTTAGAACTATTCTTTGTGCCTGCCCAATGATGTAATGACACCGAGAATATGGGCCTTCATTGAAATCATGTTTGGAAATAGATCAAAGATCAGGTCTTTTGAACAGATCTTATCAATTACCCTTGGTGCTAGTTAGGGCTTCTGTGGGGGAAGTGCAAAAACACCGGAATAGTTTAGCAAAAAATCTAATTGGCACTCTTTTCCCCTTACCTTAAACATTGATTGGGCAGGATATGTTTAGCATCTGAAGTTTGCTTCTTTATGTTTGCGTTGGAGCTGTGAGACTAATGTTGCTAGTGAGTAATAGTAACTTATAGCACGGCCATCACCAGATTGCATCACACACTTGCCTCTAACCTAATGGGATTGTTAAGTAATCTTAGACGTATATACTTTCTAACACAAACCTATAAGGATCATAAACTTGTTAGCTACATTAGCCTTGCTGCTTCAAAGAAAAATCGCAGAAACAACACCAAATGTATTGGCAGACTGCCTGCATTTGGAACAATGGGAAAATTCGATTTTTTGCCTTTCTTGATGAATGTTCCTCAGATAGATCTTTCAGACGTGTGCTTTTGGTGTTATTCAGAGACTAGCTATTGAGAAGAGGTATGAGGAGGAAAGGCTGGCAGAGAAAGAGAGGCAAAGAGAGAGAGAGCTACTGGCTCAGGAGGCCATGCTGAACACCCCAAAGACAGCAGCTGTCCCAGTGGAGGTATACATGCTTCAGAGGACGCTTAATGCAAACTTCACTAATAATGATTAGAAGCCGGCTAACGATGTGCAGATGAGGCCATGCTAGCAAGACCTTGTCAACAATCATTCAAGATTAGCATTTCAGATTAATCAGGCTAGAATTCTTGATAATAGATAAACCTTTGATGGACTAGCAACTTTGCATTTCTTTTACTCTTCTTCTTTAAGCCAATTTTAAATGACAAGGAGCTGGATTCAGATACCAAGGAGCTTGCAGAAGAAGTGGAGAAACTGAGGAAAGCAGAGAAATCACAGAAGCAACACATTGACAGGTGCACACTTTTGGGTTTAATGACCCACATTTCATTAGAATGCATGTTTCATACTGTTGATCTTTTCATTTGTTTCATATTGCACTGGATTTGTTAAGCTCGGTGAAGTTTTGTGGACGCACCATATTTATCTATTTTTTAGGCTGGAAAAGCAAATCTCAATGATCAGTCAAGCTTGGGAAAAGAAGTTTGAAATTCTTAGACAGAGGTACAGTTTTTTGTTGTATTCTGGAAAGCTATGCATGAAATTGTTAATCTACAGTATCTGTTTGCACCATATGTGTCTTTTAACTTTTCTGAACCGTAATATCTGTTACCATATAGCTTCCATGCCATCAAAGATGAAATGTATCTGCGGCAGAGCCTGCAGCGGCAGGCGGCTGCACTGCACCAGGCCTCGGTCAGCTACACTGTGAGTAACTTCTTCCAGTGTGCACACAGTTTTCCTGGTTTTTCTGCCTGAAGTATAAAATAAGGCTTAAGCCTTGCGCTTGGACAGCGATCACACATCTCTTTGATATTCACACTTATGCAATGCTTTACTGCAAGATTACTTCTGAAATCCTCAAATTGAGAAATTGTTTTTAAACTTAAATCGAAATGCTTTTTGATTGCGGACTACTGATTTAACTACTAGTCAAGAGCCCAGGGGCACTATCATTACTACCATTACAGTCTCTACAAATTAAATCTGCACCTGTAGCTTGTTACATGCAAAACCACACTCACACTTCAGAGGTTAACCCAGATCAGACTTTAACAGGTGCATGGCTATTAGGCCTCTTGATTGAGGCCTCAATTGCTGATGGCTGATGAATATGCATAGGTTTGTGCTTGGCTTGTTTTTGTGATGCACTGCACTCCACACTGCATTGTGGACTGAGGAAGAGAATACATCCTTCATCACCTTATTCCTTTAGGGCACCAAGGCTGCCCCATGTCACTACTTACACAAAACACAGAAACAGTAATTGAGCTGATGGCTCTGATAAGAGGATCAAGTAGTGTGAAAACAGCAGCTGATACTCACTATAGCCTGTCACATTTCTGTCTGAAACAAAATTCTGTAACTAGACAAATTTCTCTCTGAACTTGACTGTAACCAGAGAAAATTCAGTCTTAACCTGATTGAAATATTGCTGAATTTTACTGTAGCCAGGAAAATTCTGCAATCTTGTAGAATTTTGAGAGTAGTCAGACAGAAGTCTATCTGATCTTGGCTGCCGCCTTGACAGAATTCTGTCTGAACCTGACTGTAGGCAGACAAAATTCCGACCCTGAGTGTGACAAACTTCTGTCTGACCTTAACTGTTACCTTAACTATAACAAAATGATCTAGACCGTATCCCGTCAAAATTCCATTTGAACCTGACTGGAACTTGACAAAATTCTCTTTAAACTTGACTGTAGCCTGACAAAATTCTGTCTGATCTCGATTGTAGCTGTCTGATCTAGACTGTATGACAACAAATTTTCTGTCAGCATCATCAGCATACTGACAAAATTCTGCCTGATCCTGACTAAAGCCTGGCAAAATTCTGTAGCCCAACATTCCGGCTCATCTAGAGTGTAGGCAGACAAAATTCCGATTCCGATCCTCACTGTAGCCTGTCAATAGTCTGTTTCGGACTGTAGCCTGTCAATATACTGTCTGATCCTAACTGCAGCCTAACAGAGTTCTGTCTGATCTCAACTGTAGATCAGCAAAGTTCTGTCTGATCGTGACTATAATCTGACAAAATTCTGTCTTAACCTGACTTAAACTATCAACAAATATCTAATGAACAGCCTAAGTGTCAGCTATACAAAATTAAGCTTCAGTTTCACTTTTGGGAATGTATTAATTAATTAGTGCCCTCTAACAAAATGTTTTAATTTAAATAATCTTTAAATAGAGCTTCATTCTCATGTTGGCCTTTAGAACCAAAACTAAGATGAGATAAACATACACCAAAAAAAAAAAAAAATTTAAACCTAATTCAAACCACACAGATATTTGATAAATGAGAAAATTGACATTTAAACTTGACCTAACCAGATATTACAAGCTGTAATGTGTGTGTGTCATTAAATATAAATCTCAGATTTGTCTTGCAGATGGACGCTCCTGTTTCTCACGAAGGTCAGAAACAAGAAGAAGCAAGCTTCAAAAAGACCCGTTTCTCCACTAAGACTCCTCTGGTGAGAGCCTACTCAAGATTTACCCAGTACAGTTTGTCCGGAGCGTAAGTAACTGTAATATTGGTGTCTTGCTATAGCCCTCAATAGGTGCAAGAGAAATGCAGAGAATGACATGCAAAACAGTGGACATCCACTTGCCGAGTGAACAGACAGATGCTTTCTCCAGTGCAGGTCAGTTTCACCAGTCATACGCACCTGGAGAAGGGGAGGGAAGCTGGTGGCATGGTGGTTAGGGAGTTGCTCCTGCAACCGTAAGGTCGTGGGTTCAAATCCTGCCAGTGGACTGCAAGTGGCACCACTGAGGTACCCTTGAGCAAGGTACCGTCCCCACACACTGCTCCCCGGGTGCCCCACCAATGGGGATTCACACTGTGTGCTGTGCTGTGGTGTGTTCACACATGACTATAAGGGCCCACTTATTAGTAACTTTTTTACTTGTGTTTTACATTGCATGCTACAGTTTAAATGTATTAATACTAACATCCATTCTCTGCTCAGTAATTTGTTAACTTTCTGTTACACATTTCACAGAGCAATAGTAAAAATCCCATCCAACCTAAGGAGACTGCTTATATATTCTTACTAAACCTGGTTAATAACAGAGGAGTTGACCTGATTGTGTCCAAGCAAGTAAACCACCAAACTGTGCTGAACACACTGGCCCTCCTGAACTGAATTTATTTTATTTTAATAAACTAGTGTTTATTACTAGTTTATTTGTATGGAATTTATCATACTCATCATACCTGGTACCTGGTCTCTAACCTGTTAGCCTCACTGCGCTAATGTTTCTCTCGCTGCTGCTGTACTTGTAGTGAATTTGGGTGAATTTAACAAGCAAGGGGAAAGATAGACTGTGACCTTCCCACCAACCCAGCACAACCCAACACAAGAAAATAGAGAAGAGAGTGCACACGTGGGCGAGAGATTGACTGAGGAGAGAATGCATGAGAGTGTGCATTGTCACCTGTATATAAAAAAAATCACTTACTAGAAAACAAACCTAAGCCCGAGGTTGTGTGAGAAAAACCTGTTCCCAAAATCCGATATTTTATTTATTAGGCCCTATTATATTTAATCTGCATGCATATGAAAGGTCTCATTGTTAGATTAAAGCTGTTGTACTGTTTTGTCCAACATTTTTGTAAATAATTTATCTAATATTAGCATAGCATTTTAAATCCTGTAGCGACTGCAAACACAGATTGATACAAATTTGCATACGTTTTCTTATTAGATTTTCCAGTATTGTGTGATGGTTGAAAACCCTGGTAACAGTGGCTCTGGCATATGAAGAACTGTTAAATGAAACATTTCACCTGAAGAAAGCTTGCAAAGCCAAGCATACAACAATTTAGCATAATCTAATTTGCTGGTATTGGTGTAATATTGGTGTACTATTTCCTTAGAGCCTGTATCTGTACTTGAAGTTAGCAACATGATGGAGAAATGTGATGTTCCTAAAATATTCTCTCCGCTGAATGTGTCAGTCAGGTTGAGAAGCCTAGAATATAAACACGAACAGCTCATTCTGTCAGCTACTGTGTTATAAGAGCAAAAATTGGCCTGCTTTAGCTGCCTTTAATCTCTCCTTTGCCTGTTATTGACTTTTTGATAATTGGGATCTGGGCTAATGAGCTTAGCAGATAGGACTGGGAGAGATATCTGGACAGCTTAAGCCCTTCTGTCAATACAGAAGCTCTCAGACGGGAATAGCTGATGCGCAGAAGCTAACAAATTAATCTGCAAGATTACGCCGCTGTCCCGTTCACAGATTTGGGCTGGCCAGCAATCAGGGACAATAGTCAAGTGTCCCTCTCCCTACGTCCACGCACTTGACTCCACTAAGTATCTCTAAAGTTTGTTTGCTGAGTAAACTGCAGACGTATTGCACAGAGAAATGTGCTGAGATTCCTGCTATTTTTATTACATGTAATGAAAGAGGATAAAAAAATGATCAATCTAAAAAAATGTGTTTCATACAACCAAGTTCAGGGGTTGTGTTTTTTATTACAGTAAAAAAAAAACCTCATGTACTAGAATGTGGCTACATTGTAAATAATGTGATTTTATTTATTTATATGATTATATGAGTTTTTTAACATAGGTCTTTGAAACCTGTAGTTTTAAAACCAAAAAAATTAGCCTGCCAGTAGCAGCGTCGTCTTATCGTTGCCTTGAAGCAAACTATGTTGAAGTCTGTGTAGCTGTGTGCTCTTGTGAGGCCTCTAATGTGAAGTGTTAGAGTGGATCAGTATGGCTGACAGGCAGCATGCCTGAGGACAAGGGTGAAAGTGTGTTGCAGGGGGGTGAATAGCCACTGGTCATCAGCCAAGGGAGCCTGGCCAGTGACCCTTTACACCGTTCCGCCAGCCCTTGACTCAACCATGGGAACGCGGCCCATACATCACCACTGACACCTCGTAATTGAGACGCTGGAGATAAGGCGGCAGCACAGGGCCTGACATTCGGACAGAGTGGACAAACGCTGGTGTCACACAGCAGATTACGTTTATTCAGTGGGTCACTCTAATCTAAGGTGCCCTGAATGATTTCCACGTTGTAGTGCTCGCCCACCCTTCCTTAGTTTACTCAATGGTGGCTGATCATTTAAAGAAATAACCTGACTAAACTTGTTAACAACAAATGGAGCATAGAAGCCCCCCAGTTAGTAACCCATTTTTATAATGCTAATTTGTGGCTGTTCACTTTCATTCACTGTTTGCAGCATAAGCTGCTTTAACTGTTCCTTTAAAGTCATAAAGCTGAAACACACAACCTCTCAGGCCAGTCACTCTGCTCAGGGTAGGGGCTGTTAGCTTTACTTTGTAACTAAACAAACGTCTCTTTAACCTGTTTAACAGCTGAGGCAATCGAATCAAACCCATCATTTACAAAAGGTTTTTTTTTTGTGTCTTTATGAACTATTCAAACATTTAAACCACATTGCAAAAATGTATCAAAACCAGTAAAATGTTTGAAGCAGACTATGTTCCTGCTATTTAACTGTCACTTTAACCAGCGCATTGGCTTTTATTGGAAAGCCACAAAAGTCACTCCGCAAGTGATCAAAAGAAGGGGGAAAAAAAAGTGCTTGGACACACAACCATAAATTTTGCTCTTTTTTTTTTTTTTTTTTTTTTTTTCTCCCCTCCATGAATACGTCTGGCCCATATGCTTGGCCACAGAGCGACATGAAAGGGGCATTTACAAACCCAGGCCCACCACATTAAACTCTATAACAATCTTCATTCATGGTAACTTATCAGACTCAATTAATCAACCTCAACAATGGCAATTCTGATGTGTTCAAGCACCCTGAAAGGCCTAGGTCAGCACCAGGGCAGTGACGGCCCTAGTGCGCCCCTCTGCTCTCAACACTCGTCCTTTTTGCCCCCCCCCCGGCCCAGAACGAGACTCTATCTGTTAACTCCAGCCTTCAAGCAAATGCCAAAAACTATGGCTAAGGTGACGGCGCACAGAAAACAAACAACGTTTTCTGATCATAAAGAGCTTTCTTTTTCAGCCCTCAAAGGCTACAAAGCTGTTGCAGTGGATGAAAGCCATTCTCTCAGTCAGTCTGAATGGAGCATGTCTTAGCTGCTGTGTTGTGAATGGTATTGTTATGGCTATTCCGCCAGCCTGAAAAGGGGCAACCACTGGTTTGATTCGGTTACACGGTGGGCTTAGCTTCTCCCTCCCACCGCCTTGGTGTGTATGGAGGGTCCATGACCTGTTTACTCTCCGCCGGGGAAAATGTCATGTTGCCCCTCCCATGGGCAGTGCTCACATTCATTTGATTGGTACAAAAAAATGACTTGGGATGGTTAAAAACACACTCGTCCTGCATCGCAATTTATAGGTCCTATCTTTCATACTTTTATGTGACACGTAGGTCGTTTTGTAGGGCTTCGCTGTTTTATGTATTATTTATGAGAGTAGCATGAACTAGTATGCACTGCATTTACATTTACAAACCTAATAATTTTATTACTGACTTTATTTTTAATTGCAGAAACCCAGTTAGTGAATGAGGGTGACAATGATGAAGAATCGACCGAGATCTTGCCTCTTCCTCCAGCCCCAAACTGGCCGACCCCCTCTCTTACGGCATTTTACACGCAAAACACAATAAATGAAATAACACAATAAATAAAGTAACCTTCGTACGCTCATATGGCCCCAAAGTTTAAATAATGAAAATGAATATTAAATGATTTAGGACAGTTTTCCACACCCAGATTAAGACCAATCCTACCTTACAAAGAATTTCCAATTGTTTTTTGAGCAGACTTGTTTTCAGTTATAATTATATGGTTGTAAAATATTCTGTTCACATGCTTCAAATGGTTCAAATCAAGCAAATTTAGTGCATCACTGTTTGCTTGAGTGAAAAACTGAAAAGGTTTGGGTACATACCCCCTACAGAGATACCACAGTTTAATGCACAGTTACTGTTTATTTGCTGAAAAAAAAATGAAAGAACATTGAAAATTAATACAAAAAATAATAAAAGAAAACAAAATGTAGCATGTGCAAATGTTATGACAAAATGTATATTTTATTTTTCTATTAACATGTTAAACTCAGTAAACAGATAAAACTAATCCACTACAGGACACCATAATCTTATTTTTACTTAGAAAATCAATTAAACCAGAGGTGTTCCCGGAACTTTTGCATATAATTGCATGCAACTTAAAATTTACGAATACTAATATATATGTATAGTATTACAGTATATATACGTGTGTGTAGTATTGCTACTACGAGACTGCACATTTGTGATCGTTTCCCAATTTAGCTATTCTTTGAACATCTGTGAATGCTTACAATCATTAGTATTTTGTTCTTGCTTAAACCAAGCTTAATTTTGCCATGTTACCAACTTAATACCCCTGGGTGTGAGGGCTTTAAAGACACACAAGTCTTAAATAATCCTTTGAAAGGTATTCATCAGATGTGTTTTTTTTTCTCCTCCCACTTCACAGAGTTCCCATAATGTGTAAACAAAGGCTGTGGGGACTTTAAGTGGCTTTAATTGACTCCGACCTGAATGGCTGTAATCCACCACGCTCCTGAAGGCCGACACACGAGGAACTGTATGAACTGTGTGGCCAACGCGTGGAGCCGTCCAAGAATGTTCTTTAGCTTTCCACATGCGTCACGCGGCACAAAACCCAGCGGAATGCGAGGCTTTGGACAGGATGTGAATGGCCGAGAAGCTAGACAATAAGAACAGATCCATTTCAGCTTTCACAGCAGTGCGTGGGATAATCCTCTTTATACGTTTAAGATACACTTCCACTGCAATAGAGGCATTACAGGCATTACAGAAGTTATTAACATCGTCAAAGAGACCGTTCTGAGTTAGCAAAGAGTTTGGATTTTTTTACATCACTTTTTGAAACCTGTTCAGTCCCATCGTTAATACTGACCTCATGAAATGATATCTGTGGAAGCATCTTGATCTAATATTTGTCATGAAAAAATATGCAAGCCTTATTGCAAGCCTTATTTTTTGCAATAAGCAAACTTATATGGCACTGCACTAATACAGTTTCCCTTCATAAAGGTACAAAAAATGGCTAAAATTAGCTTGATTTACTTTTATAAACATCACTCAAGCCTATCATGAGAAATATTAGATATACTGACTACTTTTAAGATGCTATAACTTACCAGTATGCCATTTTTTTTTTTTTTTACATTGTATTAAGCATGGACATGATTCAGATATAATTTCACAGCAAAACCAGCTATACATTAGTATAAATTTGAACATGGGATAACTTTGCAGTGTGTTATGGTCCAGTTCCATGCTGGAAGTTAACTGAACATTAGTGATGCTGATGTGCATTCTCCAATAAGCATGTTTTTTTTGTGTGTGTGTGTGTGTGTTGTCCTTCAGTGGCAAACCCCTGTGGTGCTGTACTCCAAACACGGCTTCCATCAGGAGCTCCGAGACAAGCTTAGAATCAATTACCAATTCCTTCTTTAAGCCAGTGTCATTTCAGATGGATGCTTATTGGGTTATGTTGAGCTCCAATCACTGTGCCATGGCCCCTTTCTCTCTGGGATTATGTGATTATGCTTTAACTCCTTGTAATCTTCTATTAACTGGCATCAAATATAATGCCTCAGTCTTCAGCTCTGCTCTATTACTGAGCCGCCTGCTACTGGTGTGCATAAAGGATCTAGTTAGGCTGACATTAATCGATTATATTAATAATCGGGTAGTCTTATGACTATTTTGACTATTTATTGAGTATCCAGAGGATTAACTGAACAATTACATGCATGCATGGTGTTCTAAAATACGTTAATATACGCTATGATTAACACATTGTGGATTGCATACACACACATTCGCATATTTCTAATTTATCACATTTTTGTCCACGTTACGCCCAGAAAAACGTATGAAGTTTTCAAACAAGCCGTGAAAATACTCTCTCTAATGAAAGCAAAACTTGGAAAAAAAAGGAAATAATAAATTTGACTCACTTTACTTTTTTACTTTCATATCTATCTAGCATAGTTATTGGTCAGGCCTTCTTGTCCAACATCAGTGCCTGACCTCTGCATAATGAATGGGCACAAATTCCCACAGAAACACTCCAAAATCTTGTGGAAAGAAGAGTGGAAGCTGTTATAGCTGCAAAGGGGGAGCAACACCATATTAAAGTCTATGTATTTGAATGCAATGTCATTAAAGTCCCTGTTGGTGTAATGGTCAGGCGTCCCAATACTTTTGTGTATGTACACACATGTCGTATATACACATGCCTTAACATTTTGCAGTATGATTAATCACTGCCGAGAAGGGATGTTTTAATCGGTGATTTCCTAATCGATTAATCGCCGCAGCCCTGGCCTCTGGCGAGCCTTTTTCTTCAGCCAGTGAGTCGACAGGCAGATGTCTGATTTATACCAGTAACCTTAAACGCTCTCAGAAGGGGGGAATCTGCTAAACACACACATTGCCTCTTTCACTGCACCGCGCGCTTCAGCCACACTTTGTAAAACAACGCGAGAAAACGGGAATTTTCTTGTAGGACTCCAGAAATTAATTAGTTTCATTAGTTGGGGGATAAATGGCGGTGGCTGGTGTGTTGGATTCCAGCAGAGTTTCACCATAGAGGGTTAATGGGAGTCAAGCCTGGAAGCGTTCCCAGCGCTGGCCCAAGGCCATTTCAGCCAATCACGCCAAACTTATGGTCAGCTCGCGCTGGGCCGCTCTTTTAGCAGCCTTCAGTCTTTCCTTTCGCTATAGATTACATTCAAAAGCTGCAGGGACAAAGAGTACACACTCTGAGAGCTTTACACACTGCCTGGGTTACCCAGGGCACAGAAAATACAGAGAAAATTTGAACAGGCAAGACTTTGGGAAATTGCAATAAAAGGAAAGAAAAAATGCATACTGTAGTATTGGCAGGGCTAGTCTAAATCCATGCATGTAGAAAAATGAACGTAGTTTCGAGAAAAATGAGCAGACAAGACTTTGGGAAATGGCAACAAAAGAAAAAAAAAAGTGCATAGTGTAGTTCTGGCAGGGTTGGTCTAAAGCCATGCATGCAGAAAAATAAACTAGTCTACTTGTTGAACTGCAGTTACTGCACTATTTTGCGGCCGTTTTTCTCAACCCTGTTACATTGCAGCGTTGTCCTGCTTTTAGGTGGGAAAAGGCTCATTTATATTCTCATATTTCCCCCCATTCATACGAAAGAAGGCTTTTGCAGTTGTGTAAATGTTGCCCTCTTTTATATTCACCACATTCAGTGGCTGTCAAGAGGTTGAGGCTTTTATTTTTTGTTATTAATCACATAAAAGCTGAATTTTTCAAACTTTAATTGAAACGAAACACCTCTCTCTCTCTCTCTCTCTCTCTTTCGTCTCTCTCTCTCTCTGTCTCTCTCTCTGTCTCTCTCTCTGTCTCTCACTCTCTCTGTCTCTCTGTCCCTCTCTCTGTGTGGCTGGACGTACAGCTGCATTTGTATTGCAAATCCATCCCATGCTGGGAAACGCTTGGAAAAGGAAAAGGATCAGTGGGGCAGCAGTGAAGTTCATGTCAATGAACAAGTGAACGGCCTGTTTCATACACTCACTGCTTTTGTGAATATTAAAACGAGACTTGGTGAAAAATGACGCATGCTTTGAAAACTGTAGAGCCCTGGCAACTGCAGAAAGAGTCACAGAGAGAGAGAGAGAGCGAGAGAGAAAGAGATGGAGAAAGAGACAGAAAGAGAGAGAAAGAGGGTCTTCTGAAAGTCCTTTCTGAAGAACAAAAGCGTGTGCGGAGCCCAAAAAACACGCGAGGGCCATCACGAGACCATATTGTATCGAAATGGTTTAGCAGGGCTGCACAGGAGGGGGGGAGCAGGGCCTCATTCACCTCACACACACATACTCACACACACACACACACACACATAGAGACACACACACACACTCACTCTACCATACACACACACATAGAGACACGCACACACTCACACACACAAACACACACACACACATAGAGACACACGCATACACACACACACGCACACACTCACTCTACCATACACACACGCGCACACACACACACACACACATAGAGACACACACACATAGAGACACACGCATACACACACACACACACACATAGAGACATACACACACACTCACTCTCTCACACACACACACACAGACATACACACATACACACTCACTCTCTCATACACACACACACACACACACACATAGAGACATACACACACACACACACACTCACTCTCCCATACACACACACACCACACACACACACTCACACATAGAGACACACACACACACACACTCAAACTCACACATACGCACACACACACAAAGAGACACACACACACACATAGAGACACACACACACACACACACTCTCACACATTAGCATATTTCTAATTTATCACATTTTTGTTCGCTCTTTTTACCCAAAGTACAAAAAAGTTCTGCGGATCGTTTTACACACAAAACAGTTTCTGAAGTTTTCTAACAAGCAATGAAAATACTCTTTCTAATTAAAGCAAAGTTAGAATAAAAGGAAACAATCTTGATTTCATTCACTCATTTTAATTTGACTTTCGGATCTATCTAGCGTAGTTATTTGCAGGAAAAAAATAAAACACCTGTTAGATTTGTGCACAAAGTCTTTAAACGGCCTAAATGCTCCTGTTCTCTAAAGCCTCCCACTCACAGAGAAATCCCCAACATTTCATTACTCTGTTCATTAACTAAATGATCTAATGTCATTAATTAGGTAAACGAATGAGTTCATTAGTTCATTCCAATGGTCATGTCCAACCGAAGTTTACTGTTTTTGCTTTTGATTTTATGCACATTGACATACTTTCACTTTTAGGGATGCATTTAAAGAGTTTTATATAAAGCTTCACACACACACACACACACACACACACAAACACACACACACACACACACGTGTGTGTAAGAAGCTTTAATAAAAGCTCCTTTACACTTTACTAGCTTGTTCATAAAAGAGGAAAAGAGTTATAATAGTGAGCTAAAATGCAGCATTTCTCATGAAATTGTTGGAAAAATATACAGAATTATAATATGCAACACATTTTTACTTTTATAAAGTCATTTTATGAAATGAAATGATTGTGCAGCACTGGGTGATACTGAAACTGACTGATATTTTATAACAGAGACCTAAATGCAGCATTTCTTATGAAAGAGTTTTTTTTTTTTCCCCATTACTTTTTTAATCCAGTTCAGTCCTATCATTAATATCGACCTCATGAAAAGATATCTTGACTAATCTAATATTTCTCATGAGATTGTAGGAAAACTGTACGTTATTCTATGATGCAACACATTTTTACTTATATTAAGTCATTTTAAATGAAATGAAATGGTTGAAACTGGCTTGTATTTTATAACAGTGGGCTGAAATGCAGTGTTTCTCTTGAGCTTGTTGGAAAAATATACATTACTTTTACTTTTAGAAAGTCATTTTATGGAAGGAAATGATTGCACAGCACTGACTGATACTGAAACTGGCTGATATTTTAGAACAGTGGGCTAAAATGTAGCATTTCTCATGAGATTGCTGGAAAAATATGCATTACTATGTGATGCAACACATTTTTACTTACATCAAGTCGTTTTATGAAATGAAACGATTGCACAGCACTGACTGATAATGAAACCTTATTCGAGCCTGATGTCTGGAGATGTGTCAGTGTGGCGGTCCGAGGGTCTAAAGACCCCCACGTGGACCTGCAGAAAGAGTAACTCATAGCAGGCGTGCAAAAGCTGCCCCCAATGTCTCTCGTATTAAACGCAGCTTTCAGCCCCTTTCTGTGGCCAACAAAGATCATAGCACGACGTCCCTGAGTGAAAGGCCCGTTTGGAGAAGGTCAGTGTCAGCTCTTTGGAGAAGGGTCCACGGCCAAGCAGGGCCAGCTGCCTCCCTCCTTCTGTTATTATAACACACAATGGACCCCCTTAAAGAGTGCTTTCTTAACGCTTTAGCACTCATAGGCACCAAAGGCCAAACCGCACATACCCCATTAAAAGAAGGAGATTGGCTAATCATTAATCAGCCCAAAGCCACGCCCACAAGTGTTGCTACTGTAATGAAATAATGACAACAACAATCAAGTCCAAAAACTTCTGAAACCTCTGAGCACATTCAGCATGTATCAGCACAGGAATAGGCTTTTATCCTTCTTTTTATGGTCTAAAGTAAAGCTCTGAAGCTCCAAAGTTTACCAACTGTAATGAATTAAGGGTCCAAGCACCAGAAAACCCCTGAAACTTCTGAAACTTCTGAGCAAATCCAGCATGTACTGGCTTTTATTCTTCTTTTCATGGTCCAAAGTAAAGGTCTGAAGCTCCAGAGTGTTGCTACTGTGATGAAATAAGGAAAACAACAATCAAGTCCAAAAACTTTTGAAACTTCTGTGGACACCCAGCATGTTTCTGCACAGAAACTGGCTTTTATTCTTTTTTTATGGTCTAAAGTAAAGTTCTGAAGCTCTGAAGTGTTCCTTACAGTAATAAAATAAGGATCCAAGCACCCAAAAACAACTATCAAGTCCAAAAACTTCTAAAACCTCTGAGCAAATCCAGCATGTACTGGCTTTTTTCTTCTTTTTATGGTCTAAAGTAAAGTTCTGAAGCTCCGAAGTGAGAGATCCAAAGCAAACAACAGCAAAGCAGGAGCTGAATAGAATCGAATTAAATTAAACTCCCAATCTCCTTTCGCATTTAGTTTTAGAAAAAGGAAAAAAAAAAACATCAAGGACTAAATGTAAAAGCCTCAAATGGAACTGAAGACAAAATGAATCCTCTTGTAGAAGGACCCGGATCTTTAATAATGACGCCACTTGTCCATCATCGATAAAGGTGCCTGGCCCAGTGACATCATTAGTAATGATTAGTGATCCAGTGGTGTCACTGATAAAAATGAGCGATCCAGTGACATCATCAATAAAAAAATAGCACTCCAGTGACATCATGAATAAAGACAAGTGATCCGGTGGGTTTGTTTTAGTTGTTTTTCTTCTTTATATTTTCCTCTTTCTTTTTAAGCATCCAGTGAAACAAAAACATTTCCAAGTTGGCACGACGAAAAAAAAAAGTGCATTCAGTTTATTTGGTTCAAGCGTCTACATCATTTCCACATGGATGAAACACATTACATTAACCCAAATATCCCTGAAAGCAAGTAAAGTGGAAGATACGCTGGTGCCAAAGGAATCGAGTGTATTTGTCACTTGTTTTTTATCAGTGAGAAGAAAAACGTCACTAAACATGTTCGAGACTCGATCCAAGTTTTACGTCGCAAGTTGTTTTATCACCACAAACGAATCAGCCTGCTTTGATCATCCCGTGCTGTCTTAATTCCCTCAATAACAGCATCGACTCAGGACCTCACCAACAGGCTGCGCCAAGAAACCCCGCAGTGCAACAGTATGGGTAAACATAACCACTTTAAATTACACTATCCAGCCTGAACAGGAGGTAAAACACAAGATAAAGGATTAAAGTGAATGAAGCGAGAGCTTAGTGCTTCCTTTCAGGACTCTGGGATGAAACTGGGGCGCGCGCAAAGCTCCTGCCGGTCCACAAAGCCTCGTGCGTAAAAGCCGGTGGGACTTTTGTGGGCGTGTTGGAGAGACTGGAGCAGCAGGTTGTTTTAGAAAGCAAATAAACCATTTTGGTCCAAAGCAGCAGTGCATAAACGTAGCGCGAGGGTCCCACTTTGCGTATATTCTCCCAATTTTTTTGCAACATTGACTGATCCGCGCGCGCCTTTGTGCGCTCTCGCGCCGATTGGCTGAGGAGCTGCGCCACCGGCTGCTCTCTGGAGGGCTTTCTGCCGCGCGCACAAAAGCTGCTGCCCTCGCCTCCATATGCTTAATGGAAACGACCCTTTGATGGAAAGATAAAGGTAAGAGAGAGAGAGAAAGAGAAAAAAAACGAGGTCTCTTAAAAAGTTGGAAAGGTGCCCTTTATTTACTGAGCTCGTTGCGCACGGAGAGCCCCCTGCGCGCGCGCTCTCTCCGGGCTCCTTTCACGCGCACTCCTCCCCCCCCTTTCTCCTCTCTCTTTTTCTGGCCACCACGGCGCGCGAGGCAGCGCGGCTCGAGCTTTTCATCCCCTCCGCGGGCCCTTTTGTCTCGCGCTGAACGGTGATGCTGCTAGTTTGGTTTTGTTTTGTTTTGTTTCTTCTTTTTTTTTTAAGAACGTGGCGACGTTTTTCCCCCCATCCAGCTTTTTTTTTCTCCTTTTTTTGCGCGAGAAGGGCCCTCGAGCTTGGCAAAAATCAGGCCCCATCATTCAGAGCC
This sequence comes from Brycinus macrolepidotus, assembly GCA_037974445.1. Taxonomy (NCBI): domain Eukaryota; kingdom Metazoa; phylum Chordata; class Actinopteri; order Characiformes; family Alestidae; genus Brycinus; species Brycinus macrolepidotus. The sequence goes on from JBBPCZ010000042.1 coordinate 26,086,847, forward strand.
GTCACCCCGCACCTGTGCTCGTGGCATTCAGCACGCACCGACCTATTCTTATTAACCTTAATTATTCAAAAAAAAAAAGCCCCACTGCACAATGGCTGAAATGGAGCAGGTTGAAGTCTGTTTATTGCTGGTAAATGAAGGATCTCCATTGGCTCTTCTTCTTTTTTTTTGTTGTGAGTGGCACGTTCTGGCTCCTTTCAGACTGGAGGAGAGCCTCAGACTTATGTGTGTGTGTGTGTGTGTGTGTGTGGACGTGCGTGTTTTTTTTTTGTTGTCACTTTTCAATCGTAACATCTGCTTGATCAAAAATATGGAGACAGCAAACATATGCGCTGGAGGATTTGGGGGTAAATGAGTTATTAACAGCCTCCGGGACAATGGAGGAGGGGTGCAGGGTGCTGGAGTGAAGTGAAGGGGGCAGTTTGGAGTCACTCCTTGCTTTTTGCACGTCTTCTGTGGACGCCAGGTGATGAGGAAGGAATCAATGTCCTTCTTTTCCGCACCCCCTCCTCTCTTTTTTTTTGTCTCTCCAAGTGAATAAAACGTGGTGGGCATCCTCTGAATTGGACGGGTTGAAACATGGGGGCGCGTTCTGAGGCATTAAATCGTCCCGCAGCACCGCAGCACGCCCTGAAGCTGCTCGCGCGATGGGTTTTTCCTCCGTGCTCTTCATCATGGCCCACGTGCACACGTCGTGCTTTACGGTTTCCCCATATTGTGCAGAGACAAAGCTTGGGTTGGTGCATTAAAGGGGGGCAAACGGTGCCAACACGTCTTGGAGACGTTGTAAGGGCCTCTTTCTCTCTGTCTTTTGCTTGTTTTAAGCAGCTGCTGTCCAGGCCCTGGACACACACACACACACACACACATAGAAAAAGAAAGAAAGAAAGAAAGAAGTTTGAACTACCAGGTGCATCTCAAGATAGACGAGGATGGATATGTTGGGTATACGAGACCCTGGCTATAAAGATATCACTGTAATTGTTTGAGGTTTCCACGTCGTGGAAAATGAGGCGAGCTCGAATTTGGCAATGAAGGGACCCCCCCCACACACACACACACACCCACCCCCACTCTCACCCACCCTCCCTTTTTTATTACCCCTATAGGGACCAAATTCAAACACCTGTTGCTCCATTGCCATCCTGGTCCTGTTGATAATTCCAGCCATTTAATTACGATGTTATCGTTTTGGAGGATCAGAGAGCATTAGCACCCCTCTTCACCAGAAGGCTGAAGAGGGGGGCTGAAAGAGGATTTGGTGGCTCCAAGAGACTCTGGATTCTTTTGGGCAGCTGGTGGACCATCATCGTGCTGGGACACAGAGTAAGTGTTTGACTGTTGTCAACAGCAGGTTGGAGAAGGATGAGAATGAAAACGTTCACAGTGAACACAGCTCAGATCTACAGAGTTCATACTGAGGGCATGAGTGGAAAAAATGATGATGATGATTGTGGTTGTGGTGGTGGTGGTGGTGGTGATCGTGGTGGTGGTGATGGTGATGATGATGATGATGATGATGGTGGTGGTGACGGTGATGATGATGGTGGTGGTGGTGGTGGTGGTGGTGATCGTG
>JBBPCZ010000042.1:26166013-26178007 GCA_037974445.1 Brycinus macrolepidotus
TATATATTACACAGTTGTCCTTGTGTATACAGACACAACTGCCACATCTAAAAGCTTTGCAGACATATATATGTGTGTGTGTGTGTGTGTGTGTGTGTACGCAACACGGAACCCACTAGCTAATCACTAATGTTATCAGGAAGGTTCCTAACGGAGTGAACTGACCTGAACATACCCAAGTGGCGGCCATGATAAGAGCTGGTGGAATTCGCTAAATGCTGAGGAAAGGTGCTTCAGTGTTTCTTTTCTTGCCTCTTTTAGCATAGGGCTATCCTTATGAAACGGAAGGAGGAAATGTCCCACACCTGTCCCACAGTTCCAGCAGCAACATTTAAAGCGACTGACTGACTGATTGCAGACCCACCTGAATAACACACATAGGATAAAAAGAAAAATAAATTAAAAAATGACCACCAGGGGGAGAAGGTTATACATAAAAGGCAACAGATCAAGAATACACTCAACCAACAAATGTCTTAAATAATGAAATAAAATGAATTAAGTCAATAATAATGCAAATAAGTACATACATTAAGCCTAGTGTTTGTGCAGTCACATTACCTTTTGACCACCTTATGAAATCTCTTTCATATCTTTCCTTGACCTCATGACGTTATCCATCGAGGTCAAGGAAAGTTACATATATTTATATATATATATATATATATCTGTGTGTATGCAGTTGTCATTTTTACCATTTGACCACTATTTGCATTATATATTTAGCAGCACAATATAGCAGGCATTGAGACTACAAGGCTTCTCAACAGAGAGGAAAATGACATCTGTTTATTTGATAATTTGATGATTGGAATGCATGCGACTCCTTGTGACTAGAAAGTTCAGCTGGCAGATGCTAAGAAGCTTATCCGCTGGATCTCGCTGAACATGCCTGTGAGGTGGTAGCCAGGCGAGCATTAAGCAGATTTCATAAGAGGATGGGCACCCTGCAGGGGATTCTAATCAGAAAGCTGTAAAACGAAGTTAATGAAGGTAGGAGCCGCTCCGCCGTGTCTCCAGGTGTATTAGACCTTCCTCAGATGTCACGATCAGATTTACACACTAAGCCACGTCATGCTGAGGCTTTAGGGCCTGGAAAAACCATTCCACGTTTCATTTAGACACTGTCCATTGTTTAGAACTGCACTTTAAAACCCTTCACCTCAGGTAATCATCCATTACTGTCGGATGCGGAAAGAATAGCTGGTGCCAGATTTGACTCCAAATGTGCTCTGAACTGGCAACACTGGCTTTTATTGACTTAATGTCTTAACTCTTTCAGACCTCAGAGAAAATGGCATAAAAAGGGAATGCATTAAAGTAGGTGAGGTTGTGCCACACAGAAATGTCATTTCTCGACTGGTGCTGTGAAATTGTACAGGTGCTGATGGAAAACTGTGAGGGAAAAATATTCAAACAAGAAAAGTGTCTGTTTTGTATATATATATATATATATATATTTGTGTGTGTGTGTGTGTGTGTGTAGGAATTTTGTGTGTGTATAATGTTGTCATCTTTGAACATTCTCTGACAAATAGACCAATAGTAATGCTGGAATGAAACTTTAAACTTAATTTTAAATAAAGCTATTTTTCTTTTATAGTTACAAGCCACGATATATATATATATATATATATATATATAGTCATAATCTAAAAAATATCCAAATGGTATCTTTACACAAGAAAACAAAACCATTCTTCTCTTCTGACATCAATGCAAAAACAACTTGTTCAGAGTCATGTTGGGCCATTTCTTTGGTTCATTCACAATGAAAGTTCTATTCAAACAATGTAAATAAAAACAGAAGAAAACATTGTATTCATGAGACATATGATATTCTCATGTTTTAAATACAGTTTCTATAAACTGTACACAAGACTAGGTTGCATGTTGATGACTTTGTGTAGTCCGACACTGATAAACAGATAGTAGGCTAAATATACACTGACCATCTCTAGTACCACTTATCATCTAAAAGAATGGACTTCAAAATGGTTTTGAAATGTTGATTTTTTTCTCTACCAGAAGAAAATGTCATATATGCACTCACACACAAAGACACACACACACATACACGCACACATCCACAAAAGAAGCCCATTCTCCAGTTCTCCTTGAGAATAATTGCCTTTTTCCTGAGAGCATAAATGGTCTTATTTGCGAGCTGTATAGGTCGCAGCGGTCGCTTGTTTTGTTGTATGCGGGACCTGTCTGCTGTTGCGGAGCCATGATGAAGCGTCTTGCCTCGGGTTTAAGTGATAACAGTGGAGCTGCTAGGCCATAAAACCACATGCTCAGAGTTGCTAATCACAGTCATTCATCACCCGCCCCCCTCATTTCCATCGGTCCAGGGCTTCGTTCTCCCCCGGCCACGTTTAAAAGCACGACTGTACTGGCGCACACAGAGCCAGGATGGCATTTAACAGTCAAGGACCGACAGCCTTTATATACAGTAGAAGAGCACATTGGCTTTCTGCTTTCATATGCAGGTGAGATTTAGTGGAGGGGGCGGCGAGGAAAGGGCAGGGAAATGGATGATGTGTGTTGGTAAATAAAACTACCTCTGAACTTCCTGTTTGAAGTGCAATTTTTTTTATTCCAGGCTTTGGGAACTTCCAAACCAAAAGTAAAGGGTAAAGTCATAACCCCATGAAGTGGGGGTAGCTTTCAAAACACTGTTTTAAAACGGCTACCCTTTACTTTGTGTGAACTTCAGGATTAATGACCAAAGGACCAAAATATTTTGGTTTTCTGAGGCTACATGAACTTCAAAGAGCCACAGAGGCCCAAAGCTATCATTTGCTATGTTATTGTGTAGTGCAACGTTGATTCCCTCATCTGTTTTCACTCATCAATATTCTTTAACTACAATACCCAGAATGCATTTCTGAAATTCATCATACAGTCTTTTCAAAAGTTCTTCCCACCCTCAAGATACATCATTATTAGGGGAAAAATCACCATGTAGAAGCTACTGGGGCACCTTTGTGGAGGTGAGTAGGCATGCTTATCATTTTTTCCCCATGTCTGCATGGAATTCTGGATTCAGGTTTTCTGGGTTCCTCCCACATGTATGTCAGGTGGATTGGAGATGCAAAATTGTCCCTAGGAATGTGTCTTCCCTGCGGTGTTTCTCCACCTTTTGCCCTATAACCTCTGGGATAGTTTCCAGCATCACCCTGGTTAGGATAAGCAGCTCGGATAATGCTTATACTTATAATTTAATGAGTAGGTCAGAGGTAATATTATGTGCAGTGTTGAATGTGATACATTTTAAACACAATATGTTCAGAAATTAGAATCAGAATCGGAATCAGAAAACTTTACTGATCCTGGACGAAACTGCTTATGTTATGTCTGCGCGGAGACACAGAGACAAGAACAATATAACAAAATAAAATATTAAGTCTAAATTAGTCCTTTAAAAGAAATCCGCAGAAAAACCTCAATATGAAATACACTGAGCTATATACAGAAATGCTAGGATATTAATGCTATAGATAAATAACAACTTGAATTACTAATAACACAAATGGTGGTTAGGAGAATGTTATTGTACATAATAGAGATCAGTAGTATATAAGCATTACTGACATAGGTAGTGATATTCACAAATGTATGGCACATAATAATAAGATATTGCACATTATGAAATGATTTAGCACCCATTAAGAAACTTCACATGATATTGCACATGGTAAGACTATTGCACATAATAAGATATTGCACATAATGATAATGTTTTAGCATCTGATGAGAACATTGCACAATAGTGCACATGGTAGAATGTTGCACATTATAGCAAGATAATAATGCACATAGTGATACACATAATGAAAATAAGAAGCAACAAAGTAGCAGCAGGTTATTACACAGATTATTGTGCGGATGTATGACAGAGGGAGGAGTTTTAGAGTCTGATGGCAGCGGGGAGGAAGGATTTCCTGTGGCGTTCAGTGGAGCACTTTATGCTGGAATCCTGTGACTATTGAACAAAGAACACAGTCATTAACTATTTAAATTTGATCAGCAATATTTAAGCAACAACCCCATGGAAAGAGCCCCATGGTGGCGCAGCGGGTAGCACTGTTGCCTCACACCTCCGGAGTTGGGGTTTGAATCTGGGTCCTGGCCTTGTGTGTGTGGAGTTTGTATGTTCTCCACGTGGTGGTGTGGGTTTCCTCCAGGGTCTCCAGTTTCTCCCACAGTCCAAAGACATGTGCGTCAGGTGAATTGGGGATTCTAAATTGACTGTAGGTGTGAACGAGCGGTGTGTGTATACGCCCTACAGTGGACTGGCATCCTGCCCAGGGTGAGTCCTTCCCTCAGGATAGGCTCAGGGTACCTGCGACACTAGTAATGGTCAAGCGGTTACAGAACATGAATGAGTGAACAGAAGGAAGATTGGTTGGCATAGAAGACAACGAAGGGAAACTCTTCTTCTTCCTCTAATGCCCAGGCTGGCAGTGAGAGAGGCGAGAATTTTTCAGATATTTCTGACGACAGCCGTCTCTTTGGGTTGAATGCCGCTGATCTAGCACACATCGACAGCACAGGGGGTATAGTGCGGCACTTTTAGCCCACTTGGTTAAAGAGTACAGGAACTCTTCTAATGTGGAGATCACAGAACCATTTTTTCCTTCACTCTCATCACGAAAAATTGGATCTTGCACTTTGCAGAAAGAATTCCTCCCCCAAAAAAGCATCTAATTGCATCCCATGCCAGCAGAAGCGGATTCCTATACAATGCTGTTCAACAGCTTTTACAGATTTTATAGATTCAGCTTATTTGTTGGAAGGTGTAAAACGAATACTTGTGTAGATGTGTATTCAGCAAAGGAGCCCAGGAGCTGAGAAAACAGAACTGAAATATAATGTCTCATTATATGACTAAAGTAGAACTGAGGAAAAAATTATTTAACTTCTTCAACCAATATAGTTGAGAAGATGTGAGCGTCATCGTTTAGAAGCACCGAGAGAAGTATTTCATGCTTATTGTCATAATCGTTGTGTTATGTTGAGTATATGAAGAATATTTTCAGTGCAGGCCAATTGCTTTTTATTACAAATACAGTATAATTAGTCCTGTTTTGCTGGATTGTGAAGAGTTGAATAAAAAAAAAACTATAGGTGTTGAAGGTATTTTGTTTATTGTTGTTATGTGTCATTGCTGCTTTCAGCTCAGAAAAAAAGTGAGAGTGAGTCGCAAAAATACATAAATAAATAATTAAATATTTAATAAAACCAGGGACCTCTTTGCCTTTACCTATTGGAGCTCATTTTGAGAACTATGGGTACTTCTTACTTTAGTCGGTTGCTGCATTTTTAAAAAAGGAAGATTTGTAAATGGGGGTTTTGGACCACTTCAATAGAAAAAGCATAGTGTAGTGAAGAAACTATCATTGCAAATGCAAATAGAAAGACATGTGAGTATTAAGAATCTTTCAAAAGTTAAAAATCAAAATCAAAAAATGAAACAGTGCTACTTTAAAAAATATTTTTGCAATAAAGACTGAGACTTAGTGGCAGGAGGTATGTGTGGGTAGTGTTTATTAGGATCCATGATGAGAGAGTGAACGGATTCTGAGGCAGTGTGTTGATGTCCATGATGAAACCAAACACAGAAGAAGGAACAGCTGGGCAGGAATACAGTGGGAGGGGTAACAAACTGAGACCAGGCGAGGGGCATGACAGGAGGGCGGACCAAGGCAGGAGCTAGAGAATAAATAAAGGCACATGACAGGGAAACTCAACAAAATAAAAGCACATGGGAAGGCTAGGCAACAGAGAAAGAGACCTAAGGCAGGCATACAGCCCCCTGAGCTATACAGCCAAGTCAGGTACCATTTAGATTCTTTTTGTTCTGCCCAGTTTAGTTTTCTCCAGTTCCACCCACTAGCTAGGACTCCCCCATCATGCAATACCGCCAACATAGGGAGGATGAAGGGTAGCATGTGCTCCCACAGAGTCACACGCAGCATCACCAAGTCTTTTCAAACTGCCACTAAAGCAATATCATTGGACAGTTTAACATGCTTGGAGGAAGTCAATAACTGCTTGAAGATAAACTCTCATTTACGTTTACATTTACGGCATTTAGCAGACGCTCTCATCCAGAGCGACGTACATCAGATTGTGCTGGCTATTGCTGCTTTAATTATAATAGTAACTATATTTAGGAGTAACTGTATGTAATTTTGATACACCCACACTCTGCACATTAGCACCATCCACCATCCATATCATCCTGTCCATATTCTGAACAGCTTCTGGAATATGTCCTTGCTAATACTTCCATATTTACACTGGCTCTGACTCACAGCAATATGGCTTCAGGACTTATTAACGAGGGAATAAATGATGTGCACTTTGAGGGAGCTGGTTTGTGGAGTGATAAATCAGCTAGTGTCCACTCTGAAAACTATTAAGAGTAAATCAGTGCTGTAGCCCAGTTTGACCAACTGTAGGTGGTGATACCCAACCGTGGCTGCCTGAACTTCTAGGTTTAGTACTTTTTATAACATTGAGGCTTGTTTCAGCAATGCCCACTGGGAACAGATCTCAGCAGCATCAGAAAAGCAGAAGAAAAAGGACTGAGCTTTCTCTTTTGACATAACACATGCTGGGTATAACACTCAAAACTCTCTATGTCATTACTAATATATTTGCACTACAGGAATTTTTTGTGATGCATTTATGTTGTCACCTATTTAGATGTGTACTTCCATCCATTGTAAACGGGGTTGGGTTGTTTGCCCGTGACATAAAAGCACTGGGCGAGAAATGTAAGTAGCATTCTCCATTTTTCAACATGGCAGGTCATGACGGTGTTCCTCGTATGCATGCTTCTTCCTATCATGAATTATAAATATAGACTAGTCACTTACTCGATGAAGTTGAGGCTTAGAATTAAAGTCTTGTCACTTCATTTCTGTGTAATTCACTGCAGTCAAGACTTTTGCAGTCAATTTTGGTGAACACAAATACCCAGTGCTCACCAGTAGTACAACAGATGTGACCTATAAAATGACTGGCAGTGGTATATGGGGCATGGAAGATAAGTGGAAGAGACATATAATTCTTCCTGACTCAACTATACATTTTTACATAACCACACTTGGTTATGTAAATCCCAAACCATGCCCTCCTCATTGCTGGATTGGATTGGTCTACCACTTGATTTCATTGCAGACATAGTGTACTTTCACTGGTCAGTTCGTGAAACAGAAAAAAAAAACTGGTGTCCTATTTTAACTTACATCAGACACTTCTGTTGCTGAAGATGAGGAAAGGAGTAGGATATAGATTATGTGGCAGACTACCAATTAAACCCATAAATTATCCAAGCTATGTGGTTAAATTGGCTTTCTAAGTCTGGCTAGCGAATTAAGCCTTTCTTGTTCACTCATTAGATGGAGCGTCACTGAAAAGAATCTCACATGCTGGGCTCAAAAGCTTGTCAGATGGCGCAGCATCAGCCAGGAACAGTAGGTTAGTGTGTTTTGTTATGCCTGTGTAATTATACTGTGGCACATCTCAAATTGTCCTTGAATTTCACTCAGATCGTAGTTGCTTGCACTCAAATTATTGCTGTCCCTCGTATGAATTTTATACACCACTCTCATTTATTCTGCCCTGGTGTTAGCCTTAACTAATAACAGTATCAAATTACTACTACTGTTGCTTTAAAGGGATCGTTTGGTGATTTTTTCACACATCACCTGTACAATATTTCTTATATATCTAACAATGGTCATTTACAGCTCAACTCACTTCCATTTTCTTGCAACTCTGGCTCTGTGGCACAGCCCAAAGGTCGGTACTGTGTCTGCAAACCAGACAGCAATTAGCAGTAGCATCTGAAAATCATGTTACTGTGAGACTTCCTCTGGCAATGACAGCAGTTATAGCTGCTAGACAGTGCTAGTAACAGAATAACACTTTTTCTACTTTCAGGGCCAGACAAAAGGCTTAGTGTCTTGATGCTATAGTAATATACACTTGCAATATGCCTTTACTAATACTCTCACTGAATTTTTTTCCTCTCATGGACTCTTTTGTCCTGAGTTTGACATTTTCAGTATTTTGCCGTGCCTTGTGCCTCATGAAAAAAGACCTCTGAAATGGTGTGTAGTGCCCAAAATTAAGTATTCTTTAAGGAATTCAGTCACTACTTTTGAACACAGTGCATTCCAAAGCTGCACATTTCCTCCTTGCATGTCACTGGATCCTCTGAATTATAAGGTTATGTGGGTTTTTGTGGGTTTTTACCAGGAGCTCTGGTTTCCATACAGAGTCCAAAGACATGCACAGCAGGTGGATGGGAGATGCTAAATTGTCCCTTGGTGTGGCTGTGTTTGACCTATGATGGACTGGCATCCAGTCCACGGTGTTTCTTTACCCTTTGCCCTATGACTGCTGGGATAGGCTTCAATGCACTACATGGCCCTGGTTAAGGATAAGTGGCTCAGAAAATGGATGGATGGATGGAGTTTTGGAGTCAAAACCTAAACTTTGCTACATGCAAGCCAACACTGACCTGACATCATAAGACTAGGAGTTTCACCAACAAACAATGAGCAAAGCACTAAGCTTTGTCAAATGGGGTAGTTTAGTTGCTTTTTTTAGGGCAGCTGGTGGCCTCGTGGTTAGGGAGTTGCCCCCTCTGATCAAAAAAGTAGTGGGTTCAAATCCCAGGACTGCTAGTGAAACCACTGAGGCACCCTTGAGCAAGGTACCGTCCCCACACACTCCTCCCTGGGTGCTCCCCGTTGTTGGCAGCCGACCGCTTCACTTTGTGAATGGGTAAAATGCAGAGGAAGAATTTCACATTGTTCACACTGTGCTGTGGTGTGTTAACATGTGACAATAAGGGGCCACTTTACTTTACTTTTTTTCAGTGGTAGCAACAGTTTCAACTGTTGTTGGTGTATAATAGAGTTAAAGTACAGTAGTAGGCTTACTTTTATGTGACATCAGCAGTGTTAGCTTTCTTGAAGCATGGATGTAACAATGTTCATATTCAGATTTCATAGTGACCTCGTAATTCACAGGGTCCAATGATATTCAAGGGTAAAATGTACACAGAACAAAATTTACTGACTTTGGAACATTTTCATTTAGCACAGAGTGTAACTGTGACTCTTTTGAAGAACACCATCTATTTCTCCTATATACATAACATCTTTCAAGTTGTAACTGTTATTTGGGCATGACCCCAACTCCGAAGCATTACATGACTTCAATGGGTTGCATGATTAGCTACGTCCTTAGTGAACTGAATATTCATTTTAGATACACTGTGACCACATTGAGGCCACATGAATGTGAGTTTCCATGTGCCTTCTCAGGTTCTGGGTCTTAGTCAAGCAAATGTATAAGAAAACACAATGTTTCATTTAACAAGCTATGACTGCTATATGCGATATGTAAGAGTCTAAAGTAGTCATTGCATATAAAAGTATTACTGAGCATGACTTAAATGCTCTTTGTCTCACAGAAGCTTGATTTACACTTGAAGAGTACTTACCTTTAATATGGCTGCCCCCTAGGCTACTATTATGTACATGATCCTTGTCTAAATGACCAAGGGGGAGGAATAGCATTTATTTATAGCAATGCTCCAGGCATTACTCAGGAACCAGCAGACACATTTAAAATTCTGTTTCTTTTCATGGCTGATCTAGCCATAAATAAGAAATCTTGGTTTTCTTGGTTATCACTGCATTTTTTTTTCTTCAGAAATTTGTAGACTCTCTCTCGGATTATAATTTTCATTTTTATACGTATTTTAACAACATTTTACACAATGTCTGGACATGGCACCAATAGGTTCTCTCCCCTACACTAAGATTACTTTGAATCATTATATCTCGTACAAACCACATCACCTATGTTTGTTGTTCAATTCACGCAAAACTGTAAGATGATTCATCCAGATCTATTCATTTAAAATGCAACAATGTTTTGAGTGACACCAATTTCATTGGTTTGCCATCTAATCTGATAAATGTGATCACGTGACTTAATATTCGAGGGCTTCTTTCCAGCCACAGATGTTGTCCCACTCAAAAGAACAAGAGGATGAAAGCTTGTTTCATGTTACACTCTCAGCAAAAAGAGTCTTACATAGTACCAAAAAGAGGCTCGTTGACATGCAACAATAGAAGAATCCTTTTGGCCTTGTTTAGAAGCATTTTAAAGGCTCCTTAAATAACCATATACAAGAGGCTTTCAAGTGGTGCAACTCTCTAAGTGTTGGCTCTTTCATCAGGAGATCGCAAGTTTGATCCGAAGTGGTGCCATAGTCACCTGTGGTCCAGAACAGCACAGTTGGCTTTGGTCTTTCTGGGTGGGTGGGTAGGATGCCCCCCCCCCACCCCCCCCACCCCCAACAGACACAGGTGTCTGTTAGCTGATTTAACAGAACTGATGATTAGTGTTCTCCTCCAAGTGTGTTATGTTACTGCAATACCTTCCTAGTGGATCTTCTGGCTTGCATGATAAGACCCTTACAGCTGGTTCAGAACGCAGCAGCTAGGCAGGTCTTCAACCAACCCAAGAGTTTGCATGTCGCCCCACTGCTATTTGACCTATATTGGCTACCCATGCCTGCCCGAATTAAGTTCAAGTCACTAACTCTACAAAGTGACATCTGGGTCTGCACCCAGATACCTTAATCCTATCTTACAGGCTTAAATTCTTGCCCGCTCCCTCGGCTCCTCCAAGGAACATCGTCTGGCTCTGCCATCCCCACACACAAGGCAAACCCAGTCCAGACTGGTCTCATTCCTTGTTCCCTGCTGGTGAAATGAGCTGCCAAAGCCGACCAGAGCAGAAAAATCCCTCTCTATCTTCAAGAACCTCCTGAAGTCTCATCTACTCAAAGAGCATCTCCTCTCCTGATCTATCTTCTTGCGCTACCCCTACATAAAGATTTAGCACTTGTGTTTCCTTGTATTGTAAGTCACTTTGGATAAAAGTATCTGTCAAATGAATGTAATGCAATGTAATGTAATATTGTTCAATGAGGTCACATTGCAGCAGTTCAGTTGAAGCAGTTGGGGCTTCATATGGCTTGTAGGAAGCACATGCTTGCTTTCACCCTCCCAATGTTGGTGATAACGTGTAATGGGGGACTTTTAGCTAGTCAGTGGAATTGGATATGACTGAATTGAGCAGAAAATTAAGGGGAAAAAAGACCAAATAGAAAAAATTAAAGAGCAAAAACATTGTGCATGTTGACAACGACAATGTCTTTGACTTATTGTTAAAAGTTGCTATTTAGCCCTTTTATTACAGACTTTCTCATCATTGATGCTTTGATTAAACAGCCATCCATGCAAAACAAACATCCAACCAAAACCTCAGTCTTTTACCCTAGTTATCTTTTTCTTAATTAAAAGTCATACCATTTCTGCAGAGAGCAGAGCAATTTAATAAGAAAAAACAGGAAAATGAAATTAAGTCTGACTGTTTAAATGTTTAAATTGATACAAACCCATGATACAGCAAAGCTTTCCATTGGTTGAAGCGGCTGTTGGCTGTATTTTGAACACTTTGCCTTGCACATACACTTTGGAACATAATAAAACAACAATATGCGATTTCCCTGTAAAAATAGTTACCTAGATTTTCAAGATCTGAACTGGATTGCTATTCCACCCCCAAATAAGTACTCTGGCAGTCGTAGCTACAGTTTGAGTAGCTGCGTTTGGTATTTAAGTATAGTAGTGGACTACCAATATGACATCAGTTCAATGTGCAAAAGTCAGGATAGCTTGTTTGAAGCATGTTTGTAGTAAATTTGCTTCTAATTCCTTAGAGACCTCATAATCACAGGATCCATTCATTTTTCTCTTAGAATAAAAACAGCTTAGTCTTAAAGCTACTAATTTGGGCATCATTTGGGCATCTTGCACTAATAATCTGTTGTTTTATTATATCTGTTATAGTTATAGTTATTTGTTACTTTGTACAAATTAGTTATAC
>JBBPCZ010000042.1:26178107-26202300 GCA_037974445.1 Brycinus macrolepidotus
GAAAGCCTTCCAAGAAGAGTGGAAGCTGTTATAGCTGCAAAGGAGGACCAACTCCATATTAAAGTCTATGTATTTGAATGCAATGTCATTAAAGTCGCTCTTTGTGTAATGGTCAGGCGTCCCAGTACTTTTGTCTATATAGTGTAGGGTGGCCAAACAGATATCAGGGGTGTCCAGTGCCAACCTCTGGCTGTGTCACTGCCTGATTGAGATGTTTTCAAAATGCCGAACCTTTTAGTGTGCCATCTCAAGGATAAGATTAATTTTTCGTTAATGTGTCTTATCAAACATTGGAAACAATAATACACACCATACTGAAGGATTGCTTATTTGACCATTTGAGCCCTGTGGGATTCCCATCAATGTCTGGGGAGGAATTAGTGCATTGCAGAAAATGAGTTTCGGAGCAGCAAGGCGAGCGCAGCGGGGGATGCGGCTTTCTTTGACGTATGAATACTCCTGGGCCCTGTGATATTTACAGTGCGGTATTTAGAAAGCACCAATTAAAAATAGAAAGCCTGCTCAAGAGCTGTAGGAGAACACGGCTGTGGCTTCTCCATTAAAACAATAGTTTTGGAAAAGAAATCAAATTAAGCCATAACATTCTTCAGCGTTCAAAGTTTTCTTCTTTTTTGTACTAGAGGCTAATGTAAGTAAAGGAGGCTCTCTTTGTCTTCCGTTTTTTCCTGCACTTTCTCACTCACTCATTATTTCTGTCTCTCTCATTGACCTCTTTCCCTCTCTCCCACTTTTTTTTTCTCACTTGTAATTCGCTCTCCTCACACTTTGCCTTATTTTCCTTCTCTCTCTTTTTCTCTCTACCCCCCCTTCCCGCTTTTTCTTGTGTTTTCACATCTCTCTTGCTTTCAGCCTCTCTCTGTTTCTCTCTCCTTCGTTCTCTCTCTCTCTCTCTCTCTCTCTCTCACCTTCTCTCCTGCTCTTTTCATTTTCACTTTTGGTTTTTTCTCCTTTCATTTCTCTCTCTTTCACTCTCTCTTAATTCCATCACTCTTCATTTTCTCTCTCTCTCTCTCTCTCTCTCTCTCTCTCTCTCTTACACATTCTCTCACTCTCTGATTCTTCTATTTTCTCACTTTTTGTGTCTCATCATCTGCTTTAACACCCTTGTAATATACTTTCCTGAACTTCTTTCACTTTCTGTTCTGTTCCTCTCTTTAAGATAAGATAAGATAAGATAACCTTTATTAGTCCCACATTTGGAGAATTTGCATTGTTATAATTGCAAAGTTGACAGTACAAGAGAAGAAAGTAGAAGCAGCAGAACCAATAAAATAAAAGCTAACATATCGGTAAAACCGATGTATGATGTATGAACACACTGGAGTCTCCTCAGGTGCCTGGTAGCAACAGACATTAAAAGAAACAGTAATAATGCACGGTGCACGCAGTAATATTGTACCTGAAATACTGCACACGTTACCAAAATGAAGAGTGGTAGCAGTCACCCAGGAGCTGCATTTTGGATTCAGTTTTGTAAGTCTATTCGAGATTACATAGGAAACTGAGGGGATGGTTTAGGTGAATGGTTTGCACAATGCTAACTTGGTGACTTTTTGCTTCCATTACTTGTCAAATTCGTCTTGTAGTTCCAGTGCAGAGCCAAAGCAACAACCTTCAGACTCAAAACCAAGTATAAGGTCATTAACACAACTTTTCACTGAAGTTCACCCAACTCAATGGGATTGGGATTCCAACTGAAGATCTCCTGGACCTCATTCTTAGACACTACTTTTAAAAATCAAAGTGATAAATATGTATTATAGTGGATTAAATTCACAGACACAAAATTCTAACTGCAGGATCTCCCATTTAAGCTTTTACGCCAGCATCCCCATGAACCCCAGTGATGCTACATCCATCCATTAGTGAGGAGAAATTTCCATGGTTGGACTGTGTAGTGGAAAGGGTCCCAGAAAAGTATTAGTATTAGTCGTTCACTACAAAATGTGAGGTGAGAGAACTCAAGTCGAGTTTGACGAAGAAAAGTTGCACACTACATTATTTTACTTGAGGGTGAAACTGTACACATTTGATTTTAGGCCAACTCCTGCTTCAGGGATGCAGAGGGATTAGCGAAGAGTCTTATTTATTTTGATCGTCAGGAAGAATGTAAACAAAGTGTCCGTTTGCCATCTGGTTGTTTAGAGCATGAACAGCCGCTAATGCTTGATAATCCCGTTTTAAGGGCTATAAATAAGATCCTTTTTAGACTATACAGAGTCATTTTGGAACGTTTCTATTGCTCCGTTCGTCATGGAATCAGGAGACAGTGTAAACTGCAGGTGGCATTGTCAAATTATGTGCAATTAAAATGGAAATGTTACGACAGCAACAATATTTTATTCATGGGTAAATGAATCAAATTCAGTCAATGCAGCTTTATTTAGCATGGCCACATTGTTGAATGGTGAAGCGTGTGTGCTCCTGAAAGCCTTTGTTCCAGTCTAAAAATGATACAGATTTGTTAATTACCTCTATTTCCGCCGCCTCTTCACAATGCTGAATTAATTATAGACTGATTTGGACACACACCGGGCTTGTAGTCATGTCCAGTTTGCGCTGAGCTCAGAGAGTGTTGTGTCGTGTTTTGCAATAATTCCTGAGTGTAACGGAGGCGCATGACCCTTATCGTCTGTGCACCTGTTCTTCTACAAACGATGTGTGCCTGTGTGTGTGTGTGTGACACGGTGTCTACAATTTGGGGTCAAAATAAATTAGCAGGTTTTGATTGTGCTGCTTTGCAGAGTGGTTTGAGAGGCCGTCAGATTGTCCAGATGGTGTTTTCAGCATAAGACACACAGATGGAGGCAGAAACACCTCGAGTGGCGGTGATGGGCGCAAGATGTTTCCAACGGCTCTGAGAAACGACATGAACAACCGCACAGTGTCAGCCAGCAGAGTCAGCTGTGTTAACACAGGCCAGGCTTTAAAGGCTGGCATGTCATTAACACTGCTTTTTTTTAAACAGGAAGAGTTTGATGTAAGGAGTAAATACTGTCAAGACTATTCACTTATAGTAAATAAGACTAACCACCCCATCAGTTCCATCAATGGAAAACAGCCTGTTTTGAATGCATTGCTTTAGGATTTTACAAAGAGTCAATGCACTTCTATATCCGCCTGTTCAGTCTACAGCAGTTTATCCCACCCATTCACGATGCAGTTATAAGGAGTGTTGCATATAATTTTCTGATTGAGGTACCCAATCTGAACTAGGGTTCTTTACATACTATACAGTATGCAAAAGTTTAGGCACCCTCGGTCAAAATATGTTTAAGTAAAAATCAGTATGCATCCTCTGCAGAGGCATGACTAAGCTACAGTTAAATGTAGCCTGTGCAAAAGTTATGGGACATTTGATATTTTATGTTTTAGACAAAAAAATACAATTAAACTGTACCCTAAAACTTGCAGAATATGGTATTTTTTTAGCCTATTTTCTATAGAGATCTGTTCATTTATTTCCACTTAGAAAATAAGAAAACAAAACATATAATTTAACCAAAAGTGTTTAGACTTTTGATAATGTTCTGGGCTTAAAAACTTTATTCTTCGGGATAAAGAGAATAAACAATGAATTATAGTTGTTTGGTACAAATGCCATAAGTAGACCTCAGGGAATAAATAAATAAATACATAAATAAATCAATGGATGAATGAATGAATGAATGAATGAATGAATGAGAAAAGTCTACAACATGGCCTATTTAAAGCCCTTCTGGGTAGCACTGTGCAAACTTCCCCAAGTGGATAATAAAGCCATTACACTGTAGCCAATACTGAATTCTAATAACCTCATGGATGTAAACCTAATGACCCATTATTATGAAGTTTCTGAAAGCAAGAGTACTAATCTAGGCTCAGATCAGCTCCACCTTGCTGGTGTACAGTTAGAGACTCCATCTGGTCGTGCACAATTTGTCTTAGGCATCTTCTAGCCCTTCTCCCCAGTATAGTCATGACCACCTTACACAAAAACTGTCAATTCTGCTTCATGATCAAGAGGTCTGCATTGATTGGAAGCATGTTGAGTGAAGGGACAAAGGGGAGGGCCATCCTAC
Source organism: Brycinus macrolepidotus (assembly GCA_037974445.1). Taxonomy (NCBI): domain Eukaryota; kingdom Metazoa; phylum Chordata; class Actinopteri; order Characiformes; family Alestidae; genus Brycinus; species Brycinus macrolepidotus. Next base: position 26,182,190 of record JBBPCZ010000042.1, read on the forward strand.
CCACCCAGAGACCAGTTATGCACTCTTATGAACTTCCAGCCTTGGATGGCTGTGGCGTCACTGGCGACTATACTTACAATCTAATGACGACAGGGCAGATGTTCGACAGTTGTGCCACTCAGGAGCTCCTAATGGTCAATGAACATGGTGAATGATGGTCTTGAGGTCAGACACCAATCAATGATAAATGGGGCAGAGGATGTGCATCATCAAATAGGCTACAGTCTGCAAATCTGCACCTATATAGTGGACCTGGATGATAGGTGGAGCTCTTAGAGCGGCCAGTGAATGGAAGTACAATGAAGGGGTTTATAATCAAAGAGATGCTGCACGTGATATTATATTTATTATGAAATAAATGGGAAACAATGCAACCTGAATCATTGCTCTTGATTAATACAACTGAGTGAGTTACAGTTCCTGCAGTAAAACAGAGCAATATAATTACGAATTATGTTATTTTAATATCAGCTTGGGGGTTAGGGTACATAGCTATTGAATCCAGTAAAAACAAATAAAATCTAGCCATGTTATTCAAGTCACAACTGATTAAATTTAAAAAGTATTAGAAAATGTTTTAAGGGTTTTTGTTTTTTTGCCTTTATTGGGATGGAAAAAGGTAAGCAGTGAAAATGAGACCTCAGTCTCAGTAGACTTTCTCCTGTATAAATAAATCAGAAATAAATAAATAAATGAATAGAATCATATGGTTCACTGTCTAGTGGCTGGGTGCTGGAGTTGCTCCTGCAGGGCCTGCCTGAGGGAAGGAGTTGTTTCTGGCTGCCAAGCTGCAGGCCGATGGAAGGAAGTGTGCGCTATTGTGTGCTCTGAATGAGAACGGTGGCTTTTTTTTGTGAGCGGCGCTGTCCTGTAGCTATGCTTGGCTGTATTCTCCCCTTTCCTCTCTGCTACATGGCCTCATTCCACACTGGAGCTCCTAAACAACCAACAGGCTGCTGCTAGACTGATTCTTCCAATGAAATTTCACTACAGCTTGGTCCTGATGCTGATTGCAATCATTTGCAATCAGCATCAGTTCACACCACTGAAATAGTAAAGAAATTGCTTATTGGTTCATTCATTGTGAAATGTCAACACAATGTAAAGGGCAGCTGATAAAAAAATCAAATAAAAAATTGGGAGCTTTTGATATGGTAGCGGTGAGATGGTGGTGTTCGGAGGTGTTTGCATTGTTTGTGTTTGTAGAAACAATCTGGAAGTGGGTGTGGTTTATAACACCAGTTTCTGCCAGCTTTTGTCTATTGAAGCGAGAGCTTCAAAACTATAAAAAATATTTAAAAAAAAAAAAGTGAATGTTTGGAAATTGTGAAATTTGGAAACTAATTGTGCTCATCATTGCCAAAAATGAATCCAGGTCATTGACTGAACTACTGGCAGCGCAGAATTCCATTTGACACATGTAAGAGATGATAAGGCAGGATGTAGGTATGAGTAAATGACTTTATTAAACAAAATAAAACACTGGAAGCAAAATAGAAATGCAACTCCATAAACCTAGGGGAGAATACTAACAGGGTAAGCTGGCGGCCGCTGGTTAGGGAGTTGTCCCTGTGATCGGAAGGTTGCGGGTTCGAATCCCAGGACTGCTAGTGGCACCAATGAGATACCCTTGAGCAAGGTACCGTCCCCACACACTGCTCCCCAGGCGCTGCGCCGGTGGCTTCCCTCTGCTTCACTTGGCGAATGGGTGAAATGCAGGGAAAGAATTTCACATTGTTCACACTGTGTGCTGTAGTGTGTTCACGCGTGACTATAAGGGGCCGCTTTACTTTAAACACAAGATACTTGATGCAAGACCAGATAAGGGCACACTGATGCACTGAGACAAGAAACAGCTGGGACAAGATGAGTAAACAAACTGCACTCAGGTAATAAACTACACACATGTGATAAAGGGAAGGTGGGACTGGGGCAGAGACAAAGAAAGACAACAAGAAAAGCACAGGATGAAAAGCACATGGGTAGCAGAAACAAAGATGAAAACCAGACAGAGATAAGGCAGGGCAGTTTTACACCAATGACTTATGAGTAGCTGTGATAATATAATTTTATTAGCCTACATTACTGTATCAACTGGGCTGAGACATTGCAATAGTGAGTAAACAAGGAAATGATGTTGTCATTTTTTTTTTATTCACCGACCGTAATTTTCTAATGGCGAGAGAGGAATCCTAGCTATGTCGCAGGTTGGGCTGTGTAGAGGTATGCGTGTTGTACGCTTCTCAGTCTAAATAGTGTGGCGTGCTTACTTTCAGGTCCTGCTGTTTGAACGACAGCAGGGACGTGTGATGAATTAGCCAGGCTAAATTGCACTTAGGTTATTAGGCTACATTTGAATTTCATATAAATGATGATGAATGGTCCTCTCTGTGCTAATGACCACTTAAAAGGGAAGCGGGTGCTTTTTAAGACCAAGGTGAGAACCACTGAAGACAAATGCAGACATTTTTATGCTTTAAATTGCAAGTAGAAACTTAACAGTAACAGTGTATTTCCATGTACTAAAGATGTAGTTGATTCCATTTCTGCATCAAAAGGAATCAAGAAAATGGCAAAAATGTGAAGGATGTTTTGTCTTTTTGGAAAACAACACCGTATGTAGGGCAGTATCTTCAGTGAAATGCAAATGATTATACAATACCCGAGTTTCTAAAAACAAATATTGTATGAATTGAAAATTTGCACTTTTGACAGCATTTCTCCACTATTTTCAATGAGCTATACTGTAAGCTTTTTACTGCAATTAGTGTGATTTGAAAGGGTAAGAACATTGATGCCTAGAAGAAGAATCATGAAACCCTGGCTGGTGTAGAGGAGAGGAGCATCGGGCCTGCATATCAGAGACCTAGCTGAGAAAGGACAGACATGGCAAACGTGGCTTTGAAATCCATGTTATCTCTGTCCAAGGTCAGTGTAGCATGAGATGTCAGGGTGGCAAGATGAAATCTTAGTCACACGACTCCACCTAGGAGATCTTAATTGGATTGTTGCCTGAACTGACTCTTCCTCAAAGTTATATCAAGACTTTGGCAGTGACAGAGCATCTCATTATAAGCAGTCGAACAAGCTAGGCCTCGGCGAAGCAAGGGTACTGCATCTAGTATAGCAAATAAAAAGCAACTGAAAAAAGACCAAAAAGGAGATAAGAGGGAAATGATAGAAAATAGTTTTCTTTTGTGTGACAGCCAGGTCTGGATGGGACGTGTCGCCGGCTCAGGTGATTGGCATCGGGCCTTAAGTCGCTCTGCTGGATGTACAATGACATCTCCATTTACGGATGCCATTCTCCCTTTCTCCCAGACCTGCCGAGGATTGGCCATGACAATAACACACTTTCCTCCAGCGGAGCGGAAGCGAAACCTTGACCTCAACCTTTTCCAACAAAGAACTCTCTGTCATCCCCAGTTACTGTCGGCAAGGGCCCCCCAAGGGAGGAGGGAGGGATGGAGGTGAGTCTCCGGTACAGCCCATAAATCCACAGAATGAGTGGGCGGTCGGCTTCACGGACGTCAGCGGAGATTGATGGAACGGATCCCCGATAATGAGGCCAGAGATGATTAAAACACTTATGAAGAAATTAAAAGTGCTCTCAGTGCAAGGCTGCAGGACACGGCAAAGACAAGCAATGGCGTATTAGGTGATATGATGTTCTTGGATACTTATAAGTGAAATTACTATTCGGCTTTTGGTTTAGTTACCTAATAGAACACTGAAATAAATATAAATATTTTGATTTTTTTATGTATAAACAATGTTTCATATCAAATTTCAAGTACTCGGGAACAACATGTTGATATGATGATGATGTATTGTAACTGTCTATTTCCAAAAAAATATATATCTGCCCTGTCACTGGACCTTAGCTTTTTTTTTTGTGTGTGATTCTGGATATTAATTTTATTATGTCTTCATTTTATTAAATATTGATATCATACAGCTTTTTCAATCATGTAAAAAGCATATTTATTTGGATTGGTGGGTTTTGAGCCTACTTTCACACTATCGCAAAATGAAATGTTGTTCTACATACCACATCGTCTTCTTTAATTACTCTGTGTGTGTGGTCTGTGCTGTACTCTTGTACTGTATGGTCCAGTTAACACAGGCTGTGTCTTGCATGTTGCACCAAAGACACTGGAGGAACAACGTTTCATTCCACCGTGCCCGTATATTAATGAGGTGACGAAAATTGTTCCTGACTCTTGACTTTTGAAGGCTTGCAAGGAAGTCGCTAACCTCCCTGATATGCTAATGCAACCTGATAATGAAATAGAAAAATATGAGTTTGTGTTTTCTTCAGTACTTCAGGAGACAATATGGTGTTCATTACTGGGAGTGCTTGCATGCAGCAGGCGGAGGCGTAAGACACGTCGTGAATGTTAAAGAGCGGAAGCTTGCGGGCTGCGAGACTTGGGCCTTTGAGAGATCTGCTTTGTGGCTGCTCTTGCATGACCATGCTAATCAGGATAGTTGTTTCGCCAGCAGCAGTGGCAGCGGCAGCCTAGATTCTGTGTGAAGCTTCACTTTCGTCTGACAGCAGACCGTGTGGCCTGAGAAGATTGTGTTGGGTTTTTGGACAATCTCAAGGTTTGCGACATGCAGATACATACATTTTGTCATGTGAAAACATAATTAAAGCATTGAATGGTACACACCACAGAAATTGTACCCGATTCTTTAAAATAAGTTGTATACACTGATCAGCCACTGGTGAGTAATATTAATTATCTCTACAATTGTACCTGTCAAGAGGTGGGACAAGTGAACACCTTTTTAGGTTAATGGGTTGGAAGCAGGAAAAATGAGCATCTGAGCAAATTTTGATGGCTAGATGACTGGATCAGAGCATCTCTGAAACAGCAGGTATTATGTAGTGCTCCCAGTATACAGTGGTTAGTAACTATCAAAAGTAGTCCAAGGAAGGACAACCAATGAACCGGTGACAGGGTGATGGGCGTCCAAGGCTCACTGATGCACGTGGGGCCCAAGCTGTCTGATCCAATCCCACAGAAGCTGTAGCAGAAATTGCTGAATATGCTAATGCTGTCTTTGAGATTAAGGTGTCAAAACACACCATGCATCACATGCTACAAATGGAGCTTTGTAGCCGCAGACCGGTCAGAGTGCCCATGCTGACCCCTCTCCACCTACAAAAGCATCTAAAATGGGCACATGACCATCCGAACTAGATCATGAATCAATGGAAGAATGCGGCCTGGTCTAAAGAAGTCACTTTATCACATGGACAGCTGGATGAGTGTGTGTACGTTACCAGGATGCACTATGGGAAGAAGGCAACTGACAGGACTGAAAAGAGTTGCTTCTTGTGCCAGATACCACAGCACACTTTAAGAGGTCTTGTAGAATTGATGCCTCAACAGGTCAAAGATGTTTTGGTGGTATAACGAGGACCTACACAATATTAGGCACGTGGTTATGGCTGACTGGTTTGTACAATATTCAGCAAAGACCATGGAATAAAAACTCAGTTGCAAAAACAGCCTGCTTTGAATTCACCTTGGACACATTTCTGTATGACCTCATATTCAGCCTATGGCAACATAGCCCCACCCATTCAGGTTGAAGTGATGTGGAGTGTTGTTTCTGCAGACAGTACATAGCAAATTATTGAAGTGAAGGAAGTGAGAAAACCAAATAAATGTAAAAGAAAAAAGTTTTTTTCCCCACCTCACAGAGGAGTTCATTACATCCAGAACTGCTTTAAGGCACTGTAACAGAAACAACTTGCTTAATCTGTAACAGCAGTTGGTTGGAAAATGGTCATGTAAAAATGAATTACAACCAATTTTGGTACATAAAGCCATACACTATAACTGTGTTTCAGGGAAACAAAAATTAATTACAAGTAGTTAAAATTTAGAATATTGGCCCTTTAAGCCTTATTTGTGTTCATGTGTTGAAATTCTCTTTCCATGATTTTACATAATCTTCGCACTGTATTGAAAAGAGCATTATTTGGCCTATCTCCAAACAGTCTCCTCTGTGTGCAGGGTGGACACGCTAATTTTCTGATATTGCCTGCTCTGTAAAATCATATTTTCCTTATTAAAGTGGAATGACCTAATTTTGCTGAGGCAGTGAATCCAATGGTCCATTTTATTCCCCTGACACCTCTGATTTGGAATGAAAGTGAGACTGGCAAACACTGCTGGTGGCTGTGCACAGCCAAACTGTTGCTTTGCTTGCATATGACGATGCCTCTGGGAACATGCATGTATAAAGCATGTTTTAGGGAATAGCAGTTGGCACTAAACTCATATCCGCTAATGGCTAGTATATGGTGGGCATCTGTGTGGAAAAAGCAATGCGCTTGGGAAAGCTGAAGCCATCGACAGAGCCAGAAAAAAAAATACACATACCACATATTACTTTACCTGTTATAGTAACATTCGAATCATCCCATTTTCAAGGTGCATTTTGGCTCTTCTGACATTCTAAACATCCATTTCAGTGCTGGCCTATATTTCTCAAATCACTTTACATTTCAGTTGTTTTTTTTATTCTGTATTTTTTTTTATTTACAACTGTTCAACCCCTGAATTGTGGAGCATGAATCATGTTGGTTTCTAGTACTTAGGTGGAAATGGAGTATTACGACGGACTGGGCCTTCTGCTGTTTGATTTGAAAATCAATATTAATTTCAAAAAAGACCTACAGAGCTTTCCAAATAAAGTCATGTGCATTCATTTGAATGCCGGGCCACTGTTAAAGTCATTAGCGTCTATTTTTCATATATATTAAGGTAGTTGCTGTTCAGTCATTGTCATTTTATGTTTTTTTTTGTTTTGTTTTTTTTTATCCCAAGGATTTTTTTACATTTTCTGCGTAATTAAATTGTTGATTGAATTATCCACCCATTGTTGATTTAATTCCTGCATAATTTAAATGTTGTTTGCAATCACTAAGGGTCCAACATTTGGTACAAAAGTGTAGTTATAGTCGACTTTCACACAAAATTTCTGCACACATGCAGAAACTGACTGCTTTAAAAGCTCTGCGACCTTGACTTGCGGCGCAGACCTGGCCATCAGTCTGCAGCACTGTCTGATGTTGCTGGCTGGGAGAGGGGATGTAGCAAGCAGTGTGCAAGTAAGCAGAAGCATGGCAAGCAGGTGAGGTCCATTCTAGGCAAAAGGGAAATCAGAATCAGAATCGCGTTTATTGGCCAAGTATGTGAGTAAACACATACAAGGAATTTGATTCCGGTCGATGGTGTCTCTCAAGCACAACGGTATAAAAACAACAACGATATGTAAAGATAAAGTAATGTGGTCTGAGTGACCAAACGCGCAGAAAATAAACAAAAACAAAGAAAGTACTAGAGAGCGCAGTACCGAGGCTACCATCCGCAGGCGGCGCCATCTTGAAACCTAAATGCTAACCGGCCAGCTGTTCCATCTGTCCTACTTGCCAATATCTGCTCCTTGGACAATAAAATGGACTACATCCAATTCCAGCGAACTACCCAGCGTGAGACAGAAGAGTGACTCTGACTGGAAAAACTCAAGGAGGGGGCTTGTGTGTTTGCATCAACATTGACTGGTGCGTGAACACTGAGCTCGTGGTGGAGTTTGTGACTGTTAGATGCAGATCATTTTATTTACAGCAGGGAATTCGCCACACATGCTCATAGTTGTGGTGGTTGTCCAGAGCACAACGTTCCTAGGTGTTCACATCGTGGAGAACCTCATGTGACCCCTCTATGCCGGCTCCATTTCCGAGAAGGTCCAGCAGCGTCTGTTCCTACAGAGACAGAGGAGAGTGCACCCCCACCTTATTCTTCAGAGGGATTTCAGAGAGCATTCTCTATGGCTGCATCCTGGTGTGGTACGGAATCTCTGCCACATCAGATCACTAGACCTTACAGAGGATAGTAAGAACTGCTGAAATCACTGGGGTTTCTCTCCCCTTTGTTGCAGGCTTGTACACGGAACTACATCCACAAAGCCACCTGCATTGTGGATGACCTCAAAGACCCCTCCCATGCCCTTTTTCCCTCCTTCTGTCTGGCAGAAGGTTTTACAGCATCCAGGGCTTCACTACCAGGATGAGGAGATTTCTTCCTCCCGGCCATGGACGCCTAAAACGAACTGTACATCACACACACACACTCTGAACTGCTTCCTTTCTCCAAATCATATGACACACACTAAACTGTTCCTCCATAAACAAAGAAAACTTACTCCTCAACTGCCACTGTAAATACATTGTATTTATTTATATACTGCACATTTTTTTCTAATCATGTTGCTGCTACTTGTTATTTTTGCGCAATTATGCATTGCTGTGTATCTCAATCTTTGCATTCCTTTGCATTTTTGCACATGTAACAATTCTGCTGCTAGAATACAGTATGTCATAATCATTCCAGTACTGTTACTTCTCCTGTTGTCTTGTCCTGTAAATTATTGTACTGCTGCTCTTTAGTCCTGTCCTGCCCACACTTCAGAGGTGGAGTTCTGTTTTTGTTCTTTGTGGTGTTCTGTTTTTCGTTCTTTGCATTATGGTCTTAGAGGAACGCTGTTTCATTTCACTGCATACTGTTTATATGGGTGAAATGACAATAAACATCTACTTGACTACTTGACTTGACTTGAGATGTAAACAGTCATTCACAGTGCTTTGTAGAACAGCACACTGCAAAGAAACTATGCTTTAATTTCTTTCAATTCAGTGTCAGTTTAGTCATTTTATATACCACTGCAATGACCATAGAACCTACACTTTTTCTAGATGTTTTATATGCAATGTCAAAAATGGTAAGACTGAAAAAAAAAAATCCTTGGGACTATTATGCCTTACAGCACCCTGCATGAAGATCTCCACCATGTATGGATTTACTAAATGTATTTTAGGCCAGAAACCTCTACAAATAATTGTAAAACCATGCTACAGGTTTAATCGCTTTTTGTAAAGTAGCTCTTCAGATGGCAGGTCCCTACCACAACTCTGTGAACAATTCAGACTTGGTAAGTTTCTCCACACTCAAACCAATCAAACCACTCCAAATGACTTTCATGTTTAAACAGTTAAACAGAGTTTAACTGTACACAGCGATACATATGTGGTAACTATGAGTACACCATGTCTTAATTACGCCTATGTCTAATCTAGAAATCAGAGTATAAGTGTAGGAGAGGTTGATTATATTTGTATTATGGATTGCAATATTAGAAATAAAATTATAGGACTATTTTTGGCATGCCAGTCTGGGCATGTGGCTGTGGAGCAGTGGAACCAATTTTTCTGGAGTGATGGAGGTCCATGCAGCAAATCTGAGAAGAGCTGATATTTGTGATCCAGGACTAGTCATGCAAAATCAGTACCTGACCTCACTAAAGCTCTTGAGGCTGAATGCAATCATATATTCACAGCAATGTTGTAGAAAGTCATCTCAGAGGAATAGTGGGTATTACTGCAGAAAAACAAACAAACAAACAAACAAATAATAAATAAATAAATAACCTTGAATTTAGAACAAATATTGAATGCTTGTCTACATTTGGACATGTAGTGTGTAGCTAGGCTTCCATGCTAAGTAGAAAAGCTTTATAGCTGTATTTAAAGCCTGTAAAGCTGCTTCATTCGTGAACACAGTGGAGAGCTATCTAATTGTGAAAGTCCATTGAAAATACAGCCAACATTCATTGGAGGGATATTGACATATGACAGCTCAGACACTTCAGGAGGTAGTATGAGATGTGTTGGAGATGCAGATGAGTAGATCATAAATGTATCTTTTCACTGCATGCTTCATCTTTCTCTTAATCTTCTGAATGAAACTTTGTTTGTATTTCATATCATTCTTTGCCAGACTGCGATGAATAAAATGTGTTGCTGGGTATGATCTCCAGAAGAGACCTCTTTGGATTTGCATCACTTGCTGATACCACTTTTATTGTGGAAAATCACATTGGTAAGATGCATCACAGCTGCACTGGGGTCGGTTTTGATGCTACACCATCCAGGGACTGCTAACTGAGGTACAGCTCACTGTTCTTCAGAAAATGTTCTCATAATGTAAATGAGTTGTTTCAGGTGAACTGACCTCATTCCAAAGTTTCAAGCAGGCAGCCAAGTTCTACATTTTCAGTTTTCTTTGTGTAGAATATAGTCTTACTGCTATTCCTAGTGTATGTTTAACCTTTATTGTTCCCAATGTTTTCTTGGTTAGATGTTTGTAGAAGGAGAAATGTGTGGCATTTAGCCTTGTAACTTACAGCTTTTAGCTGTCCTCTCTATACTGACAGCTGAAAGAGCAGACTGATACGGGGTAATGTACACCTGGGGGTAACCTGTGGATGAACCAAAAGGCTGAAAGGCTTCAGCAACTGTCTGCTACCCAGACATCAGAGTGGTATGTGACGTTATGTGATCATTCAGCTTATGTCAAGGAAAAAGGTCATGCTTTGACTCTGACAAAGGTATAGCCTATGTCTGTGCGTATGCTTTGCCCCATGCAGCAATGGACCTATCTTTTAACCCTTTCAGATCTAGATTATAGCCTTTGCACTTTTTATACCATTGATTATAGACCATATCATTTCTTGACAGTAACAGTAGTTTAGCTCTAAGCACAAAGGAGATACGCTAAGGAGATACACCAGGTCGTCGGTTAGGGCGACCCCTAAGTAGCCGGCTGGTCCAGCCAAGCCCTGTGGAATGTCCTTATCAAATTTCGATTCAGGATATCTCAAGTCGGAACCCAATACTGCTCCTCAAGGCCATACCTCCCAGTCGACCAGATATCATATGCCACCCTGCCACCTCCTTGAGTCCAGAAGCTCCTGTAATCTGTACATTAGGGCACCTCCTACCTCCATTAGGGTTGACTCTGCCAAGTCCCTGTCCAAGGCCACTTAACCACCGGCCTGAGAAGAGGCACATGGAATACTGGATCAATACACATATGATGAGATAATTGTAATTTATACGTTACAGGGTTTAAATGGGATTATATGGAAAAGGGACCAGTGAAGCAGGGGTTAACTTGAAACATGGGAGGTTTAGACGTGTCAATTGCCACACATTGCTCCTTCCCAAACCCGCTCCACCATGCGGAACCAAACATCCACCTGAGGGACCTTGTTGGGCACCCAGTCCCACAGACAAAGCGGGGGTTGATGCCAAAGCACAGTTGTGCTGCCCAACTATGGCAGTAGACCCGGAGGAATTTACCAATTAATGGAGTTTAGCGGGGCTTCCACGTAATCATGACACTGTGGTCATAGTCCAACCTCCGAGGCATTTACTTCTACAGTATATTGAATTGTGGGGTCCGGCATTTTCAAGATAGAAGTGGTGGTGAACAGTTGTTTTAGTTTGCAAAACATGGCTCTTGTCTGAGGAGTCATTATTAATTTTTTGTGTTTGCTGTTTAAGCCTGCAGAGGCGGGGGACATGGATCGGCTAATGAATCCCTGCCTTAGCACCTCAGCCACATATTTCTCCATCGCCTTAGTTTCGGGTTTGGACTGCCCCTGGGCCAGGTGCTGCATGATACCTTTCAGGAGTCCAACAGCAGCAGATACTCAGGAAAGTACAGCTCAAAGCTGAATAAAAAGTTCCGGTAGATGGTTCACTTCTGGCCTCTGGTGCAGGCACAAGAGAGGGGCAACATGCTGTGGGCGTGGAGTGGTGGTCGCTAGACAAATGATGTTAGCTAGCTCTGTGATGATTTGAGTGAGTTGGTCGATCCCCATGGCCTGATTCGCCAGTTGTTTCCGTGCCTCGGCAGCGTCATCCTGAGACAGAGGTACTCCTGCTGTCTCGTGGGTGGTCTGTTCATCTGTCATATTTCCACTGGTAGCAGGATGCACTTGCAGGAGTTTTGATAACAGTTTATTGTACAGATTAAGCAAAGAGGTGAAACAAAGGGAAGCAGGTCTGGCTTGTGAATAAAGTCTATGCAGATAAAACAAATACTTCGCCAAAGAGTAAAGGACAGTGTTCCTCAGGCATAATTGTTCAACACAGAATCATTGCGGTTACAGAGAGTAGAGAGACACACATACAAAGACAGACAAAACCAGCTTGTTGGCATGAGGGTAAACAGACAATGGTTTCCGGGTTGGGCTGGGCTTAAGTAAGGGAGAGGGACCAGGGGCAGGTTGATGAGGGAGAACCCAAAATGAAAGTAACCATGGGGGTAGAGAAAGCCAAGGCTCCGTACTCTGGAGACCGGGAAGGCCGGGGTGTGGCACACCGGAGCCGGCAGTGACACATATGTACTAGGAGATATGAGCCCAAAGCTTAATAAGTGCTCTTACAGACTAGAATAATGGAGATATTAGTCCCTAAATCAATAAAAAAAAATTCTACACAGTAGAATAGGACTTGTCACTTCATAAACAACCTTAATGAACACTTCATACACTACAAAAGGAACTATTAGTGCAGAAACATCAACAAAATTCTATATTACAGAATAGGAGATATTAGAATAAACAAACAAACAAACAAATAAATATGATCATAAATATAATTACAATAATACACTTCAATAAGTGTTTTTATACACTAGAGCAATAAAAATATTTGTTCATAAACAACTTTAAGAAAAACACCTATATATTAGAATAGGAGATTTTAGTCCATGAAATAACAGCAAGATAACTATATGTTTCTCCTGCAGTTTTACGAAACTAGAACTTGCTAGTTATCCCAAAATCTCTTTTCATGGAGAAAAAAACTGCATTACTCTCATCTAAAGACTTGAAAAGCAGCAATGCTCTAAAGATAATGTTAAATTTTGCCAGTGGGATGGTTGGTCTGATTCAGTTAATGGTGTTGCGTACTCACTGCTGGAATAGACTTTCAAAACATAAAGAAGATTGAAAAGATCCTTTGAAGTGATACCATAGAAGAACCACTTTTGGTTCTTTTGTTTCCTCTCAAGAACATTTCAGAGGAACTCATTTAAAAGCCCACAGTGGATAAGTTCTTCAGGGAACCAAATGTGGTTCTTCAGCGGCACCATTCCAGAGAATCCTTTCAGGCACCCTCATTTTTAAGAGTGTACAAGCGACAGGAACACAGTGCTCTCCTGCAGCAGTAAAGAGATGCACACGCTAATGATATGCATGTTTGTACTTTTCCCCTGAAAGGAGACGCACCTCAATACCTGCATAATTAAAGTAGAAAAAATGACACAGAGTGGATTTCAGAGAGGATATTATTTTATGATTTAGAGAGTTACGGCAGATATCATCACTGGAGATTTGTGCTCAGGATGGTGAGCCTAGTGATGTTAGACTTTTTGTCTCTGCCTCTGCCTTGGTGTAGGAGAACGAGAGCGACAGGGAGAGAAATAGAGAACGAGAGGGAAAGAAAGAGAGCTTAAAGCACACATCAGAATCTCCGGTGGTACGCAGGGGAACTTTTCAGTGACATATTTAGAGCAATGAATGTGAGGATACTTCTGCGGAGAATAGTGTTGCAGTAGGCCTCACAGGCTTGCGAGACACCACGCATTTGTAGGGTTGGGTGGGGAATTGGGGCGCTGTTGGAGGAGGAGGTGGAGGGATTGTTTTAGAAACATTCCAACACGCTATATAGTGTAAATATCTCATCTTTGCATTAACATGACCCATTTCTATAAATCAGTGCAGCGTCACGGCTGGCGCATGCTAGCAACACGATGCTCAGGCCAAGACAAAACAACTTCGGTATCTTTCATCTTCCTGAAAGAGATCCTGTGGTGTGCATACCAGACTACAAATAGGTCAAAGATTTTCTGTTTCAGTTTTTGGAAAAAATAGTTTTGACATCTTCTTTCATAATTCAGTGCTGTGTTGTTTATGGTGGAAAGATTCTTTATGTTGCAAATAGACAAAAGCGACTGTACTTGGTTGTCTTCTGTTATGCCCACCCTCTCTCTCGCAAAAATCAGTTTTCACTTTAGAGCATTCAGCCTCACATCATTACATTTTTAGTCAACCTATAAGTGCTCTGAGAATTGTTTTATTTTGACTTCTTATTTATGTTTTTATCTTGTGATTCTGCTGCTTCTCATTATTTGAATTAATTTGTTGCATATGTTGTTATTAAGTACGTGTACACAGCTGCTGATGACAACCTTGAACCTTGAACCTATTACAGTCTTAATGTACTAACAACATAACAGTAATATGTTGACAATGCAAAACAACATTTTGGCATTTTGGTAGTTTTTGTCATCTTTATAGATAACAATATGTAGTGAAGTGTCTGATTTGACCCAAGCAAGTCTATTTGAGATTATTCAGCAAGAGATTTAGGAATGCAGGTTGCACAATGGTCTCAAGAAGGTCCTGAGTTGATTCCGTCCAAAGGGCCGGGAGTTTGTGGTCTCCCTGTGTCTGTGTGGATTTCCACCAGGTGCCCCTATAGTCTGTGTGGATTTCTTCCTACAGTCCAAAGACTGTCAGGTGAACTGGAGATGCTGTATTGCTCTTGGGTGTGAATGGGTGTGTCTGTGTGTTTGCCCTGCAATGGACTGGCAACCTGTCCAGGGCATTTCTCTGCATTTCGCCCTGTGAGTGCTGGAAAAGGTTCCAGCAACCACTGCAACCGTGGTTAGGATAAGCCTCTCAAAAAACGGATGGCTGGATGAACTGCACAATGGATGAGCCACTTCTTAGCTACCTTAACTTTGTGGCTTCAGTGCACAAATAAAGAAGTCCAGACTTGGGGCCCCGAACATGCCTTGGCTGACCACATTTGTGGGAAAATTGGGTCAATTTAACTGCATAAGGTGAATATAGTTAACATGAAGAGTGTTAGACTGTGCTTCAGAACAAGCCCAGGTGAATACAAACTAGGAAGATTTAACACATGTTTAAATCTTAGCCCTATGGAGTAAACCAAACATTAAAATGATACTGAATGAACAGCATCATCCTCCAGTTGGATTGTGACTCGATCGGTGCGGACGCCTTCGCTGTAGTGAATCATGCGTTGGATTTCTCTTTTGAAGCTGTTTATGACTTTGCCGCCGTTTACATGATTGATGTGAGCTAGGCTTTAAGTAGGACAAAAAGAATGATATTTCACTTCCACCGCCTCAGTGGTAGCATGCGACTGACTGCTCGCTGGCACTGACGAGCCAGGCGCCACTGCATGAAAGAGAAAACTCTTTGAACTTTAAGGTGTATTCACCCCTGGGTTTCATCAGGGATGATTCATGGTGAGGATGTGGCCACTTGTCAGATGAGGGAAAGTGCTTGGGCTCCTGTCGTTTCTCACTGCCCTCATCTGACCGATACCACAGCTAGCCACACCTAACTCATTCCCAGAAAGTGCTACATACATATTCAGTGTGACACAACCTTAAAATAAGTGAGAAAACAGTGCAATTGGATGTTAGCAGGACACACACAATTGCATTACATTGCATACAACAGTAAATAAGGTATGAGTAAAAAGACTGGGAATAAACAGAGCACTATACACCAAGATAACAAAAAGGACTATAAACAGTCGCTGTGTTGCTCTAAGGTACTCTCCATCATTTCTCAGCCTTTTAAGCAGTGACGGCTGGTCATAAAATCAGATGGGAGGGCTAACTTATCAATAACGAATAGCTAATAACACCTTATGATGACTCCCACTCTGCAGCCCCTTCTCAGCTACAGTAATGAAACAATGAAATGAGCTGTCTAGCAACTATTGGTAGCACTTAAATTTTCAAAAGCTCTTCTGTAAAATATATTCAAACATTTCTGCACAAAATTTTTCCATGTAATGACATTCTCATAATTTGGATATATCCAAGTCTCAGTGAAATTAAGACTTTCATGATGATCCACTGTGGAGATCTATAAAGGGAGCAGCTGAAAGAAGAAGAAATTTGTGGTTATATGCAATATTTCACAATGGCTTTAAGCAGCCAATCAAAACAAATTTACACCTAGGCATAACCTTTACTTTTTATTATGATTATGTGGAGATTCTTTGAATTTCACAAAGGTTCTTTACACTCACACTTCACACTCTCATTTCCTGGAAAAAAAATTGTTTGGTTCTTCATGGAAACAATAGTGGCTCTTATTGTTCCGAAGAATCGTTTGGACCCTTCGATTAAGAAACGCGGCCCTGTGTTTTTTCCAGGTAAATGTGAGAGCTTGTAAATGAAGGTAATGTTTTTTTGTTTTTTTTTTCCTTTGGCATTCTGGAGCTGCCGCCTCCGTTCTCACAATCTGCCCCAAGTTAAGCGAGGCTGGCTGTTTTTTCTGCAGAAGCAAATCAAATTTGGAAAGGTATAAACATCATCATATTATTATCCTTTTCCTCAAGGCAAGATCCTTCAAAAGCTTGTAATTATCTCTGGTTTTATTGAGATGAGAGAGAAGTTAGCCGGCTTATTATAATAAAACTTGATGCACCATCTGACATTTGGAATCCACTTGACATTTAAGTTTAAATTTGGAGATAGCACATTAAAGAGGGTTATAAAACCAAAGGCATGGCGTCGTTCTCAAAAAAAAAAAAAAAAAGAAAAAAAAAAAGATTGTTCCTGGATGTTGAGGGGCTAATGAGTTGTGCCTGGAAATGAGAAACAGGAAATGGTGTGGTGGTGGCCTAATGGGTAGAATACTTGCCTCTGGACCAAGAGGTCATGGGTTCGAATCCTACCTTCAACATACCAACACTGGGTTCCTTAGCAAGACCCTTAACTCCAAGTTCCTCCAAGGAGACTGCCCCCTGTAGTTAGGGAATGGAAGTCGCTTTGGATAAAAGCATCTACTAAATGCTGTGTGTGTGTGTGTGTGTAAGTAAAGAAAGCTCTTTCTGCCAGGTGTAAAGCAAGGTGATTACCTGAAAGGAAGATGACAACTGAAATGCAAATGAAACAGCACGAATCACTGGCCTTCTCGGCCACATCTCATTCGTCTTTGTTTGTAAAATAGGGTCGGCGGGTCCATTTGAAACACGTTTGTACTTGTAGGACTGCACAGACAGGTCAGCTGATCAAATGGCTGATTTCTTTGTTGACGCATTTTCATTTGTGTTGACCCGTTTTCTCCCAGACGTGTTCATAACTGGACGTGTTCATAGCTCTGGAAGGGCAAACGTTCTGAAACATCTCAAACCTCAGCATCTCCCTTCAAACAAGCATCCACACAACACCTTCACAGTTTAACACTTGAAGAACACTGATTGCTCATAATGGCTCACAATGAAAAAGACCATAATCAACTGGTTGCAAAGAAGGAGGCACAGACACATTTTGGTTCACTTACTAAAAAAATAAAAAAATAAATTGAGAAAAAAATAAGCATAATATTGTTATACAAGTGACCTGCACAGAGTCTATTTGTCCATTGTTTGAGCCGTTTATCCTAACCAGGGTTGCAGGTCTTGGGGCGACAGGTGGAGAACCCTAGACAGGTCGCCAGTCCATCACAGAGCAGAGAGACAGTTAGCAGAGACTTGGTCTCAACACTTTCATCTAACTTTTTTTTTGGAATTTGTAAAAATGTACAACAAAAAACATGATGAAAACCAAATTTGAACCTGAATCATTCAAGACACATATGAAACTTATTTTTCTGTGTTTCAAGGTTGTTTCATCGGCTTAAAATAATTGAAATGGCTTTATATGATTAAAACTTCTTCCCTTCATAGCATGGTTGTCCTGTTGAGTTTAAACATTGAATGATGTTTCTGTGACTGTAGACTGACAAACACAATACATTAGAAATAGGAACTACTTTAGTACAAGAAGACATTTCACATTAAACCTCTCTGAATGAATTCATCTTGACAACTGAATTATGCAGAAATTTTGGAGAAAAAAAGATGGAGTTCCTCTTTAAGGTCAAAACTGAGCCAAAGGAGCTGCTGGTCATGAAAGTAACTTAAATCAAATGGGACTTGGACTTAAAATGGACTCGCTGAGGTAGGGCTGGGATGAATATTGGAACAGAGAAATGTGTTTATGGACACTTCTCAGTCCAGTGAAGAAAAACAAACAGCAAAGTCAAGCACATCTTATATCAAACAACTTTATTACCCCCCCCAAAGAAAACGCTCTTTAGCGGTTCACTACAGACACAAGTTTGTAGAAAGGGCCCACATGGTAGAACAGCAGGCAAGAAATGCTCTTACGCTCCCTTTGGACGACTTCTTAACAAGACATCAGCAATCTGCCAATAAATTACAGAGGGGGTGGAGGGCTTTGAACTTTTATTTATTTATTTATTTATTTATTTACTCGTCCATTTGGTCTGTAATCCCTCTGCCCCTCTCCCACCCTCCCATAACAAGTCTGAAATACGAGCCGGCGTGTGGGAGCGAGTGTGTCTATATCTGAGGGAGAAGAAATGAGAAACAGTTTTTGAGGCACTTTTTCATATCAAAGGGGTGTCTTCGAATCCCCAAAAAGGGATTTTTTTTTTTTTTTTTTTTACGACGCTCAGATTTTGACAAGTACAAACATAAAGCTGAACTTAAAAATGCAATTGGAAAGATTTGTCTGTCAGTGCATCTTTCAACTAAAAAGTACTGAAATGAATTCAAAAACAGAAAAGGGGCAAAAAGAGGCATGTCGAAAAATAAATAAATAAACGTATGCCTTCGCCTCTACCATAGCAAGTCTTGGTCTGGAGTGTCACGCCCCAAATCAATAAACATTCCAGGCATTTTCACAGAGTTTGGCTGAAAATCAAAACCACATCAGTCCTCTGACCCTTCAGCCCGCAGGTGGCTGACTTTGTTTTCCGGCTCCCGGTGGCTGAAGATTCCGGCCAGGTTCTTAAAACGTGGTCCCCAGTCCTGAATGGACCTGTAGTCCTCTTCTGGGTCCAGCACCCAGGACTCAATTGAGCTCAGGGATTCGGCTACTGAACCTTCACCCTCGTAGGCATACGTGGCCAAGGAGTCGTATGGAGGTGCTGAGGTGTTGGTGTGGTTCTCCTGGAGGCGTTGCTGGATATAAGCTCGAATATCTTCGTTGTCTTCGGGCTCCAGGTCCATTCCAGCCCTGAGCTGGATGTCCTGCCTCAGCGGCGTCTCCTTCACAGTTTTGGGGTTGCGCAGCGTGCTGATGTCGAAGGCGTTCGTGTCTTCCTCCCCTCCCCCCTCGTCATCGTAGTGGATCACGTTGTCCCTCACGTCCTCCTTGGAGGACATCAGAGCATCCTTCTTCTTGTGCCGCTTCAGAGCCACGTACAGCACCACCATCACTGCAACACAGCACACAGAAACATGCAGCTGAGGCGGCAGAATTACTCTCTTTTGACAAAATGTCAATATTGTCAATGCCAACATTACAGAAAAGAGTGGACCTAAGATTCTTTGTAATATTTTTATAATCTTGTAATCTCCCTAACGACCAGACTACCAGACCACCAGGCAGCTGGTTGCCTAGTGGTTAGGGAGTTGCCCCAGTGATCAGAAGGTTGTGGGTTCGAATCTCAGGACTGCCAGTGGCACCACTGAAGTACCCTTGAGCAAGGTACCATCCCCACACTCTACTCCCTGGGCTTCCCCACTGCTTCACTTGGTGAATGGGTTAAATGCAGAGAAGAATTTCACACCGTTCACACTGTGTGCTGTGCTGTGGTGTGTTCACGTATGACAAATGGACACTTATCATTAATATATTTATGCTCTGTAGTAATCCACCTAATCCGTAGATGGTCATTCCCACAGAATGCAATACACTGAAGGTATTAGGTCTGTTGGGGGGAGGTGGTATGGCTTCTGCTGTTTAGTTGCATCAGGAAAGAAGAAATCGCTTAGTTTACTGACGAGCCTTTGAATGAAGTGAGAATGAGGAACCACAGATATCATTAATAGATTTAAATGGATACGATCGACAGATAATAGTTGATAGATAATCAGTTATAGAAAAAATAACTGGAGCTCAGCATGTAACTTGCATGGAAGTGCTTACAGCCTTGTGAAGACTTCAGATTGGGCCAAAAGGGACAAGAGAGGATGTGTTTTAGGAGGCTATTTGACAGATTTCTTCCGTTTGGGTGGGATCAATGTTGGATTGACAGGCTGTCAAAATCTATATATGTTTAGGTGTGTGGGCGGAGAGAGACAGAGAGAGAAAGAGAGAGAGAGAGAGAGAGAGAGA
>JBBPCZ010000042.1:26213444-26228712 GCA_037974445.1 Brycinus macrolepidotus
AATGATAACATTTCAGTAAATAGTTCTTTAAAGGGCTATTTTTAAAGCCCAGTCTTTCTCCAAGTGACAGTTCTGCTTGTTTGCTAGGTTTCTCTCTGCGACACGATCCTACCAAGTTTAGAGAATGAAGGCTAGCATGCTTCCTCTAAGACAAGAGGCACCACCATTTTTTTTAAACTGCCACCAATGCAACATCACTGGACATTTCAAAGTGACTAGACTCCTGGCCATGGTTGGCAGCATCACTAAAATTTGTAATAGGGCCTGAAAAAATACACACATATATCTATCTATCTATGTATCTATGTATCTATGTATCTATCTATCTATCTATCTATCTATCTATCTATCTATCTATATACATGCAGCACACGCAGCAAAAGACTCATTGCCTCAAAATGCAGAACCAAACGCCACAGGAAATCCTTTCTACCTGTGGCAATAAGACTGTATAACTCCTCCCCGTTCTGTAGGTGATCTTTTTCAGTCTTTACGTCATTCTGTTCTCAACTGGATTGTGCAGTATAACTCAACTGTTTCATCTGTACTGTCTGAATGTTACTGAATGTTTGTCACATCCCCTCATAACCTGCTGCTATCTCATTTTATTTCACTTCATTTCGTTTCATTTTATTGCATTTTATTTCATTTTATTGCATTCATCATATTTCTATGTCATGAACACTGTCACTTTTCATAAACCATTTGCACTACTGATCTATAATTATATGATATCTTTTATAGTTATTTTGTTATTCTGTTGCACTATTGTTATTGTCCTTTTTAAAATTCTCGATTGTCTTCTCTTTATTCCTCTTGCTGCACTGAGCACGCTCATGACAAAAGAATTTCCCTCAAGGTAAATAAAGTTCTTTCTTATCTTATCTTACTTATAATGGAAGAGAGATTTACAACAATTAGGCATTTTCCTTTTTCCCTCGAATCACTCGCCCATTCAAATAACCATTCGGACCATTCTTTTCTACGAGCATTGTTAAAGCATTGTTCCATTAATATGTTAAGAAAGACTTGATCCATTACAATGACTTGTTGAAGATCAGATCATGTTTTAAAAGCCGTTTATGCGGAAATTCAGAGTTAATTGCTTAAAACTTGCATTAGTTGTTTAGTTATAGTGAGGTAGGAGTGCTCTAGATGCTACGTCTTAGTCCTGCAAATGCATGCTTTAGTAAATTCTGCCTTTTGGAATTCAGTTTGTACAGCCAAGGAACAAGCCATTAGTTGAGGCATTCACAATGACCATGAGTGTGTAGGAGGAGCAGCACCGGCAACGGAGAATGGCTCCCATTATTATGATATAACTATGATTCATATGCTGGCTGGAACAACACAATAATGTGTTTAATAAATAAATAAAATAAATAGATAGATAGATAAATAAATAAATCCCGCTTTATGAATTACATCTGCTGTGAGACCACAATAGGATTCAAGATCTTAACTTGGCTTTAGAGACCATATGTTATTCCCTACTTTTTTTCCTGTGAAGCATTTCCTCCAGGTACGCCGCAGTGTAATCGCATTCATCCATATTCTGTGAGATCAGAAATAATGCTGTATCTGATGTAAGCGAGACGAGTCATTTAAGGATTGAATTTTGCAGCATCGCCCAAAGGCAAGGCCTGTGTGAGGTTAAATTCTCATCTGACTTTCATGAGATGTATTTTAGGGAGCTTTCCCACATTATCACCTTCACCCAGCCATGCTGGGGTGAGGAGCGAAGGCTGTGAAGAAAGCTCGTGCTTACCTATAGGTGACATCTCCGGGACACTGGCCGAGTAAGGGCCCTGCAGGAACTTGGGCTCGTTGTCGTTGATGTCCTGGACTTTGATAATAAACTGGGACTCTGGCTCCAGGGGTCTCCCTGTTAGCACGTCTATGGCCTGAGCCCGCAGCGTGTAATAAGGCTTCTCCTCACGGTCCAGGCTCTGCAGTGCATGGATGTCTCCCGTGCTCGGCTCCACTGTGAATATGGAGCCGACTCCTTCGCCCGACAGTGTGTACTTCACCAAATTATCGCCTTTATCCAGGTCACTGTGCAGCTGCAAGGTTCGTGATAACATGACAGTTCAGTGTGAGTTCAGGAAGAAGGCAAGTAGGTCAAAAGTGCTACCATGATTATAGCTACGTCCAAAAATAAGCAGTTCTTCAAAGGAGTTTTTCAAAGGTAACATTTTTTTTTTTTTTTTTTTTTAGTCATAGCAGTTAGTCATAACAAATTCCACCCATTAGCTAGGACTCTCTCAATCACACAGTACCACCAACAGTGTGAGTGGTAGAACATGCTTTGTCCAAGTGACATGTATAGACACACATGTACAAATATACATCAGCCACTTACACACATTTTCCTAGTTTTACTTACAAATGGATTACTTTTAATGGCAACCTGACACTTCTTCTTCTTTTGCAGTGAAAGTGTAAGAAACGTATTCATGTAGATTAGGCATGGGTATCGTTAGGATTATGCCTGACCTCATAAATGCTCTACAGAATGACTGGGCACAAATTCTCACAGAAACTCCAAAATCTTGTGGAAAGCCTTCCAAGAAGAGTGGAAGCTGTTTTAGCTGCAAAGAGGGGACCAACTCCATATTAAAGTCTATGTATTTGAATGCAGTGTCAATCAGTGTCAAAGTCCCTGTTGGTGTAATGGTTAGGCATCCCAATTCTTTTGTCCATATAGTGTATCAATACTCTTACTGATACTACTTTCCATAATTTGGTGCAAAAAAAGTCAACACACAAACAGATGTGAAAAGATTCACTTTTTGAGGAAATAACACGCTGAATTGTTTTCTGAGTTTCCTGTGTCTATCCTGATTGAAAGAAATAAACCAAAGGTAGTTTTAGCATAACCACTACTATCTGCTGCTCAGATAGAAGGCTGTAGGCTATATTCACACACATCTGCATTTTTTTGTCAAATGGAATCAGGAAAAGCTACAAGAGTTAGCATCAAGCTATAAGGTAATGCTAACCTCCATTTAGTGACTGAAAGTCATTTTGGTAGTCCTTTGGACTGCTGGCTATTATAAAACCATGCTCATCCCTGAACATAAGCTTTAGATATAAAATATTAAGTTATGTTAGATTTTCATAAAATCTGCATCAGAACTCGCCAGGCTTTGTGGCCTGTATTTCACCAAATGTCATTATGAGATACTGTATTTGAGCAAATATCAGAACCCAGATCAGATGGCACTGTAATGCTTTCACGTAAATGGCCTCATTTTGGGGGAACATTCTATTTTCATCTTTCCATCACGAAAGAGATGAAGGGTTTTCCAAATCCTCCGAAATCTGATTTAAACTGACCCCTCCTCCCCTGGCTCATTCCGATCATATGACTCCTCGCGACCTGGCTGTGGGGTGAGAGATATAACACAAGTACCTTTCGCTGATGCAGTTTGGGCACGAGGTGAACAGCCTTTATTATCTGACCCTTCGCTTGACACCATAACTGCTGTAAAATGGCAGTTAAAGGATAATGACCGGTGTCTTATTGGTCAGATTGCCTTCTTGGGCCACAGGTTTAAGGAAGAAGTAAAAGAACATGGCATTTTTTGTTAGTATAAAATTTGATTGGTTGGGTATTTGGTTAGAGTTAAGTACGTAACCATATAACAGTAAAGTCAGATTATGGGAACAGATTACACCTAGTCTTAGATGAAACCTGGAACGAGTAAACCCATCTAAATGAATAGGTGCTGCTTAATCCATGTTTTTCAGTGTAAGGGAAGATGCTATTTCTGCAATGTGGCAAATGGATGCAAATTGCTTGACCTCAGCTAGCTCGTGATGAATAGACCACACTTGATCCCAGCACTGCAGGCAACACCTCCACAGTGTGGAAGCATGTCTTTGTGGAAGTGAAGCCTCCTAAGTCCATCGGTAGAAACAGCTATCAGCATGTAAGCCTTGTCAAGTTAATTTAAAAAATCCCATTAGATGAGGTACAACAGGCCATCGAATGAAAGAATTCATTACTTAGTTGGGGTCATGGGGCCGGCTTTAAGGTACCAGATAATCCATGAGTCATAATAGAGGGATAAAAAAGGCCCAGCGTCCAGCCTTATTCATATGCTTAATCTTTTATAGAGAATGTCAATGGGGGCTATAAATTAAGCGAGGTCCTCTTTCAATCTCCAGCCGCCCTGCTAAAGATGTCAACCAGCTGTAAATCAGTGCAACACTTTCCAGGTTTAAGTTACAGCATCCATACAGATTGTGGAAGCGACAGTTGTAATAAAAAAAGGAGACTCACTCTTGAGATGACATTTCAATGGAAAGGTCACACACAGAACAAAGTGTGATTTTATGTGTATACATTTTAATGATAATTTGGAATAGGTCTGTGCAGAAGGAGGCATTATAGTGAATAGTTGACTTTTTAAGGTAAGTTTCTAAGTTTTTCTAAGTTGTTCTGTTCTTGTGCTTAAGAAAAAAAAAATATGATCATATATATGATCATATATATATGATTAATTAATTAAACATATACATTGAATTATCAGCTGTATCTTGAGAAGGCACTATATAAACAATAGAATAATAAAATAAAATTAAATAATAAAAACATCGTAAATACTGAAAATAATATAAATACTTATAATTTTTGTTATACTTTAATATTATCATTATTAGTATTAGTATTTTTATTATCCACAATAGTGTAACAATTTCCTCATAACTGCCTAAATTCCCTATCAGCACAATAACAAACACTCTGTTGCTAAGCTGGAGCTAGCATGCCATGCCAAGACTAGTATTTATTTATTTACTGACTTATTTATTTATCCTACAGATGGCTTCCTCTCAGCATGGGGGACATTAACAGATTACTTAATTGCATGTGCAGTTTAATCAAATTCCAAAAGACTCTGCAATCCAAGAGTCCTAAGCTGACTAAAGTTTTCTTCCCAGTAATCTGGGGCAAACTGTGCACAGCTTTTTGCTCATGGCGTTCACATAGTCAGAAAGAAAAATGAAAAGGCATCACAACAGGCACAGAGAGGACGAGGCGCAAATTTTGCATTTAAATGCAAGTGGCATGATGCTCAAAATAAGAGATTTCATTTCTTCTATAAAACCGGCAGTGCTAAACACATTCCTATGGAGTTCAGTACAATTCAAACAAATGTAAGGCAATCAGCGCTGACAATTCTGCATAGTTCCCCTTTTTTGCTGTTCTAATTTGAATTACATGTTTTCTTTCATAAGACATCCCCATGCATACATCTCCTTTGATGTACCACCCTAATATCTGCAGCACCAGCGAATCCGCGCTGAACGCTCACATGGCTGATGATGGATCACATTGTACAGTAGTTTCCTGAGGTGCCACCTTTGATCACATTTCTTAATTAGTTCTCTCAACTCACGTTGCTCACGTCTCTATTACTGAAAATGTACAGGTCATTTAAGAACTGCTGCAGAAAGAGCTCTAAAATGCATTTCTACAGATGAAGGCCATGTTCTAACTTTCATCGTGCTTATGCACAGATTAAGGCAGCGTAACCATCTAGTGGAAATCACTTGAAGATTAGTGGACATCTTCGAGTGCCCTAAAGTGATAGTTCAGCAAAGTGTACCTCAAACTTCAGAACTTCAGGGTCTGGACCAGAGGTGTCAACAAAAGGTATGGATGCGGGTTTTCATTCCAACCAATCAGGAGCACACTTGATTCCACTTGGTCTTCGAATGGTTGATCAGGTGAGCTCCATCTCGTTTAGATCGAAAACTAGCAGCTACACCTTCATGGATGATATTTGAGAACCCTTGTCTAGACCTTTAAGCCATCGTTTATAATCAGTAGTGCAACTAACACAATGCTATAACACCTACTAGAGGAAACTTGATCTTTCTTCTGCAAAACCAATCCATCTTCTGAAAAACCTTCTTTGAAGATCTTCTACAAGTTCTCACTACACCAGCATAGGTTTGTCCTACAATTCAGAGAAATGGCATATATGATGTAAGACCCATTCGAGTCTGAAACCACTTTATGAAGTGAACATATCAACTGTCGGCACCACGTCTGAAAGTCCCTTGCACTTGCCTTTTAACTAGGTTAAAGGAGGCTGTCCGAGCCAGCTTATTTAAGTCCATCAACCTGAAACTTTGCAATTAAAGCTTGATCCCGTCTTGCTGCCGACTTCCTCGGGGTTAGATTAATCAGCGGTCGCGGGCACGGCTCCGCCGTGTCATCTGGAGCAGCTCTTAAGGCGGAGAGGGTTGAGGGACTTGATAACACAGCCGCCACAGAAGCCACAGGAGTGACAGGGCCAAGACCACATGGCAGTTCCCATTCCCTGGCTCAACTCCGCTAGGCCACAGCTTGATTGTGGTCACACTGCTTGAAGACAATTCAATTTGGCCCTGATCCCATTTCGGCTGAAGGTGCATGGGCCGAGCTTTCACTATAAAGCCCCTTCATATCTAATTTGGAACAAATTAGACAATAAAAAAAATCCCTTTTGCCCCCATGCCTTTTCATTGAATGCAAAATCAATGGTCTAACTGGCTTCAAATCAAAATCCCTGTAATGTCTGACATAATGTATTGGAATTAGATGGGTTAGAACATACTCCTTGTGGACAATTACCCTAATCAATATAAATCAGCTAGCCTTCTACAACCTTTCAATACAATGCTGTTTCAGTGGACAGTGGACAAAGTGGATTAGCAATCAACATTGTTGACTATGGAAAAAAAGTTCGTCTGTTATTAGGTTCTTGTGAAACACAAGGCCATTGCAACAAAACCTGGACCACAAAGCCATAGGCTTTCTAAAGGGACACCCATGAATGCTTTTGGTGTGGCTTCTAGCGAGGATGACATCACTGTAGACTTAACAGTGGCCTCCAAAATTCTTTAAGATACAGGTCCACACAGAGTAGAGGGGTTTGTTTGAGGTTGTGCTGCAGTACATAAAGGCTTGATGTGGCTCCTCCACATACACATTTATTTAAAAGCCTACTTAACTATGTTTAATAATGGGTGACCATTATATGTTTCATTTATCAGTACAAAAAGTGTGTTAATCCATCTCTGAATTGCATGGTGTCTTTGCTGACAGTGGCTTAAATGAGTAAGAAAGCTGAAAGTAATGAGGTTCATATTTTATTTAGTGTACATATAAACCGTCCTCCACAATTATTGGGAGCCCTGATAAAGATGTGCAAAAACCCTTAAAATAAATTCACGTTTTATTGCACTAGCATATTCTCACAAATCTATTGTAAATGTATTTTTATTTTTTTTAAATCCACCATTAAGAAATAATTATTTAATTATAATAATGACATATTTATTATAATTAAATCACCAGTGCCACAATTATTGGCACCCCCAACAATTCCTACAAAAAAAAGAAGTAACCTCTTTGTAATTTATACTTTACTTTTTTTAAGTTGATCAGAGTGTCCAGTAACTTTAGGAAATTCATGACAGGAAATCCATGATTTCCTGTGTTTCTGGGGTATAAATATGACGTGACACAGAGGCCCAATTCTCTTGGCCAGTCTTCAAAATGGGAAAGACAAGAAATCATGCCGTTCAAGTAAGGCGGATGTGTTTTGATCTTCATAAATGGCTACAAGAAAATAGCTACTCACCTAAACTTACCCATACCCTCAGCAATAATTTAAAAAAGTCAACTGGAACTGTGACAAACAAGGCTGAAAGTTTATCTTGCCACTATCCATAGTGAGGAGGATGGTAAGGGAACTAAAAAATTCTCCAAACCTGCAGCAAAGAGTGGCAAGTCTCCATAACAACCATTATACGCTACCTACATGTTGTTTGGGAGGCATGCCAGGAAAAAGCCTTTTCTGTCCTACAGTCACAAACTTAAATGTGTGGAGTTTGCTAAACGCTACTGGGAATTTAACTGAACCATGTGCTTTGGTCAGATGAGACTAAGATTGAACTTTGTGGCAACAAACAGTCTAGGTGTGTCTGGTGTAAAACAAAAGATGAATATGCAGAAAAGCACCTAGTGCCCACTGTTAAGTATGGTGGAGGATCTGTGACCCTGTTGGCCTGTTTCACTTCCAATGGCTCTGGGAACCTTTTTAGAGTGCATGACATCATGAAATCTTTGAAATACCAGGACATTTTAAATAAAAATCTGATGGATTTGCCAGAAAACTGAATATGGGTCGTCACTGGGTCTTCCAGCATGATAATGATCCAAAACATATGGCCAAATCAACACCGAAATAGTTCAGCAGACACAAAATCAACCTTCTTCTATAGCCATCTCAGTCCCCAGACCTGAGACCTTTTATCCCTAACTACAGGGGACAGTCTCCCTGGAGCAACTTGGGGTTAAGGGTCTTGCTCAGGAACCCAGTGGTGGTAGGCTGTAGATAGGATTCAAACCCATGACATATGGGTCCAGAGGCAAGTATCCCACCAACTAGGCCACCACCACTCCTCTTCAACTCACCTGTGGGTGAGAGAGGACCCAGGACTCTGGAACATTATGGAAGATGATTAAGTGGTGCCCTATTGGCAGAAGGGGGTTGTACAAAATATTAACAGCAGGGGTGTCAATAATTGTAGCACACATGATTTCAAGTAAAGAATATATTATTTAAATTGGGATTCATCTCCCCCCCTGAATAAATGTACTCAAACTAAAGGTTGGATTTTTCTCCTTTTTTTCATTGTGGTGTTATATTATTCACAAAAAAGAATTTATTTTAAGGCTTAATACTCATCTTTATCAGGGTTGCCAATAGTTGTGGAGACTGCTGTATATTTTAGGCTACAGGGCTACCTCTTAAAGGACTTTTGATGTGTCCTTGTCAGTCAGTCTCACGATATCATTTGAAAATAAATAGCTTGTTGCCGAAACAAAAGTGAAACTATGATAAAGGCAAAGTGAGAGGAAACAGGAGAAGGCATATTGGTTTAATCAGTGGATAAATTGAATAGTAGTCAATAGATTAATCCACTCTAGAAAAATGCATTAGCATCAGTCCTAGCGGATGAAGCGAAAAATGTTGATTTTGTGACACAGCTCTTGTGTTTGAACCCCACGTCTGATTGAAACCACTCATCATGTGTTGTTTTGGAAGGCCAACTGCACGAACTCTGAAAGCATCTATGTGGAATGCACAATTTGGAACAACCAAAAAGTCAATCATTAAAAAAAAAAAAAAAGGAAGGACAAAGAGAAGTGCAAACAAAAATATACCTCTCAGCACAAACCTTTTCATCACACCTCAAGTATGCCGCCAGATAAACGACTTTGTTTTTATCCTCCAGGGTTTAGTTCAAACAGTAAATAAAATGAGTTCTTGAAGCGCTAGAGCAGAAAAAAGGCAGGTAAGTAGTTTACCTTCCCAACGTATTGTGGATCCGTCCCCATATATTCCTCCAGGACAAAGAACTGGTTCCAGACCCAACCCCGTTTGACTCGATGAAGCCCAGGCATGCCATGCCTCCTCTGGTCCCTCAGATTTCTGTGGTGCTCTTTTCCCAACCTGCTTTGAGCCGAAGAATGCATAGGAGAAACAAAGCTTTTGTCTAAGAGACACCAGATAAACAGCAGCAAGCAGTTCCCCATGAGCATTGGAAAAATGTAGGTGTAGAGCTTCAGTTGGAGAATCCGTCTCTGAATGCTGAGTGACCAGGAACAACCGGCCGTGGATAGAAGCCAGATCAGTGATGAAGTAGTCCACAGCCCCTCGGTGACATTGATGAACTAACATCCAAGGTGTCCCACCTGTAGAAGAGAGCGGAGACAGTGTGTTTATATTCCCATTAAAGTCTAGATGATCTATTGGGGTTGTGTATATGTAGAATATGGAGAATAAAAGGCCTAGCCGCTCTGTACACTTTCTAGATAGCTTCTGTCCCTGTCTTCTCAACCATGATGCAATCTAACTTACAGGATTTCACGGATCACGGTGCAAAGAAACGAGAATGTGAGCAAACTAGCCCTTTTGAGTGCATTTAGCGTGTTATCACTATAGTACTGTTGAGTCCGAAAAATGGGGAAAGGGAAAATACCAAAAGTAAATCTGGTAAATCTAGGGAAATAAGGCTTCGGGCAGGGCTCCAGGAGTGTGTAGAAGTACTCTGTAATGGCCATTCTGAGTGCATTAGTTTCTAAAATGAGGTGGTCCCACTCGAGCAGTGAAGTTGTTTATGGTCTGACTATGCAGATGGTCTGTCATGAGAGGCAAAAAGCCAGTCCAGATGCACAGGGTCAGGAAGCAGATAACTTTAACAGTCTGGATGAAAAAAAAAAAAAATTCTACATAATTAGGTCCTCAGGCTTTGGGTGTAACAAGAGATAACAATAACAAAGGACCAAAACAAAAATAACAAAAATACCCAATATTTGGGTGAAATGGACTTGGGAATTAAAATATGAAAATGCTGCACTGCTGTCTAGGGAGGAGGCCTGTGTTAATGAATTGTATTCATGTAGTAGACCTTCGTAAGTCGAGTACAGACCCTTAGTATCCAGCAATGTTCTGTGGAAAAGTGCGTGCGTTCACAAAATTGGCTTGTTAAAGTACATCAATTGGAAATGCATAAGTGTTACTCCTATGGTTTTCACAGAATTGGAGGTATGCGACTGAATGAGGCTGAGGCTTCAGTCTAATGCAGTGTCTTCCTAAACTCTGACTAATTAGCATCAACAAGTGTCTGATTTTCACTCTGTGTTATGGGACTTACCATACTTAATAGTACTCTCATCAGACTGTGGGTGGTGGGTTGGTTGCACAAGTGTACTGATTTATGGGAAATTTTGAGTTTGTACACAGACCAAGCAGATGTCCTCTTACATTAAAAAACAAAAAAAAGTGTAACTGACTTAATGAACAAAATGAACTCAGACAGCACCAGGACAGGTGTTCCCAAAGCAATCACAAGAAGGGACCACATCAACAACTTTAATGAAGATCTGGATGTGGTTTTAAACAGGTTTAAGAAACCATCTGGGGAGCCTGAGCGACTAACATAGAAGAAATCTCCTTAATATCTCTGTAATTGTATCTACAGAATTGATAGATGTATCTGTCTAGACAATGAGACCAGATGGGAAGACAAAGGTGACTTTTGCTTTAAGGTGTACTCACACTATGTGATCTGTTCCATGGCTGAGCCCAAAGTCCAGGTTATTTGACTCTTGTGGTCGCTCCATACCCCCACTTGATGGGGTGGGCTTGGGCATGGTACTCTTCTAGTATGATTGCTAACTGTGTCCAAGCACGGATCTCATGTAACAACCATGCAGCCATTTAGCAACTGTCCCATTTAACAACCGTGGGTGACTTTGGTCTATAGCAGAGCTGCTGTGTTTGCTGGACATTTGGGAACAACTGGATACAACACACAAGAACTCTGAGATGTTTAGTAAAATCTGCAACTATCTTCATGGATACCAAAGAAACATTAATCTATGTTGTGTTGAGCTGAAAAACTGCGTTCGGTATCTGAAGGTATGGGGTGACCTCCTTAAATCTGGCTGCTCATTGTAAAAGGATAAAGCGGTGACTAATGTGGTGACGTAAACATGCTTGGTTCTGTAACATTAACCCTTAGAACGCGAGCGCCATGGACCATGCCAACAGTCCAAGAAATGGTAAATCGTTGTCATACGGGTAAACAACTCCTTATATGGAAGTTCCCCCAGTTTGTATTGATGCTCGAGTTGTCAGACGTCATGCTGAACCTTCTTTGGTGTTCGTGTCATGTAGAACCATTGTAGAAGTTCTTGTAATTTAATAAACATGTAATAATGATAGCCGCTCATAGGGTTTTATAAATGGCGTCACATGAAAATGCCCATAAAGAACAAAAAAAAATATTTTAGGTCTTAGAAACAAATGCAAACCACAAAGATCTTTGAACCCAGAGAACTTTCAAGATAGTCTCCGCCCACAAGTTTGTGTGGGAAACCCACAGAGGGTGGGGTGGGGGGGGGGGTCCGGAGAGCTGCCCAAGCTGCAGTGCACCAAGTGAAAGAGCAGCAAACGGCGAGTGTGTAGGAGAGCAAACACCAGTTTTAGACTGTTTTACACTGTTTTTATTTGTTGAAATTTTTTACTAATTTTACTAATACGCTTTAAGTTCTAAGGGTTAAGCACAATGTGAGTGAAGACCGAGGGGTACTGGGATTGGGGCACAATCCTGCATGGGCACGGTACAAGGTGACTGGGCCTAGTGTTAGTATGCCTTTAGTCTCTTAACCTCAGATTCTTCTCCTGAGTAATCTCACACGAGTCTTCAGTTTCAGCAGAGACCTCTGGAAAGTAAGGCCTGCTGAACCTCCCGTTGTGGTCCATTTTATGGTCATGCACAGCAACAGTCTTTGAAAAATCATATTTAGGAGGATGGCTGCCCATGGGATTTTTCTCAGTATTGTTCATTTGCGGTTTGTTTTGTGATCAGATTGATTTGTCCTTTGTGAAAACAGCCCCAGTCCACTACGCATTTTGCTTTATGGTTAAAGAACATCAAGGCTTATTGTACACACACAGTCATAATCTACAGGGTAAACACAAGTGACTCAGGAGAATGGCTGACCGTGTTTTTTTGTTTTTTTTTTGTGCAAAGAGACAGTGGCACAAGCATATTGAAGCAAAACGAGGCCATGTGTTTTTTATTATTGTTTAAATGCCAATTGTGCATGCAATGAATAGTTTGCAATGAACTCCCCACCCAATCAGAAGTCACTTAAGGGACCCATTGCTTTTATAAAAATATAATCTACACTATGATAAAAACAATGTTCTCATGAACAATGGTAACCATTTAATACTTATAATGGGTTTGGGAACATTTTTCCATGGCTTCTAATGTGGCTCAGTCAGTCAGAACAGGTATTTAATGTATATTTGATGAACTTGAGCCATACTAGCCATAATATGACTCTACCCAGGTAGTGGACTGAGATCTCTTCAGTGCGAAAGAGGGTCTGAAACAGAACATTTAAGTCCTTTTTGAAATTTGCTGACAGTGCAAATAGTTATTATTTATTTTTTGCCACAAGTGGCCAGATCTGGAATGTTAGGAGAAACACAATCATGTCTCCAGAGCAATTCAAGATCAACATTTGAGCAAAAAAAAAACAAAAAAAAAAATATTTCCTTTAAAAACAAGCGAGAATAAGCCAGAATAAATTTCTCATCCCTTGTGAAAAATGTGTTTGGGGAAAGCGTGCTAGATAGCACTTAGAAGGAAGCGTCATGCTAATTGCTAGACAACCTCATATAGTGAGTGATGACAGTGCCCCCGAGGGAGCAGCCTGAGCCGTTTGAAAGCAGTGACAGGTCTCTCATAGACAGGGCAGTGCAACTGCGGCTGGGCTCTCCACAGGAAAACCTCAGCTTTCCTCTCAAGGTGCACTCGAAGACATCAAGGAGCAGCCCATCTTGGGAGGAATGCTCTCATATCCCGACAACCGACTGTGGGATACTAGAAGATTCCAACATTTTGGTCCATGTGATGTTCCATGTGCTTTTTACCTCACGTTGAGTTCACGAATCAACAGAGCATGTTGAAAATTACGATGAAAAAAAGAAAAAAAAGCACTGTGCCTAATTTTATTAGCCTTTTTTTTTTTCGAGCTTACGGTTCTCAGGGCTGATCTGTAGGAGGTGTATAAAGTCTGTTGTCATGTTGGAGAGCGAACAAGAGTAAACTGCTCGAGGGCTTTGCGCATTTACAGTCTGGCCCAGTTACTGGGCGAAGACGTTTATTGCTGAATAAACATTAGACTTTTCAGTAAGCCAGCGGAATCACTGAACCTGCACTGTCATATTCGGTTAGAGAGAAAGAGACTGTTGTTAGTGGAAGCTAAGGGCTAAGCAGAAACTTAAGAGGTAAGCAAAAGGAATCTCAAAGGAGGGGAACTGACAGCACGCCACACCACACACACACATACACACTGCCAGTAACAAACAAAATGGTCAGATTACAACAAATGGTAGCTTCTTCCCTTTTTTAAGTCTTGAACATGCTCTCCAGAGGATCTACAGTATGCTACTTTAGCTTGGCAGGAAATATACAGTGGGATGTTCTGATTTAGGGATGGGGGAGGTGCAGTATTCAGTTCTGCACAGCAAAAAAGGATTAAATTGCATAATTTAATCTCAAACTTCCATTCAGCTATAGAAAGCTGCCAGTGCCATAACTATGATGAAAGTGGATTCCAATTATCAGTTAAGGAAGCTCTACAAAGTTTATCCAATTCAGCGCCTATTGAGTTGAGACACAGGGATTACTGTGTAGAGAGTGGGCTGTATCTACACGCCGCCTTATGGGCAGAGGTTTGAACATGAGAATAGTCCAATTATACAAGCATCAGGCTCTGAAACCTATGCAGTGATGGTATTTTTACTGTCACGTCAAAAGAGATTAAGATGTAGTCATCTGGGAATTTGTGCACAGTGTCCAGGAAAAGAGAAGCAGAGGGAGAATAAATACATTATGCTCTCTATGTCATGATTCATATTACTAACGCTTGCCTGTCCTGCTCAGTTGCTCTCTTTTCTATGTGAATGATTGTAGGGTCCAGAAATAATAGTCTCTACTCTGTCTTCTCAGCTCAGTGGTACAATTTTGCGTTGCGTCCTCTGCAGTTTGGAATCTTGCTTGGCTAAGATAAGATTGGCTGAATTTTGATTTAGGCGCCTGGAGTGTGTGCTAAGAATGTAGCTCTGCGAAAATGTGACCCATTATTCAAAAAATGCATAATTCCATTCTAGATGTAATTTTCTAAAAAAGAGATGCATATCAGCCATACATTCTACCATGGACCAAGCATCTGTATTCAGGGGTGCTGCTTCTGGAGAAGGTAGAGATGAAAGTCTGCAAGGAGCAAGGGTTAGCTATGGGGTGGGGGAGTCTCTCTATGGGGAAGGCGCTCTCACTTGGAAGCCAGACGCCCCAGATTTCTGCTTGCCTGGCAATGAAGATGCTACAAAAATGCTATTTATCTTCTGCTCTTATAGAACAGAATGAGTACAAAGGTGCCAAGTGTTTTCGTCTTCATGTAATTTTCAACCTTAAATGCATAAGGTTCACCAGTTTTTGGCAGATGCTGTCATCACAGCATTCACCCTGCTTGACTATTTCTTACATTTTAGAGCTTAGCTCAGCTGTGCCTAGCACATGAAACTACTTACCTATCTATCAAACTACACTGCCCTCCATAATTATTGGCACCCCTGGTTAAGATGTGTTCTTTAGCTTCTAATAAATTCAGTTTTGTTCT